>VDFB02058242.1:756537440-756685673 GCA_007258455.2 Sequoia sempervirens | reverse complement strand
CTTTTCCAGTACTATTCTCTTACTTTTGAAATCTTTTTGAATCAATGAAGTATACATTCTTGTTATAATTGAAAAGGCATGTGTGCATTCTAGTAGAGCTAGAATTACTTTTATGAAGTGCTATGTGATTGGAATATGGCTTTCAACATACTTGTGTGATATTTGAGAGATCATTGGAGGTAGAATGGTCTTATTTGAAATTACTTGGGAGCCATTCATGATAGTATTGGCACTACCTAAATTTCATATGTAAGGATAATACATCGGTGAAACTTGAAAAATGTTGAGTATAGACTTATGTGACTAGTAAAAGAACTTCCATATGCTCCTTGATATTGTGAGACACTTATGATATCTAGAATTATGTAATGAATGGTCTTTTCAATGAGACAGTATGACCAATGCATGTGAGGCATCTTGTAACTATTAAGATTTTGTAGCCAGTAAGGCTCTGCCGAAGAGGCATTTCAATAAGCCAGTGAGGCACTTTTGATAAGTGGTTTTTCATCCCTACGAGGGTTTTCCACTCATGAAATCTCTATGTTATGGATTCCTTGTGGTTGCATTAATGATTTTGCTATTACTTTACAGTGTTAGAATTTACATGCATTATCGATATGTTAAATCTTGTGTAAGACTATATGGCTATATCTTAAAATGACATAAATTTGTTTTGATACACTTGATTCATGGATGTATGTTATTTCACTGGATTATAATAATGAAAGTAATTTTGGGAACTTAAGGATATAATTAGCATATGATTTTTCACGACGTTACAATATGCTACTCCAAATGCGTGATAATTTTCTCTTGAATGCTCTTGCAAACTCTCTTGATCATAAATTTCCTATAATTCGTTAATACTTGAAAGCTTAAGATAAATTATGTGAAATAACCTTGTATTTATATTTGTTTATGCTAGATTTCTTTAAATTACAACACTACAAGCTGACATCAGATCTAGTAGAATCAAATCCTATCAAAAATTGAATTCAAAATAGGTCCAGGCTAAAGCAGGACTCATACGCCAGTTGGGGCATATGAGTCCCAATATCTCAAAACTAGTACACACATTTTAAAAAATGGTAAGTTCAATGCAATATTCCAGATCAGGCCCCAAAACCTAGATGGGACCCATATGCCCAAGGTGGCGTATGAGTCCCAGATCACTAAATCTAGAATAGATAACCCAAAAACATGAATTATGATTGGTCACTTAATAAGTGTCATGATCATCCTTAGAAAAATGCATTAAATAATGCTTGTAGATGTAAAATAGGACCAAATAAGACATAAAGAAGCCCAATTTTAGTAGGGAGGGCCAAAATAAGTGTGCAAATTTAAAGGAATACATTTTCCTACACTACAATTTCTTAGCTACTTAATCCCAAATTCATATTCATCCCTATTCCCATCTATATTCTCTTGTAGCTCATTATATTGAATAAAGTTATCGCCCTCCTTGGTTTGATGGAACTCTCTCTTCTTGCTTGGTGAATCCTTCCTATTGTTAATTTATTCTATCCCAAGAGATTGTGATTCCTTCTCCTACTAACCAATATTCCACTTCTCCCAATGCTTCTGAAAGTGATCATTAGAGGTTTTAGACCTTAACCACTCATATGCAGATTACTATAATGTAAGACTATAATTATTTGAGATTCCTTCTTAATATTTTATTTTTTATATTTTCTACCAACATCATTAATTAAATTCATTCGAGAGGTCGTTGAGGGAGGTGGAGAACAAGGGATATTGGGACATGCTTTCCTCTTTGTCCAAGTCATTCAAGAGGTGGGCAACTTGGGAGAAGGAGTTAGATGATTTACATGCTATTGTTGGTACTGAGGAAGATAAAAAGAATTTACTAACTGAGATTGATGATATCCATCAAATCAAGAGAAAACCATGCAATTCCTTAGGGTCATCATCGATTAGAGTAAACAAATTGTGAAGAACACTACCATCACCCTTCAGGTTTCTCGGGATGAATTAAGGAAGTGCTAGGGGAAATAGGTTGTGGATGATGGTCGGGAGGATAGTCATATGCAGAAGAAGAAAGGGGGTGTGTGCAAGATCATCACGAGAAAAACAAGCCCTTAAGTTGCAAAAAATTCAAAAAAATCAGAGTTAGGCAACTTGACGTAAAAATTTGAATAAGTTATCTATATTATTTCAAAAATATATAAGAATAGAATCTATAGAAAATTGAGTGTAGCTTATAAACTACTAGGTTTTTTTTTTTAAATCTAATTGGTGAAAATTTGAAATTTCAAAGCAATAGTACTTAAATTTGAGGGAAAAAATAAGTAGGTGTATTTATGACCACCCTAACCACAATAAAATGATAATATTCTTTTAATAATATTTTAGATATAAGTATAGGACTCATGTCCCAATGTGATGCATAAGTTTTTGTAATTTCTTTCCTAGTAAATATTAATTATGATTTTTTTATTACAAATTTTAAAAAGTATAAAAACTCGTATGTCTGACCATCTTAACTCGTTCAAAACTTCATGATTTTTATTTTTAAATACTATAGTATGCAAAGCATAGAATGTGATACATGTTTCAGATTCAAAAAAATGTTATATTTTTTGAAAGCTATATATGTTTTTTAATAGCTTATCAATCAGGAATTTAGTCATAATTCAAATAGAATGAATAATAATTATTTATCAAATTCAATGTAAAGCATAATTTATATGGGTGGAAAGCTAAGAATCTCCTTTAAAAACCCTTTTCGTTTCATCAATTTTGGGTTAAAAAAAAAGTCATCAGCCACATACACTACACATACCCATCATATCGCCACTTTTTAGCCCATCATGATCCTGCACATACCCAAGGTAAAATGGTGGATACCTCGGTTCATGATGTCATAGTGGATACTCAAGCCATTCAACATAGGCCTTTAACTTTTGAAAATAAGCTCCAATTTGTATCCCTATAATGAAATGTGATCACTGATCTCAAGTTGTTGGGAGATCTGTCGATGTCTTCTGGTCTTGTGCGAGTCTCAATTCTATGTGATTTCTTTATTGCTTTTTACTGGTAGAACTATTTAAGTTTAAGTTTATGTTTTAGTTTTAAGGTTTCCAACTTCTTGTGAGTTCCTTGTTTGACTCTATGGCGGTTTTGTAATGGTTACTGGCCCTTGCAATTTTAATCTAATCAAAACATCACTAATTAAACTTCTTTCTCATTAATAAATAAATATATTGATAGCAAAAATATGTGACATAAATTTATTATGTCTTGATCCAAAAGTATCCAATGGTGTGAGGGAAATCTTGCATCACCCAAAAATATGCTTTCAATTTATGTTCCTTTTGTTTGCTTTCTATAGATTTTTTTGTGTTTTTGGATACCCTTTTCTTTGAACAAGAGTTCCCAACTTTCAGAATTGCTTTTCTGCTTTTTCTATTCAACTGCTATTTTTAGCATGTCTGAATTTGAAGGTGTGGGAAGACAAAAATTTATGGGAAGGTTTATGATGAAAAAACAAAAATTTGGCAAAAGAATTAGGTCAAGATCATTCATGGTTTGAAAGTTATTCAAATTCTAGTTTCTGCTTTTTGCCCTGAAAAACCTTCTAAGTCTAGTTTGAGGCACTAAACGGTCCCGTATGGGCCCAGAAATCACCAAAACTAGTGGAACACATTTTTAGCGCCTTCTTCACTCTGAGATGTTTCAGATGGTGCAAACAGTTCAAAAAATGGAGTCTTGGATCAAAAGTTATGGCTTCTAGAAATTGGCCAATTTTCGGAAAAATTGCCAATTTTTGAATTAGGACTCAATGTTTGAATTTCAAATTGTAATTTTTGGAACCAAAATGCCAAAAATATTATCTTGAATGTTTTTTTTGGCTACAAACTGAAAGGGGGCTATTTATGGGCTAGTTTCTAATTTTTAGATAGCTTTTTGGGGAAAAGAGTTCGCATGCTACGAAAAGGGGTAACTTCTATAATTTCTGTAATTTTTGAACTTCTATAGCTTGCATGTATTGCAGAGCTCAAGGATTTGGGATCCTATGTATGTAAGAAGTTTCATTCTAAATAATAATAAAATTTCTCTGGTTGTTTGCTCCCTCGTTAGGTGGTATCAGAGTGGGTTTTCTTGAGCGTGTGGACAAATCATCGATCATGAGGGAGTTCGCACTAGGACTATGGTTGTGGGTTCAAGGTATTTAAGATGCCTCCAAGAGTTATGCCTGGTAGGTGTAGTGGTGCCAGAGGTGGAAAAAATGCTGGTGGAAGAGATCCATTTGCGGTTGAGGGTTTCATAGCCCTCCAGAGACAAATTGATGCATTGTAGGAAAAAATGAGAAGAGGGTTAGACCCGAGAAGGAGAGGAGAAAGTGAAGATAAAGAAGAGGTGGAAGATACAGATGTAGAAGAGGAAGAAGAAGATATTGATCAAGATCAAATGCGGCTAATTAGGGCCATTTTGAAGATCAAAAAAAGACTCAGAATAGAAGTCCATAGTTATTCTAGAAGTCTAAACCTAGAAGAGTTGATCGACTGGATCAACGAGCTAGAAGAGTATTTTGAGTATGAAGAAGTAGAGGACCCAGAATGGGTTAAGTTTGAAAAAATGAAGCTGAAGGGCCATGCCAATATTTGGTGGAAAGAGGTCCAGTTGGAGAGAAATTGAAGAGGAAAAGGAAAGATGAGCAGTTGGGATTGCATGGTGGAGAAACTGAAGAAGCAGTTCATACCAATGGACTACGAGTTAGATCTGCTGAAGAAATTGCAAGGGTTCAAGCAAGGAAGTAGATCTGTGAAAGAATACATAGAATATTTTCACAAGATGATCATCAGAATGGGCCATGCAGAGGCCAACAAGGAGAAGGTAGCCTGTTATCTTAATGGGTTACAAACGAGCATTCAAGAGGAGCTAAGCCTGGTCAGAATGACCAACATTGAGGATGCGTACTAGTTTTCTCTGAAAGTTGAGGAGAAGTTGAACAAAATATTTGACAGCAAGCGAAAGGGACAAGGAGGTCAAAGTGGAAGGGGTAGTGGAAGATCTTCTGGGAGCCGAAATGAGGATGAAAGGAAAAATGAAGATGTGGGTACAAGTCGAGGCCAAAAGAATGATAAATTCTACCGCCTTCATGATCAAAATAGTGGTGATCAAAGAGGTAGAGGATGAGGAAGATCTGGGCCAGGACCTAGAAGAGGTGGTTTTAGAGGAACTTGTTTCCATTGTGGTGAAGAAGGGCATCGAGCCTATGAATTTCCACAACACCAAGGAAGGACTCATTCGCCACCCAAGGTGAATCAGTCCCTCTGTACTTTTTCAATAACATATCTATAAGATTTTTAGGATTTTTCTACATTACTGCTTCTTGTTTCTACATTCTATTTTCCTTTACAGAATCTATGTTTTTCCTCATTTATTGCATCCTAGTTTATTTACATCATGGCATTTTCTTTCAATAATTTTTGGAATCCATTAAAATCATTGGTAGATATGTCCAACTATGCCTTTGGCTATGACCCTAATGACCTTGAACTCCAGCATCATGCTCCAACAACTCCTAATGACTGTCCTCTTTCTGAAGTAGACATCATTGGAGAAGATGATGATAGCATGCACAAGTTCTACAATGACTGCCTTGACAACCTAGAAGCCAATGCATCCTTTTACCCATCCATAAAATCCCAAGAATGTCCCACTATTGCACCTCCTAATTACTTTGGATATTTACATCCTAAAGTAACTTGACCTATGTGTTAGAGTAATAAGTTATTATGCTTAATTAATTATATCATATTGATTAATTAATTAAGTCACTTATTCCTCTTTGTTACTTAAGCTAAACTTAGGCACATTAATAATTAATTAATTATTAATTATTAAGTGTGCACACTAGGGTTTCATTTAGGGTTTCCCTTTTAGGGTTTCTTGATCTCCTTCATAAGGATTGATCTCTTTTGTAATCATTGATTCTCTTAATGCATTTTTACACTTTGAGGTTACAGAACATCTTCTTTGGTTCTTCATATCTTTTTCCTATGATAGGTATCCATCTTGCATGCAGGTGATCTTGGTTTTCTAACATGGTATCAGAGCAGACCTACAGCTACCTGTTTGTGATCTGAAGATATAGCCTCTCTATGAGTTTCAAGTGCAAGGGTTTCCATAGGTATCTTTTCTGCAACATCTGGGGGTAGCCATTTATTTGGGACACTATGGGCTCAAACAAATGTCGCCATCATGTTCGCAGCATTCCAAAACCCTACAAATGCCTATCAAATCATCCATTTTGGTGCAGTTGATTTAGGAGGCAAAAAAAATATGTCTGGAGGGTCGTACGGCCTCCCCAGCATGTAGTTCAAGGTTCAAATCTCAAAAAAAAATTTAAAAAAAAAAGGATTTTTTTGGTTTTGGGCCAGCGCTTCTAGTTATGAAGAGATCCGTCACCCAGTGGCCACCGGGTGGCCACCGATCCACCGTCGCTCGGCCTCTCCACTGCCAGTCCGCCGCCAGCTCTGTGCAGCCCCTGGCTCCACCAGCTGGGAGCCCCTTCTCCGCCCGTCGGCCGCTCATTTGCCACCGGCGGCTCCCTCTCCAGAAATAACTACCCGTCCACCGCTCATGGCTATAGCCCTCACGGGCTAACTATGGATCCACCGCGGTCCTTTGGAGGACCAGGGTCTTCTGCCCTGCCTAGCCCCCGGCCAGCCCACTGCATTAGCCCGTAGTCCTATGGAGGACCAAGGGCTCTGAATTTTTTTGTAGGGGGACCAATTTTATGCTCGTGAACCGCTGATGTCAGCATGATGTCAGCGTCCGTACGGCCCTCATATGCCCCCTCCTAACCCCAGTTTGCCCTAAAGAAGCAATTTTTTTCTTTTGCTCATAACTTGGGCATATAGTATCGAAATCGGGCAAACAAGATATCACCGGAAAGCTAGTTCCAAGAACTTTCTAGTAGTGTTGTTTATTTTTCATTATTTTACTGTTTTCCTATGTTTATTGTTGTTTGAAGTCATATGTACTTTTTATGCTTCCGAGCTCATAACTTTTTGCCACGATCTCCGTTTGAAGCATTGGAAAGGTATTGAGGAGCTCTAGGTTTCTGTCCATGCACTTTTTATTTATCTATCCAAGGTTTATCACTTAGTCCAGATTTGGCCCGATGGGTTGTTTGGAAATTACTTAGATGTTTTGGTAGTTGGGAGAGTGCATCTTGCATCTTTGCACTTCATTTTCAGTAATACATCATTAAATAATTGCTTGCTGCTTCATAGATTCCAGAGTTGTTCCCGTTTGGAGTTTTCGAGTGTTCCATGGCATCGGGTCTTCTGTTGCTTTATCATGATTCCTTGAGTCAATTAGTGACTCTCATCCGGTTTTAGTAGTATATAGAAGAATATTTCCTTGCTTTCCAATACCAAGTTCCAGTGTTACTTTATAGAGTTCTTCCAGTGCTTCTTTGCAGCATGTCATCTCATTGTAAGGGGGGTTTTGTCCCACTGGGTTTTTCCTTCTCTTACTCTTTCTTGCATTTGTAAATGGGTACCTGATCAGGCCTAGTTGTTGGGACCCATCTTTGCTTTCATGCATCTTATTATAGTGTTTTAGCTTCTTCCTAAGTTCATCTTAAGGGGGGGTGTTAAAGTAATAAGTTATTATGCTTAGTTAATTATATCATATTGATTAATTAATTAAGTCACTTATTCCTCTTTATTTTTGAAAAGGAAAAAATAGGTTTTATAGCAACCTGAAATCACCAAGTTTATACAACAAAAGATAGATCAAAATAAGTCCAAACAAATAGACAGCTGTCCCAGAAAAGAAACGACAGCACAAAGAGACAACAGGGTCCAAAAAAAGGACCGCCAAAAAGCCAGAAACAAACACCACCGCACTACTCCAAGGTGCTCAACAACTCCTCGGCCTCCTTTTCAACATCCTTCATATCCTGTAACCCCTGCTTGAGGATTTGAGTTGTATGTGAAGAATTCGGGGTCTTCCTCTTCGTATTAGCCTGGGTGCGAGTCAAAATCCCTTCAACAGCAGATCTGCTACAACCTCTGTCCGCATCCAAATCCATGACTAGTGATCCCTTTTGATTTTTTTTTAGCTTTTCCACCATAGCATTGATGATAATAGTGTTATGCCTAGCAATTTTGTGAGTATTCATGATAGTGGCCCTAATATTTTGGCCTATCTTGGACATATCATACTCGAGCCTGATCAATCTTTCCTCCTACAAATGTTGTCTTTTCCTCGGTAAGGGGGTTTCCTGTCCCTCATTCTCATTGCGATTCTAGCAAATCTTCTGCTCCAAATCCATGACTCTGTTGTTGAGATCTCTATTACAGCCTTTCAACTCATAGACTTCCCTCTGGGTCCACTTGAGAACAGTGAAAAGGCCATCCGTACTTTTTTCTACCATGCTCACAATGTCCTCAGACTTGAGCTTATTCAGGGAAGAATTAATTTCATCCTGATTAAGGGAATCATTCAGGGCATTCCCAAATCTTCCAGACGCAGGGGCACTAGGGGCCGACTCTTTACTGACCATAGGTTTATTAGAAAGAATTTCCATAGAATTCCCAGAGTATGAAACTAATTTCGTAACAGAGGTACCTTTAAAACTAGAGACCAAACCTAGGGTAGGGCAGCCAGGAGACAGCTGGAGATTAGGACAAGGTGACGAGGCAAAACCTAGGATAGGGCAATCATGCAAAGACTGCAGATTAGGACATGAAGGCGGAACATAATCCATAAGGGCATTCCAACAAGATAGGGAGTGGGGAGCAATGGTATTAGGATCAATAGGGGCACAAGGAGGAGGGGCCAGGGGGTCATTCTCCCTAGTACTTTTAGTATCCTCATCATCCAAATCCCCAATATCAACAATTTTAGGTAAAGAGGGTAAATTTTGATAATGCTCATAGATGAGCCTGACAAGACCAGGATGAATAATAGAAGTCCTCCTAGGGTTTCTTTCAACTTCATCAAGGCAATTCTTCAAAGAAGAGAATAAATAAAAAGGAAAAGAGATATGAACCTTGTGATGGAAATGATTCAGAATGGCAAAGTGATAACCATGTATGCCCTGGTGAAATGCCCGTCAACCGTGATATACTCCATTATAACTCTTAAAACTTTCCTCCAGATTGATTTAATGGACTCCACATCAGAGTAGCTATTGGCAACCTTAACCAACTTAGCCTTCTCCTTGTATTTTTTAGGAAATCTTATGACTGCTTCATCAGAGAACCGACGGTCCCGATAAAATTTTACAACCTCAGTCGGAAGACTAGTAATCTCACCAATTATTTCCTCATTCAGCTTAACATTCCTACCAAACAACACAATCTCACCATTTTTCCAATTTTTGGAAAAATAGTCCAGCATCCCCTCGTTAGTACCATGGAGCCTTTCCAAAAACGGGACTAAACCTCCCTTTTCTATTCTTTCCCAAGCTTTAGCATTCTTTCTATGCTCTTGAAAGCTAATCTGCTCCACACATTTTCTCTCTCCTCCCATCTTTGAAGCTCTGTTAGACCACACCCTACAGTTGCTTTGGGTCCCATTTAAGCATATTTTATCAAACATCCAGAAAGCATGCTAGAGGCTCTTCTTGAAAAAGAAAGTGACATCAGTCCCATCAAATCTAATGAAATTGACATACCTAATCTTTATCCTCTTCATCATGATGAAGACAAGCTTCTCTTCCATGCATTGAATCATAATAAATTAGCACTTTCACCTTAGAATGGAGGTAGTCATTCTTCCTCCACGTGTTTTCCCCGCCCTTCTTAACCCCTTCATTGGTAAAGTAATCAGCCACTTTATTGGCTTCTCTGTAGGCGTGGGACACTTTCACTTTATCAAATTTCCTTAATAAGATTATAGTATCTTCGATCCACTTTTTAATGGTCCACGAGGGAGGGGTAATCCCAAGAATGCAATTTATTATATTCATTGAATCACCCTCCAACCAAAGACATTTCGTGTTCATCTTGAAAGCTAAGTTAACCGCATGATAAGCCCCAACAGCTTCCGCAACATGATTAGTTTGGGTGCCGATTTCCATAGCAAAAGCCGCAATAAAATCCCCTGAGTTGTTCCTTAAAACACACCCACTGCCAGCTTTCCCTGGGTTGCCTTTAGTAGCACCATCAAAATTGGCTTTCAACCAACCCAAAGGCGGAAAAGACCATCTTGCATTCTCCCTCCCACAAACATCAGGCATGGGGACATTTAACACTGCTAATTTAGAATTCCACTTTTCAGCTGTAGCAATATCGAAAGGAGACCAATTAGCTTTATCAACCATTTTTCTTGGGATTAAAGATAAATTTTCCTTTATTGCCCTTACAATTTTTTCATACAAGTCCCCCTCCAACTTCTCTTTTTCCCTAAACACTCTAGTGTTCCTTTTCTTCCAAATATTCCATGACACAAAAGGTAGAACAAAATACCAGAGCTTTCACACAAAAGGATTTTTTGAAGGAGCTTTCCATTGCAAGAAAAAGTCTTCGACAGAAGCAGGGGAAACCCAAACCAAATCAAGAAGCGCAAAAATTTTACCCCATATGTGCGAGACAAAATGGCAATGAAGAAAAAGATGATTAACAGTCTCAGCATCGTTCCTGCACATGTAGCACTTGTTAGGTAATTGAATTCCTCTTTTTCCAAGATTGTCCAGAGTGAGAATCTTATTCTATAGCATTATCCAATAGAAAATATTGATTTTAGGGATCAGGTGATTAATCCAAGCCTTAGCCCAAAAGGGCAGAGGCTCCATCAGACTAGCTAGCATAGAAGTAGCAGAAGAAACTGAAAAAATGTGAGACGAGTTGTCTAACCAAACAAGAAGATCATCCACTTGGTGTTGAGCTAGTCTTAGGGCCTTGAAGGCTGACTGAAGAGGGCTAAGATCCTAACTGATGGTCTTGAAATCAACCCAATCCCCATTCCTCCAATAATCTTTAACCAAGACCCCGAATTCCCTTTTACAATCATTCATCCATTTGCTAAATTTCTCATTTTTGATTAACGGATCTTTAAAAAGCCATTTGTCTTCCCAAAACCTAACATAATTTCCTTTTCCAACCAGCCAACCAATTCCCATTTCTAGCAACTTTCTACCTTTGCTCATATCATTCCAGCAAATAGACCCATGAGGTAAAAGAGAAGAATTTATAACCTCAATAAGAGACTCACAGCTGCTAAAATATTTGGCTTTTAAGGTATCACGCCATTCCCCTTTCAAAGTAAGAGTTCTCCAAAGCTATTTTGCAAGAAGGGATAAATTCAGCACTTTAATTTTCCTTAGGCCTAGGCCCCCTCTCGATTTAGGTCTACAAACCATATCCCAACTGATGAGTGGCATTCTCTTCTTATCCTCCACACCAGACCAGAGAAACCTTTTCTAAATTTTTTCAATGGCCTCAGCATACTTAGCAGGAATTTTAAATAAACTAAGAGCATACACAGGAAGATTTTGCAAAGAAGCCTTTAGGAGCTAGATTTTTCCAGCTTGACTGAGAAGAGCTCCTTTCCACCCAGACAGCTTCTTATTCCTCTTTGTTACTTAAGCTAAACTTAGGCACATTAATAATTAATTAATTAATAATTATTAAGTCTGCATAGTAGGGTTTCATTTAGGGTTTCCCTTTTAGGGTTTCTTGATCTCCTTCATAAGGATTGATCTCTTTTGTAATCATTGATTCTCTTAATGCATTTTTACACTTTGAGGTTATAGAACATCTTCTTTGGTTCTTCATATCTTTTGCCTGTGACAGGTATCCATCTTGCATGCAGGTGATCTTGGTTTTCTAACACTATGGTCCCTCCCTCAAGTGGACCTAGTTCCTCTCACCAATCACATTCACAACCCTTCTATGAGCACAAAGTCACAAGCATTCCTATCAACCTTGAGGAAACATATGGTAAAGGATTCACTATCTTAAGTAAAAAAGGTTGTGACACAAAACATGAACATGACATCCATCAACTTTTTGAACAACAATCAACTATAGAAAACACAACAAGACTTGGATATCAAGATCCTTCTCATCCTAAGAGACATCCTCTTCAACCTAGGAGACTTTGGGCTACTAGTACAGTGATCTTGAATGCTCCTCCTAACTTAAATATTCTCCTCCCACATGAAAAACTATTATCTCCTTCTAATTACAAGGATGTTGGAATCCCTATGGGTCCTCTTCCTCCTATTCATGAACAAGGTGAGTCTAGAAAGTGAAAATGACCTCACAAACTCAAAAAGATCAAGTTTCCCACACATCCTCCACCTGAATGTGAAAGGAGACTTCAATTGCTCTTAAATAAATGTCTTATACTTTGACCACCTCTGAATAGGTTGGTTATTCATCCAAAAGACTCTAACATACCATTTCAAAAATATCATTGCGTCCTTGGACATTGCACTGAAGAATGTCGAACATTGAAGGAAATACTAGATAAGTATCATTTCACTGACACCAATTGTTTCCCCATCATACCTTAAAGCAACCAAATCCAATCATCATGCCATAGCTGTAGAATTCCCTATTCTCACTATTGCATGATCCTTTCACATCACCCACCTACGCTCATTCTTTCCTTTACACTTTGCGGAGGGCAAGATAGTTTTAGCCTTGTCCTTGTAATGCACTTGTCTTTGTCTCTTAACTATATTATTCCTTTTCTGCTTATCTATTTAAGATTAACAAACCAATTACCTTAGTTAATTTGGTTGACATACATTTGCATTACTTATACCTTTCTACTTTTTGCATTTTCATGTGTGTATCGTGTTCCCCCGTATCGTGTGTTTGATGTTTTCTCTTTTTGTACACTTCTTCTATTTGTATCTCTCTTCTTCTATATGTCATACATCATTGTATTTTTCTCTTTTTGTTTTGTGTTCTCCTTTCGGGCATGACACAAAGTGTAGAGATGCCCTACGTCTCTTCCATGTTTACCCAAAAGGTCCTTGTGTTTTTTGTTTTTGTTTTGTGTTCTCCTTTTGGTGATGACGCAAAGCGTAGAGACGCCCTATGTCTCTTCCATGTTGACCCAATCGGTCCTTTTTGTTTTTATTTTCTCTTTTCTTGTGTTTTCCTTTTGGGGATGATGCAAGGCATTAAGACCAAAATTTCTTCTTCATGTTGACCCAAAAGTTTTTTCTTTTCTTTCACCTTTTCATTTTCTTTTTGCTTGTGTTTTCCTTTTGGGGATGATGCATAGCATCAAGACCGCAATGTGTCTTCCATGTTCACTCAAAATGGACTTTCATTTTCCTTCGTTTCCACTCTCTTTGTGTCATTCTTTCAGTTCTTTGTGTAGTGGGGAATGATGACAGTTCTGAGCTCTTTCATAAAAAAATTGTAGCAATGAACATAATGAACCCAAATCCATAGATCCCTTATATGTCTGGTGTGCTTTCTTTTCTGGGGTAAACTCCCTTTTTTTGTTCCTTTCCATTTCCTTGACATGACGTAGTCTAACTTCGAAACATATGAATTTGCATAGGGCTTTCCAAGTTGGCTCTCATGTCTTTTTTTTCTTTTGCTTTTTCTTTTCTTCTCTACTTTAAAGTAATTGCTCACAGAACGATGTGTAGCAATTATTTTAAAGTGGGGGGTATACATTACCATTAATTCATGTGCATTCTTGGTTCATAGTGTAGCCTTGTCATTTATATGATGTCTTTGGACTACTTTGTGGATGACATTGGGTATGATGTCCTTCATAAGTTTAATCTATCTTAGCATATTACATTCCTCTTGGTGGACTAATACGAGGCACTGCATCCCCTAAGTTGTGAATATTATATTATTTTATTGGTTCTCTCTTGGAGACATTAGATACAATATTCCCTAAGTGACTAACCTTGCATAAACTGAACAAGACTCCCTTGAACATATTTTCACATTTTACATTTTATGTTTTACGTTTTTCCACTTTTACATTGTTGAATTTTTTATGGCCACCTTGCATAACACAACTTGCATGCCTGTGGTGCCATCCTATTTGTTCATGAGTTCTAAGCATACAAATATTTTCTTGTCTCATGAAGCTTGAATCGATACCTTTTTCCTTTTTGCTTTGTGGAATCTTGTTAAAGTTATCAGCCAGTATAACTTTGACATGGTTGTGTGGGAAGTCCACTTAGCGGCATGACTTTTCCCCATAACCACTTTTTTGTTTGTGAGTGCATACCAACTAGTGTATGTATCTTACCTTTTTGGGCTTTCTCACCCTCCAGAAAACTAGTTATGTGGCCCCAGAGTGAGTATATAGTTGGGATTTCTCACCCCGCAGATAGCCTAAAGTTTTGTGGCCCCAGACTGAGTACACATTCTTTTTTTCAAAAAATCAACCTAGATCTATTTCTACAACTAGTTGAATTAACGATCGAAGCTTCATCCAATTATTTTCAACATTTGTGTGTTCCTCTGTTCTTATGTCTAGTTTGCCATGGGATCTTCATCTTGGGGGCTTGATCATCCCTCTTGATCGTTGTCATTTCATCTTGCTAATGTAAGTACATTTGAACCCTACCCATCGATGTTCATGGCTACTTTAGTGTGAGTTTGAAACAGGTTAATCCTCACTAAAGTGGGAGCTAATTGTGTCATAGAAAAATGGCCCCTTATCATTTTCATGGCCTTTTAGGTTTTGTTTCATGGTGTTGAAACTATGTTGCTTTGATTTTATGTTGTAACATGGTTTGAACATGCTTATTTAGGTACTAAAACTCAAATAATGATGTCTTGTGAAGGAGTTGTGAAGTGTTCTAAGACATTTCTACATTCTTCTAGACTCTATTTAATGCAATTTACCTAAAAACCACCTTTTTATCAATCAACAAGCCCTATTTTGAAGTGTTGTAAAGTCTTCTAACAAGCTTTCACACTTTTCTAGGCATATTTTCACTATTTACTCCTTTCTCATGCTTTATTTGGTCTCTTTATGCCCTCATAAGTTGTAATTAAGTGTATTTTTGAATTTTATCCTAACAAATAACATTAAATACAACATATTTCTTGACACATTATTTTAGGTCCTAGGTGGGACCCATTCACCATGGGTGGCGAATGAGTCCCCATTGGCCCTAAATTTAAAATATTTCAAATTTCCTTTTGATATTTTATTCATGATCACTTAATGTTCACCTTTGATGAGGTATGAACGAATACTAAGGCACAATAATTGTTTAAATAAGTGATTTTCACCTCATTTTGCATCTCCTGACTCATTCAAGCATTCAATCTCACATTTCAAGCATTCAAGCATTTTGCATCATCTTTTCAAGCACTATTCAAGCACTTTGAAGTAGCCACTGACATTAATTTAGACTTGCATTATCAAGGGTTCGATAAGTTGATAGCACATACATGTTATTAGTTTATCTTTCTCTTTCATTTCATTATCTTTTCAAGGGTTTAATTACCAAAAGTGGGGTTTGACCAAGGAAAACCTCTAATCACTAACCCTCAATCATTTTTCCACTATTGAATGTTTATTTGTAACTCTTTGTATGCATATTTGATAGGTTATTAGGTGTTGAAGATTTATTTCCAATTCAACTAGGTACTTCAAGTCAACTTGAGTCAAATTCAAGCTTAGAGAGAGTTATTTGTCTATTTTATGTGGAACTAATTTCGACAAACCGACAAGCAGACTTTTCCAGATCTGGTCTTGCAGAGTTGTCTCAAGATTTTTTAGAAATTTTGGGGAGGACTGATTCACCACCTATGGTGAATGAGTCCCACCTTAGGACTGAAAATCTAAAAAAAATCAAATTCTAGATCTCGATAGATAGAAACCAACTCCCGACACTTTTTCACCAAGAAGAGCACTAATTCGCCACCCTGGGCGAATGAGTCCCACTATGAAAATTTAGTAATTTCCATCAACATTCGTAACATTCCAGAATCACCACAATTCATCGAGGTGCAATCAGATTCATCCTTGTACTTTTTGTTTTGCATTATTTCTTCATTTACATAGTTGTTTGCATATCATAATGTGTTTTCAAACATAGTTGTAATGGCACTTTTGCATTCATTTTCAGTGATTTAGATTAGTCAATTGCATTTAGTTAAGTTCATTTACATTAAACAACATTGCACACATCCTAATTTGAGTGATACATTAGCATTTTTGGCCCTATCTCTCTCCTTTTAAGTGAAAAACACTAGAAGTGCAAGAGTAGCCCATAGGGTCCCAAAAATCAATGTTTCAGATATCTTAAATACATATTTAAAAAATACAAAGAGATATTAGTATTGAGTTATTTTATTTACATAAGAACTATTTAAGACTTATTTTATTTTATTTTATTTATTTTTAGTTGAAGAGTTATTTCCATTTACTTAAGATTTATTTTATTTTACTTATGTACCGTAGAAAAAAGGCAACTTGCTTGATTTGGGGAGTAATTGATGATAAATTGGACTTAATAAGGCCTTGATTTGGTGTTGTGAGGTATTTTTCATATCCACACTATGTCTTGGACCATTTCAAATGCATTTAACGATGTCTTGTAAAGGTGTTATAAAGTGATGTAAAAGACTTTCACGCTTTTCTATACTTAATGAACTCATTATCCCTTAATTCAACATTATCAAATGTGTCTAATGAGATTATCACATCGATCTAGAAGGCTTGCAAATTAAACTTAATGATAACCTAGTGTTGTAATGTGTTTTACACATTCACATTGGTTCTTGTGCCTTTCTAGGCTGTGGACCTCATTTTAATGTTGTAAATTGTATATAATCACACTTTCACATTAAATTTTTTGTCTCGAGCCCTAATTTACCTTTACATCATCACTAATAGGGCCCTATTAAACCATATTTTACATCCTGAGGCTTGAATTGATCAAATACCCAAACAATCATCAAATAACCCTAATTTATGCATTCACCAACAATCCATCTGGCAAATGGACCCCTCTGGGACTAATTCACCATCTGTGGTGAATGATTCCCTACCAAGTGGGACTATTTCACCCAAGGTGGTGAATGAGTCCCATGTGGGTCAATTTTGACTTCTGAGCAGGAAAAATTAGGTTTTAGGTTTAATTTTTCTTCATGTCGGCCATGGGGATCCAATTTATGGGAAAATAAGGTGATTTTCCTATAAAATAAATTCTCTAAACCCTAAATCATAACTATAATTAATGATTCATCTATCATTCTTCCATCTCAAGTCAAGCTAGCTAGGGTATTATCATTTCAACTCATTAAGATAACAATTTTCAGACATTCAAGGGAAGATTCTTCATGTTTGGCTACAAAAATTCAATATCAATCATCATGGAAAGGTAACAACTCCATTATTACATGATTCATTACATTCTTTCTCCATTTTGGTTAATTACCTAAAAGGGGTTTGCCATGCCCTAACATTCAACATTTCTCTCTCTTGTCTTGTGTGTTTGTAGATTTAGGCATCTCAGAGGCTTAGAAATCATTGAGGATTGCATTATAGAGTTTTTCAAGTCATGTCTTCATTGGATAAGTCAAAAATACCCTCATAAAGTCACTTTCAAGCCCAAATTTGATAGTTTCAGAACCAGACACCTACAGAAGTAGATGTTTAGACCGAAAGATCTTGTTTCCACATTTGAATATTCAAAAATTAAAAAGTGGACTCATTCTCCATGGGTGGAAAATGAGTCCCACTTCCAGGCCCGATTTTGGTTTCTTGCATTTTTGGATACCCATTTGTCTGAAACAGGCTTGGGAACAGTTTCACAGAACTGGGACTGATTCACCCAGAATGGTGAATGAGTCCCACCAGGCCTAAAAATTAGGATCAGCAGCATTTCAAATGTCATTTCAAGTCTCCAACAAGTTTACAGGTGCACCTCTTCAGTTTCATTAATTTATGTTGTAGTTTATTTTCATTTCTAGGTGTTTCTACATTACACAATGTGTTTTCAAACAAGTTGCATTTCAATAGTTTCCATTTGAAAATAAATACCTTTCATTATTTTTCTACATTTACATCAATTTATTTAGACATACTGCATCCATATCTTTGAATGTGAACATTGCATTTTGGCCCATCTTTGTCCTTTTAGGTGAAAAACCCTAGAAGTGCTAGAAAGACCTTGGATGCCAAAATATTTGTCTACATTTTGGTGAACCTACTTTTCAAATACTTTTCTGATATGGATTCCTTCATCATTGATCTATCCTTTAAGTGATCTTGCATTAGGGTTTGCATAGATTCATTTACATGCTAGGTTTCAAATTTTACATTCATAAAAAAAATGCATTTAGGTTGCATTTTTGGCATCTAAATTTATTTAAATTTTCTAAAATTTGGCATTTTTAACTTAGTTATGCATCATAGAACTTAGAAAAAATAAAAAATCACTCAATCTTTTTTTGAAAATTCTGAAAAAGTCCATATTGGGACTCATTCGCCACCCTCGGCGAATCAGTCCCTTTTGACCCTTGAAACTAGCTTTTACAGAGTTGAAAACCTTGTTTGTATGCTTTTGTTTGCTGCCATTAGTTATTTGTATCAGTTGGTTGAGTTTTTGTATCATGCATTTCATTAGATTTATCTTTTATTAGCTCATTTCATGCATTATTCAAATTCACATTTGCATTTCCAATCTTTCATCTTTCAGATTATTGCATAGTGTGATCAGTGCATTTCCAATCTTTCATCTTTCAGATTATTGCATAGTGTCATAGTGACTAAAGAGAAGGAGCTAGAATAGAGGAAAAAAAATTTCCACACAAGGTGCAAGTGTGAAGACAAATGTTGTGATGTCATTATTAATAGTGGGAGCACTGATAATCTGGTGTTAGAAGAGATGGTTACGAAGTTGAAGTTGAAAAGGGAAAGGCATCCACATCCATACCGGATTTCCTGCTTGCAGAAAGACCAAAAAGTCTTGGTCAATGAGTAGTGCCTAGTGAAGTTCAAGATCAGAAGTTATCATGATGAGGTACTATGTGATATCATTCCCATGGATGCATGTCACATGTTGTTGGAGAGGCCATGGAAGTTCGATAGGCGAGTTGTACATAATGGCCATGCAAACACTTATTCCCTAATGAAGGATGGAGTCCACCATAAGTTGAAACCCTTGAAGAAGCATGAAGAAAAGGTATGCAGCAGTGCTAGAATTTGTTTTGTCGATGGAAAGAAATTTTTAGAAGGTATGAAGCATGAGTGTATGTGTTATGCATTGATTCCTAGAATGGATAAGGAAGATAGTGAGAAGGTGCCAGTAGAAGTTTGGAGTATTGGATGAGTTTTAGGAGATTATTTTTGATAACGTACCTGAGGGTTTACCACCAATGAGGAAGATAAGCCATTAGATTGAATTGATCCCTAGAGCCAGTTTTCCAAATAAGGAAACTCACAGAATGACTCATGCATAAAATGATGAGTTGAACAGACAAGTTAAGGAGTTGTTGAGAAAGGGTTTGATTCAAGAGAGTTTGAGCCTATGTGCAGTACCTGCAATACTAGCACCAAAGAGGGATGGGGAGTGGAGGATGTGTACAGACTCTCAAGCCATAAATAAGATAACAATCAAGTACAAATTTCCCCTGCCAAGGATGGATGACCTGATGGACTATTTGAGTGGAACTCAGTACTTCACAAAGATAGATCTGAAAAGTAGATATCACCAGATCCAAATTTGTGAGGGAGATGAATGGAAGACTTCCTTCAAGACCAAAGAGGGCCTGTACGAGTGGTTAGTCATTCCTTTTGGGCTAACCAATTCACCAAGCACATTCATGCGGCTCATGAATGAGGTACTGAAAGAGTTTCTAGAAGTTTTGTTATTGTATATCTAGATGATATTTTTATTTTTAGTAAGACTTTGGATGAGAATTATAATGCATATTCATAGAGCTTTTGAGAAGTTGAGAGAAGAGAAATTGTTGATTAATCTGAAGAAGTGTAGTTTTGTGAAGGAGTTAGTGTACTTGGGGTTTGTTGTCTCGGAAGAAGGTCTCAAGATGGATCTAGAGAAGGTGAAGGCTATTCTAGAATGGCCTACCCCAAGACCTGCTACTAAGGTGAGATCTTTCCATGGGTTGGCCAATTTTTATAGAAAGTTAATTAGAAATTTCAGTAGTATTTGTGCACCCCCGACTGAAACAATGAGAGGGGATAGAAAAGAGTTCAAGTGGAGCACTGGAGCAGCAAATATTTTTGATCTGTTAAAGCAGAAGGTGACAGAGAAACTAGTTTTAGCCCTCCCGAATTTCAATAAGGTGTTTCAAGTGGATTGTGATGCGATTAGTTGTGCCATTGGAGCAGTGATGAGTTAAGAAGGTAAGCCCATTGCCTATTTCAGTGAAAAGTTAAATGATGCAAAGAGAAAGTACTTTGTATATGATCAGGAGTTTTATGCAATAGTTCAAAGAAATGGAGACATTATTTGTTACTGAAGGAATTTTTTTTTTTACTGATCATCAAGCATTATAGTATCTAAATAGTCAAGGAAAATTAAATCAAAGGCATATGAAATGGGTAGAGTTTTTGCAAAGTTATACATTTGTTTTAAAGCATAGGAGTGGGAAGTCGAATAGGGTTGTAGATTCCTTAAGTAGGAGGAAGCCATACGTTGATAGAGATGCAGATTGAAGTGGTTGGGTTCAATGAACTCAAGACATTGTACCCTGAAGATCTTGATTTTGCAGAAGCTTGGAAAGCTTGCAAGGAGTTTGTTATAGTTGATAGGACGAAATGGTTGGATTTCATAATCCAGGATGACATGTTGTTTAAGGGAAGTCAATTGTGTATTCCAAGGATTTCCATGAGGGAGAACTTCATAAAGGAGAAGCATAGTGGAGGAATGGCAGGATATTTTGGTCAGGATAAGACTATTTCCATTATCAGTAAGCATTATTATTGGCCGCAATTGTCACAGGATGTGAGGAAGTTTGTGCAGAGTTGCAGGGTGTGTCAGATGGCTAAGGGAGTGAGCCAGAATATAGGGCTGTATCAACCCTTACCTATACCAGGGAGTCCTTGGGAAGATATAAGTATGGACTTTGTTCTTGGTTTGCCAAGGACGTATAGAGGGAATGATTCAGTGTTTGTGGTAGTTGACAGATTTTCAAAGATGGCACATTTAATTCCATGCCAGAAGACCCATGATGCAGTCCACATCGTTGACTTGTTCTTCAAAGAGGTGGTGAGGCTACATGGTCTTCCAAAGATTATAGTCTCATATCATGACACAAAATTTGTTGGGTACTTTTGGAGGAACTTGTGGAAAAAGTTGAAGACAGAGTTGAAGTTCATTTTTGCACACCATCCACAAACTGATGGGTAGACTGAGGTTGTGAACAGAAGTCTAGGTAACCTACTGAGATGCTTGGTAGGAGATAAACCCAAGGGATGGGACTTGATCTTACCCCAAGAAAAATTTTCTTACAATAATTATGTTAACAAAAGTACTGGTAGATCACCATTCCAGATTGTTTATGGAGGAAGTCCCAGGACCGCTCCAAAATTGAGGAAGATGGCCAAGAGAAGAAGTCAAGTGCCGAAGCTGAATACTTTGCAGAACACATCAAGAATATACATGAGAAGGTAAGAGAAGATATTAACAAGATGACTATGTAGTATAAGGCTATGACAGATCAGAAGAGGAGGTATAAGGAGTTTCAGATTGGTGATGAAGTGATGGTCCACTTGAGGAAAGAAAGGTTTCCAGTGGGAACCTATAACAAATTAAAGATGAAGAAGTTTGGTCCCTATAAAATTTTGAAGAGGCATGATTCAGGGAATGCATATGAGGTAGAGTTACCAGATGGAGTCAACATTTCCCCTTAATTCAATATTTCAGATTTGACAGAGTATCATGAAGGTGGCACAGAGGAAGTACCAACAATCGAACAGTGTGGCATTTTACCACCTACTTCAGAAAATGAGGAGATTGAATAAATCCTGGATAGCCGTGTCAGAAGGAGTACCCGAAACAGGAAATATGAAGAATATCTAGTGAAGTGGAGAGGAAGGCCTGTGGAAGATTCATCTTGGATGTCTAAAGCAGAGGTTGACCATTTGGGTTTTCCTCAACCATCTGAAACATGACGGGGCCACTTCTCAAATTATCATGGGTGTCTGATGCAGGAGCATCCAGTGGTGTGAGGGAAATCTTGCATCACCCAAAAAATGCTTTCCATTTATGTTCCTTTTTTTTTTTGTAATTTTTTTTTTGGATACCCTTTTTGTCCAATAAGAGTTTACAACTTTCAAAACTATTTTTTTTCTTTTTCTGCTCAACTGCTATTTTTAGCAGGTGGGAATTTGAAGGCGTGGGAAGACAAAAATTTATGGGAAGGTTCATGATGGAAAAATAAGTACTTTGGAAAAAGAATCAGGTCAATATCATTCATGGTTTGAAAGTTATTCAAGTTCCAGCTTCTGCTTTTTGCCTTGAAAAACCTTCCAAGTCCAGTTTGAGGCACTAAACGGTCCCGTAGGGGCCAAAAAATTTTAGAATGAGCAAAGTGGGTCCTTATCATGTTTTGTACTTTGAGACCTTTATGACGGTGCAAACGGTTCAAAAAACGGAGTCCTGAATCAAAAGTTATGTCTTCCGGAAGTTGGCCAATTTTTGGTAAAATTACCAATTTTTGAATTAGGACTCAATGTTTGAATTTCAAATTGTAATTTTTGGCACCAAATGGCCAAAATTCTTATCTCGAATGTTTTTTTTGGATCCAAATTGAAAGGGTGCTATTTATGTGCTAGTTTATGATATTTAGGCAGCTTTTTGCGGAAAAGAGTTCGCATGCTGTGAAAAGGGGTAACTTCTATAATTTCTATAATTTTTGAACTTTTGTAGCTTACATGTATCGCAGAGCTCAAGTATTTGGGATCCTTTGTATGTAATAAGTTCCATTCTAAATAATAATCAAAGTTCTTTGGTTTATTGCATCATTTTTTGTGTCTCTGGTTTGCTCCCTCGTCATGTCTTATGTTTGGAATGGGTTGGAACTTCCTTACAAAACATTGTTTTCTTCAATATTAATTTTGATAAATCATAATATCATATTATGTGGCCTTAATATTGGTTTTGGGGAATTCTATCATTCTACAATTCAAACACTCATGATCAATGCTTTATGTTTCATTTCCATCAACAAAATATTTAAACACATTTAGCATACTCTTATTTATCTAAAAGAGATTTCCTCTTGTCCATTCATTAAATCTATTACTATGGAAGACTTGTGATGTATTCTTTCCCATTATGTTTAAGAAGGGATCGTAAAAGTGGATATTCTTTCGCACCTTGTAATATATCATTATTGACCACTATGTTGATGATTCCTTCCTCGCTCTCACATAAAACTAGACCTATTTTAGAGAATCGATCATTTACCTAGATAGATTTTGTAAGGGGGTATGTGCAGGATCATGATGGGCCAAAAAGTGGCGATATGATGGGTATGTGGCCGACGACTTTTTTTTACACAAAATTGATGAAATGAAAAAGGTTTTTAAAGGAGATTCTCAGCTTTCCACCAATATAAATTATGCTTTACTTTGAATTTAATAAATGATTATTATTCATTTTCTATTTGAATTATGACTAAAGTCCTGATTGATTGGCTTATTAAAAAAATCTATAGCTTTCAAATAGTATCACATTTTTTGAATCTGAAACATGAGTCACATTCTATGCTTCACATACTATAGGATTAAAAAAAATGAATTTCATCAAGTTTTGACCAAGTTAAGGTGGTCATACATATGAGTTTTTATATTTTTTAAAAGTTGTAATAAAAAAATAATAATTAATTATTTACTTGGAAAAAAAATACAAAAAAATATGCATCACATCGAGACATGAATCCTCTACTTATATCTAAAATATTTTTTAAAAAAAATTATCATTTTACTATGGTTAGGGTGTTCAGATGGACACCTACTTATTTTTTCCCTAAAATTTAAGTACTACTACATTGAAATTTCAAATTTTCACCAAATAGATTTAAAAAAAAAAACCTAGTAGTTTAGAAACTACATTCAATTTGCTACAAATTCTATTCTTACATATTTTTGAAATAATATAGATAACTTATTCAAATTTTTACGTCAAGTTGCCTAACTCTGATTTTTCTGAATTTTTTGCCACTTAAGGGCCTGCATTTTCCATGATGATCCTACACATACACAAGGAATTTTGATTTTGGCTTTAATGGATAATAATTAATATTAAAAAATACAAATATTGACTAATCCATTGATAGCTTCTTCTTTAATCTTGCATAAAATTAGGTTTTTTAGAATTCGTCACTTTCCTTCATACTATAAGGTATCTGATTTGAGCTTTCAATAGACTAAAAACTACTGTAGATATTGTGCCATAGAAAAATGGTCCCTTGTCATTTTAATGGCATTTTAGGTCTTGTTTCATGGTGTTGGAACTATATTGCTCTAATTTTATGTTGTAACATGGCTTGAACATGCTTATTTACGTACTAAAACTCAAAGAACGATGTCTTATAAAGGTGTTGTGAAGTGTTGTAAGACATTTATACATTCTTCTAGATTCTATTTAATACAATTTACCTAAAAACCACCTTTTTATCCATCAACAAGCCCTATTTTGAAGTGTTGTAAAGTCTTCTAACAATCTTTCACAATCTTCTAGGCATATTTTCACTATTTACACCCTTCTCATGCTTTATTTGGTCTCTTTATCCCCTCATAAGTTGTAATTAAGTGTATTTTTGAATGTTATCCTAACAAATAACATTAAATACAATATATTTATTGACACATGTTCCTAGGTCCTAGGTGGGACCCATTCACCATGGGTGGCAAATGAGTCC
The DNA here is from genome assembly GCA_007258455.2 of Sequoia sempervirens. Taxonomy (NCBI): domain Eukaryota; kingdom Viridiplantae; phylum Streptophyta; class Pinopsida; order Cupressales; family Cupressaceae; genus Sequoia; species Sequoia sempervirens. The sequence goes on along the minus strand of VDFB02058242.1, from coordinate 756,660,840 downwards.
CCCTTGGCCCCAAATTCAAAATATTTCAAATTTCCTTTCAAGATTTTATTCAAAATCACTTGATGTCGGCCTATGATGAGGTATGAATGGATACTAAGGCACAACAATTGTATAAATAAGTGATTTTGACCTCATTTTACATCTCCCGACTCATTCAAGAATTCAATCTCACATTTCAAGCATTCAAGCATTTTGCATCATCTTTTCAAGCACTATTCAAGCACTTTGAAGCGGCCATTAACATTACTTTAGACTTGTATTATCAAGGGTTAGGTAAGTTGATAGCACATACATGTTATTAGTTTATCTTTCTCTTTCATTTCATTATCTTTTCATGGGTTTAATTACCAAAAGTGGGGTTTTACCAAAGCAAACCCCTATTCACTAACCCTCAATCATTTTTCCCTTATTGCATGTTTGTTCATAGTTCTTTAGATGTAGATTTGACATGTTATTAGGTGTTGAAGATTGATTTCCAAGTCAACTAGGTGCTTCAAGTCAAATTGAGTCAAATTCAAGCTTGGAGAGAGTTATTTGTCCATTTTTTGTAGAACTGACTTCGACAACCTGACAAGCAGACTTTTCTAGATCTGGTATTGCAGAGTTCTCTCCTATTTTTTCAAAAAATTGGGAGAGGAATTATTCACCACTTTTGGCAAATGAGTCTCACGTTAGGACTGAAAATCTAATTTTTTTCAGATTCTGAATCCTGATAGACAAAAACCAGCTCCCAACACTTTTTCACCATGAGGAAGACTAATTCACCACCCTGGGCGAATGAGTCCCACTGTGCAATTTTAGTAATTTCCATCATCATTCAAAAAATTCTAGAATCACCACACTTCATCCAGGTGCACTCAAATTCATCCATGTACTTTTTGTTTTGCATTATTTCTTAATTTACATACTTGTTTACATATCACAATGTGCTTTCAAACATAGTTGTAATTGCACTTTTGCATTCACTTTTGGTCATTCAAATTAGTCAATTCATTTATTTAAGTTTATTTACATTAAACAACATTGCATACATCCTAATTTGAGTGATGCATTAGCATTTTTGGCCTTATCTCTCTCTTTTTAGGTGAAAAACCCTAGAAGTACAAGAGTAGCCCATAGGTTCCCAAAAATCAATGGGTATGTGCAGGATCATCATGGAAAAAATAGGCCCTTAAGTTGCAAATTTTTTAGAAAAATTAGTGTTAGGCAACTTGACGTATAATTTTAAATAAGTTATCTATATTATTTCAAAAATATGTAAGAATAGAATCTGTAGCAAATTGAATGTAGTTTCTAAACTACTAGGTTTATTTTAAAAAAAATCTATTTGGTGAAATTGTGAAATTTCAATGCAGTAGTACTTAAATTTCAGGGAAAAAATAAAAAGTGTCTGTCTAACCACCCTAACCATAATAAAATGATAATATTTTTTTATAAGATTTTAGATATAAGTAGAGGACTCATGTCTCGATGTGATGCATATTTTTTTGTAATTTTTTTCAAAGTAAATAATTAATTATGAAATTTTTATTACAACTTTTAAAAATATAAGAACTCATATGTCTTACCACCTTAACTTGATCAAAACTTCATGAAATTCATTTTATTTTAATCTTATAGTATGTGAAGCATAGAATGTGAAACATGTTTCAAATTCAAAAAATGTGATATTGTTTGAAAGCTATATATGTTTTTCAATCAGCCTATCAAACAATATTTTAGTCATAATTCAAATAGAAAATGAATAATAATTATTTATTAAATTCAAAGTGAAGCATAATTTATATTGGTGGAAAGTTGAGAATCTCCTTTAAAAACCCTTTTTGTTTCATCAATTTTGGGTAAAAAAAAAGTTGTTAGCCACATACCCTACACATACCCATCATATCGCCACTTTTTGCCCATCATGATCCTACACATACCCCGATGTTTCATTTTTGTGAACCTGACTTTTGAACACTTTGAATTTCTTATTGCATTCACATATTGCATTTTAGCTTCCATTTGCATTAGCATTCAATTAGGACATTGATTCGTTATTGCATTCTAGGGCTTTTCATTTTGCATTAGTGAAAACTTCATTTAGCTTTCAATTTTGCATTACATATTATTGAAAAAAGTAAAAATTTGCATTCTGTATCCTTGATTACATTCTGTAGAGCATTTAAATAATCTTTAAATTTCTCCAAAACACTAAAAACCTTCATACTGGGACTCATTCGCCACCCAAGGTGAATCAGTCCCTCTGTACTTTTTCAACGGCATCTCTGTAATATTTTTAGGATTTTTCTACATTACTACTTCTTTTTTCTGCATTATATTTTCCTTTACAAAATCTATGTTTTTCCTCATTTATTGCATCCTAGTTTATTTGCATCATGGCATTTTCTTTCAATAATTTTTGGAATTCATTAAAATCATTGGTAGATATGTCCAACTATGCCTTTGGCTATGACACTAATGACCTTGAACTCCAACATACTCCAACAACTCCTAATGACTGTCCTCTTTGTGAAGTAGACATCATTGGAGAAGATGATGATAGCATGCACAAGTTCTACAATGACTGCCTTGACAACCTAGAAGCCAATGCATCTTTTTACCCATCCATAAAATCCCAAGACCTTCCCATTGTTGCACCTCCTGATTACTTTGGATATTTACATCCTAAAGTAACTATAGGACCTATGGTCCCTCCCTCAAGTGGACCTAGTTCCTCTAGCAAATCACATTCACAACCATTCTATGAGCACAAAGTCAGAAGCATTCCTATCAACCTTGAGGAAACATATGGTAAAGGATTCACTATCTTAAGTAAAAAAGGTTGTGACACAAAACATGAACATGACATCCATCAACTTTTTGAACAACAATCAACTATAGCAAACACAACAAGACTTGGATATCAAGATCCTTCTCATCCTAAGAGACATCCTCTTCAACCTAGGAGACTTCGGGATGCTAGTACAGTGATCTTGAATGCTCCTCCTAATTTAAATATTCTCCTCCCACGTGAAAAACTATTATCTCCTTCTAATTAAAAGGATTTTGGGATCCCTATGGGTCCTCTTCCTCCTATTCATGAACAGGGTGAGTCTAACAAGTGAAAATGACCTCACAAACTCAAAAAGATCAAGTTTCCCACACATACTGCACCTGAATGTGAAAGGAGACTTCAATTGCTCTTAAATAAATATCTTATACTTTGACCACCTCTGAATAGGTTGGTTATTCATCCAAAAGACTCTAACATACCATTTCAAAAATATCATTGTGTCCTTGGACATTGCACTGAAGAATGTCGAACAGTGAAGGAAATACTAGATAAGTATCATTTCACTGACACCAATTGTTTCCCCATCATACCTTAAAGCAACCAAATCCAATCATCATGCCATAGTTGTAGAATTCCCTATTCTCACTATTGCATGATCCTTTCACATCACCCACCTGCGCTCATTCTTTCCTTTACACTTTACGGAAGGCAAGACGGTTTTAGCCTTGTCCTTGTAATGCACTTGTCTTTGTCTCTTAACTATATTATTCCTTTTCTGCTTATCTATTTAAGATTGGCAAACCAATTACCTTAGTTAATTTGGTTGACATACATTTGCATTACTTATACCTTTCTAATTTTTGCATTTTCATGTGTGTATCGTGTTCCCCTGTATCGTGTGTTTGATGTTTTCTCTTTTTGTACACTTCTATTTGTAGCTCTCTTCTTCTATATGTCGTACATCATTGTCTTTTTCTCTTTTTTGTTTGTGTTCTCCTTTTGGGCATGACACAAAGTGTAGAGATGCCCTATGTCTCTTCCATGTTTACCCAAAAGGTCCTTGTATTTTTTGTTTTTGTTTTGTGTTCTCCTTTTGGTGATGACCAGTGCTGCCACAATAGTGGTTTACAATTTCTGGGAGGAATTGATTTTTGCTGAAATCACATATTTTTAGAAAATATAATGATTTAAGCCTTGAAAAGTTCCATTTAAAGAATTCCAATTGTAGAGGGTTTGATCAAACTACCTTAAACCAAACCCCCTTGGATAGAACCCCGCTAGTTTTAAACCATACCTATAATAGAGTTTCCTTTACACCTATCAAAATGCTAATAAAAAAACATCTTTTGATTTACCTTTTGGGGGATCAAATGAATTCATTTAAAATTTATTTTTGCAAGTATGTAGTCCTTATTATAAGCTTCCCAAAAGTATAATTTTAAATAAATTTAATTTGATTATTATATTTATTTTTTATTTCTCATGAATGTAGGTTTTTAACCGAAAATCAAGCTCTTTGTTCTGCACAAGTGGAAAAAGAGAAAATTATTAAAAAAAATAAAATAAAAATATTAGTGCACCAGATATTGAAGTCCTTGATCCAACAAAGAAAAAAAAGTTGAATTTCGATACATACAAAATAAGCTACGTGTTATACGGTTGCGCTATGTCTGAATTATAATTAGTTTGAATTCAAAACTTGATTAAAGAAAAAATATTCAATAAAAAAATATCTAACCAAGTGGAAGCACTAGATATCAGAGTTGAAAATCTAAATTCGAAAGAATTGGAATTTTATCCTTCATGGAAAAAAGTTATGCGTTATACTGTGAGTGTCACTTTTTTAAAATGTTGTTTTCTAAAAAAAACTAGTTTTCGAGGGAGATGGAAAAAGAAGTACAATATGATTCCAAAAATTTTGAAAAAAATATATTTAGAATCTATAGACAAAATGTCACAAAACTCTTGTCTGCATCATCTTCAAATTCCTCATGGTTTAGCTGCTATAGGTGCCCGAAAGTGAAGATTTAGTTAAAAAAATATATTTCAGTGTCCAGTTTGGCCAAAAATTATAAACCACTATTGTGGGATCACCCTGACACAAAGCGTAGAGACACCCTATGTCTCTTCCATCTTGACCCAATCGGTCCTTTTTCTTTTTACTTTCTCTTTTCTTGTGTTTTCCTTTTGGGGATGATGCAAGGCATTGACAGAAATGTCTCCTTCATGTTGACCCAACAAAAATTTCTTTTCTTTTGCCTTTTCATTTTCTTTTTGCTTGTGTTTTCCTTTTGGGGATGATGCACAGCATCAAGACTACAATGTCTCTTCCATGTACACTCAAAATGGACTTTCGTTTTCCTTTGTTTTCAATCTCTTTGTGTCATTCTTTTAGTTCTATGTGTGTTGGGGAATGATGACAGTTCTTAGCTCTTTCATAAACAAATTGTAACAATGAACATAATGAACCCAAATCCATAGATCCCTTATATGTCTGGTGTGATTTTTTTCTAGGGGGAAACTCCCTTTTTTCGTTCCTTTCCTTTTCCTTGACATGACACAGTCTAACTTCGAAACATATGAACTTGCATAGGGCTTTCCAAGTTGGCTCTCATGTCTTGTTTTCCTTTTGCTTATTCTGTTCTTCTCTACTTTAAAGTAATTGCTCACAAAACGATGTGTAGCAATTCCTTTAAAGTGGTGGGTATACATTACCATTAATTCATGTGCATTCTTGGTTCATAGTGTAGCCTTATCGTTTATATGATGTGTTTTGACCACTTTGTGGATGACATTGGGTATGATGTCCTTCATAAGTGTGATCTATCTTAGCATATTACATTCCTCTTGGTGGCCTGATATGATGCACTGCATCCCCTAAGTTGTGAATATTCTATTATTTTATTGCTCCTCTCTTGGAGACATTAGATACAATATTCCCTAGGTGACTGACCTTGCATAAACTGAACATGACTCCTTTGAACATATTTTCACATTTTACATTTTATGTTTTACATTTTTGCACTTTTACATTGTTGCATTTTTTATGGCCACCTTGCATAACACAACTTGCATGCCTGTGGTGCCATCATGTTTGTTCATGAGTTATAAGCATACGAATCTTTTCTTGTCTCATGAAGCTTGAATCAATACGTTTTTCCTTTTTGCTTTGTGGCACCTTGTTAAAGTTACTAGCCAGTATAACTTTGACATGGTTGTACGGGAAGCCCACCTAGCGGCATGACTTTTCCCCATAGCCATGTTTATGTTTGTGAGTGCATACCAACTAGTGTTTGTATGTTACCTTTTTGGGCTTTCTCACCCTGCAGACAACGAGTTATGTGGCCCCAAAGTGAGTATACAGTTGGGATTTCTCACCCCACAGATAGCCTGAAGTTTTGTGGCCCCAGAGTGAGTACACATTCTTTTTTTCAAACAATCAACTTAGATCTATTTCTACAACTAGTTGGATTACCGATCGAAGCTTCATCCAATTATTTTCAACATTTGTGTGTTCCTCTGTTCTTATGTCTAGTTTTCCATGGGATCTTCATCCTAGGGGCTTGATCATCCCTCTTGATCATTGTCATTCCATCTTGCTAATGTAAGTACATTTGAACCCCTGTCGATGTTCATGGCTACTTTAGTGTGAGTTTGAAATAGGTTAATCCTCTCACTAAAGTGGGGGCTAAATGTGTCGTAGAAAAATGGCCCCTTGTCATTTTCATGGCCTTTTAGGTTTTGTTTCATGGTGTTGAAACTATGTTGCTTTGATTTTATGTTGTAGCATGGTTTGAACATGCTTATTTAGGTACTAAAACTCAAATAATGATGTCTTGTGAAGGAGTTGTGAAGTGTTCTAAGACATTTCTACATTCTTCTAGACTCTATTTAATGCAATTTACCTAAAAACCACCTTTTTATCAATCAACAAGCCATATTTTGAAGTGTTGTAAAGTCTTCTAACAAGCTTTCACACTTTTCTAGGCATATTTTCACTATTTACACCTTTCTCATACTTTATTTGGTCTCTTTATGCCGTCATAAGTTGTAATTAAGTGTATTTTTGAATGTTATCCTAACAAATAACATGAAATACAACATATTTCTTGACACATGATTTTAGGTCCTAGGTGGGACCCATTCGCCATGGGTGGTGAATGAGTCCCCCTTGGCCCTAAATTTAAAATATTTCAAATTTCTTTCAATATTTTATTCATAATCACCTGATGTTCAACTTTGATGAGGTATGAACGAATACTAAGGCACAAGAATTGTTTAAATAAGTGATTTTCACCTCATTTTGCATCTCCTTACTCATTCAAGCATTCAATCTCACATTTCAAGCATTCAAGCATTTTGCATCATCTTTTCAAGCACTATTCAAGCACTTTGAAGTAGCCATTGACATTAATTTAGACTTGCATTATCAAGGCTTAGGGAAGTTGATAGCACATACATGTTATTAGTTTATCTTTCTCTTTCATTTTATTATCTTTTCAAGGGTTTAATTACCAAAAGTGGGATTTGACCAAGGAAAACCTCTAATCACTAACCCTCAATCATTTTTCCCCTATTGCATGTTTATTTGTACCTCTTTGTATGCATATTTGATAGGTTATTAGGTGTTGAAGATTGATTTCCAAATCAACTAGGTACTTAAAGTCAACTTGAGTCAAATTCAAGCTTAGAGAGAGTTATTTGTCTATTTTCTATGGAACTAACTTCGACAAACTGACAAGCAGACTTTTCTAGATCGGGTGTTGCAGAATTGTCTCCTGCTTTTTTAAAAATTTTGGGGAGGAATGATTCACCACCTATGGCGAATGAGTCTCACCTTAGGACTGAAAATCTAAAAAAATTCAGATTCTAGATCTTGACAGACAGAAACCAACTCTTGACACTTTTTCACCAAGAGGAGCACTAATTCGCTACCCTGGGCGAATGAGTCCCACTGTTAAAATTCAATAATTTCCATCAACATTCATAACATTCCAGAATCACCACAATTCATCGAGGTGCAATCAGATTCATCCCTGTACTTTCTGATTTGCATTATTTCTTCATTTACATAGTTGTTTGCATATCACAATGTGTTTTCAAACATAGTTGTAATGGCACTTTTGCATTCATTTTCAGTGATTTAGATTAGTCAATTGCATTTAGTTAAGTTCATTTACATTAAAAAAAATTGCACACATCCTAATTTGAGTGATACATTAGCATTTTTGGCCCTATCTCTCTCCTTTTAAGTGAAAAACACTAGAAGTGCAAGAGTGGCCCATAGGGTCCCAAAAATCAATGTTTCAGATATCTTAAATACATATTTAAAAAATACAAAGAGATATTAGTATTGAGTTATTTTATTTACATAAGAACTATTTAAGACTTATTTTATTCTATTTAATTTATTTTTAGTTGAAGAGTTATTTCCATTTACTTAAGATTTATTTTATTTTACTTATGTATCATAGAAAAAAGGCAACTTTCCTGATTTGGGGAGTAATTATTGATAAATTGGACTTAATGAGGCCTTGATTTGGTGTTTTGAGGTATTTTTCATATCCACACTAGGTCTTGGACCCTTTCAAATGCATTTAACGATGTCTTGTAAAGGTGTTATAAAGTGATGTAAAAGACTTTCACACTTTTCTAGACTTAATGAGCTCATTATCCCTTAATTCAACATTATCAAATGTGTCTAATGATATTATCACATCAATCTAGAAGGCTTGCAAATTAAACTTAATGATAACCTAGTGTTGTAATGTGTTTTGCACATTCACATTGGTTCTTATGCCTTTCTAGGTTGTGGACCTCATTTTAATGTCGTAAATTGTATATAATCACACTTTCACATTACTTTTTTTGTCTCAAGCCCTCATTGACCTTTACACCATCACTAATAGGGCCCCATTTAACCATATTGTACATCATGAGGCTTGAATTGATCAAATACCCAAACAATCATCAAATAACCCTAATTTATGCATTCCCCAACAATCCAGCTGGCAAATGGACCCCTCTGGGACTAATTCACCATCTGTGGTGAATGATTCCCTACCAAGTGGGACTGATTCACCCAATGTGGTGAATGAGTCACATTTGGGTCAATTTTGACTTTTGAGTAGGAAAAATTAGGTTTTAGGTTTAATTTTTCTTCATGTCGGCCTTGGGGATCCAATTTATTTGAAAATAAGGTGATTTTCCTATAAAATAAATTCTCTAAACCCTAAATCAAAAACTATTCTTCATGATTCATCCATCATTCTTCCATCTCAAGTCAAGCCAGCTAGGGTATTATCATTTCAAGTCATTAAGATAACAATTTTCAGACATTCAAGGGAAGATTCTTCATGTTTGGCTACAAAACTTCAATATCAATCATCATGGAAAGGTAATAACTCCATTATTACATGATTCATTATGTTCTTTCTCCATTTTGGTTAATTACCTAAAAGGGGTTTGACCATGGCAAACCCCCATGCCCTAACATTCAACATTTCTCTCTCTTGTCTTGTGTGTTTGCAGATTTAGGCATCTTGGAGGCTTTGAAATCATTGAGGATTGAATTACAGAGTTTTTCAAGTCATTTCTTCATTGGATAAGTCAAAATACCCTCAAAAAGTCACCTTCAAGCCCAAATTTGATAGTTTCAGAACCAGACACCTACAGAAGTAGATTGTTTAGAACGAAATATCTTGTTTCCACATTTGAATATTCAAAAATTAAAAAGTGGACTCATTCTCCATGGGTGGAAAATGAGTCCCACTTCCAGGCCCGATTTTGGTTTTCTGCATTTTTGGATACCCATTTGTCTGAAAAAGGCTTGGGAATAGTTTCACAGAACTGGGACTGATTCACCCAGAATGGTTAATGAGTCCAACCAGGCCTAAAAATTAGGATCAGCAGCATTTCAAATGTCATTTCAAGTCTCCAATAATTTTACAGGTGCACCTCTTCAGTTTCATTAATTTATGTTGTAGTTTATTTTCATTTCTAGGTGTTTCTGCATTACACAATGTGTTTTCCAACAAGTTGCATTTCAATAGTTTCCATTTGAAAATAAATACCTTTCATTATTTTTCTACATTTAAATCAATTTATTTAGACATATTGCATCCATATCTTTGAATGTGAACATTGCATTTTGGCCCATCTTTGTCCTTTTAGGTGAAAAACCCTAGAAGTGCTAGAAAGACCTTGGATGCCAAAATCTTTGTCTACATTTTGGTGAACCTTCTTTTCAAATACTTTTCTGATATGGATTCCTTCATCATTGATCTATCCTTTAATTGATCTTGCATTAGGGTTGCATAGATTCATTTATATGCTAGGTTTCAAATTTTTGCATTCATAAAAAAATGCATTTAGGTTGCATTTTTGGCATCTAAATTCATTTAATTTTTCTGAAATTTTGCATTTTAACTTAGTTATGCATCATAGAACTTAGAAAACATAAAAAATCACTCAATTTTTTTTGAAAATTCTGAAAAAAGTCCATATTGGGACTCATTCGCCACCCTGGGTGAATCAATCCCTTTTGACCCCTGAAACTAGCTTTTACAGAGTTGAAAACCTTGTTTGTATGCTTTTGTTTGCTGCCATCAGTTATTTGTATCAATTGGTTGATTTTTTGCATCATGCATTTCATTAGATTTGGCTTTCATTAGCTCATTTCATGCATTGTTCAAATTCACATTTGCATTTCCAATCTTTCATCTTTCAGATTATTGCATAGTGTCATCAGTCAATTACTTTGTTTGAAATATGAAAAGTTACATTTCATCCTATGTATTTAGATTGCATTGTAAGTTTGCATAGATTCTCGTACATTTAAATAATTAGAAATAATCATTATTTGCATTCATGGCACTTATGCTTTTGCAATTTTCATTTTCAGCATTAGTTCCTAGTTCATTTAGATCAGATTCATTAGAAAATGAAAACAAAAAACAAAAAACATCAAACGACCCAATTCAAAAAATTATTCAATTTCACAAAACCATAACATTCAATCCCTTTAGTAGTGATGATTTAGACATGTTAGATGAAGCCCTTAATGACTTCCTCTCACTAAGAGCATCCACTAAAGAGTTGACACAAAAGGATGCATGCATTGATAATCATGATAATCATAATTGTTCTTCTCCTAATATCTCTCCCATTGGTGATGAAGGTATCTTGATGAAAGAAGACACAATCATTGAAGATCATGAAGGTCTTGTTTGTCTTCCTTCTCCTCCCCATTGCAACAACCTTATTGCACATGAAGTTGAAATCATTTCCACTACCTTACCAACTCCCCATTCATCTCCAAACACCTCCCATACTTGTGAAAATCCTTTAGTGAATAAAGATACAATCGTGCATGATCATGAAAAACACATTTGTGTGGAGGATATGATTGAGAGCTATGAAAATCCTACCTTTCCTACTCAAGAGACATTATATGACATGAGGATGTAAGTGTCGATAATCATGACAATCAACCCTTTTCTTCTCCTAATATCATCTCTACACATGAAGAAGATAGTTTAGTGTTAGAAGATATCGTTAGTGAAACTTATACAAAACTTCTTCCTCCTTTTCTTGATGCCCCTACCATTTTAGAATATATATTTGCACAAAAAGGTTCCATCATTAGTAACCATGAAACTCCTAGTTATCCTTCTCTTGATGCCTCTCCTATGAGTGATGAATCTATCTTGCCAAATCCAATTATGACATGTGATGAACATATTAGCTCTCCTCCTAGGGTCGATATTATGGCACATAAGAATGATACCTTAGAGAAAGAAAACAACCAAATAAATCCTTCTTTTCATATCACCACTATTGATACTCAAAAAAATATAGCCCTTAATCATCCCCCTATGTTTACTAAGAAACAAGCTCACAATACACCCAACCTCATTCTTCCAAATCCTAGTCTTCATGATTGTCCTTTCATAGAAATCAACCCATCCAACAAACCTTCACTCAACATCCATACTATCACTCAAGATTCTTCCAAGAAAACTCTAAACTTGGTACATCCTAAATTGATAGATATCTCATTAAACATGTATCAAGCAGAAACTTTGTTTATGTAACACCAGATATCTACAAGCTAAACTCTACCTCATATATTAGCATGATGTTAGTTCATATCAAGCAAATAAAGTAGCGTCTTTATGAAATAATTCAACATGTCTAACATTGTAAACAAAATATCAAAGTAAACTAATTGAAAACATGAAATACACATTGAATACTTATTCCATTTTGGATTGGTGCTTCTGTGGAAAGAAGTCCTTTCCCAATCCTTGGTAAACTAAATGATGAAAATGATATGAAGATGTAGGATGATGATCAAGATGAAATGCTAGCTTGGATGAGTTGTGGAGGATTAATTCAATAGAGGATCTCTCTATTTATAGCCAAGAAGGATAAAAGAATTCCAAACATGGAGGATGTGGAACTAAATATCCACCAGTGACAAGATGCCACTTGTCAACATGTGAGAGGTTGAGGAATGAGCACATTTTGGTCAATGTACCAAAGAGAGAGAGATTTGAATTTTAAATTTGATGACAAGATGAGTTAAATGCTAAGTTTGACTTGTGCAAGAGACATGTAAGAGCTCTTAAATGCTTTTTTGGAAGGAAAAATCCCTTTTGGAGGGATTTTCAAACTTGGAGGAATATTCCCCAAAGATGCCAAGTTGAAAATAAATAAAGATTTTAATAAATCATTTAAATGCATTTTCATGTGCAAGTGGCAAAATCTAGAGAATTTTGGAGATTAGGATTAAATTAATCAAGGTTTAATTAATTGAATAAGGGATTAAGTGATTTGACCTATTTGATTTAGATTTATGGATTAAAATAAATCAAAAGGGGATGGAAAATGATTTTAGATTTAATTAAATAAATATTTGATTTATTTAATCAAAGAGAATGATATTAGGATCAAATTAAATAAAGTTGATTTATTTAATTTAAATGGATGAATTTAGAGGTTAATCAATTAAACTTGATTTATTTAATTGATCAGGCGAATATGATTTAATTAAATATGAGGAATGCATGATGTTAATTTCGTATGTCTACAGTTTCCTTATCCACATGAATAACATTAGTCGCTACTCCTTTCCATGCAATAGTTGTAGGATCATCACATACTCACTATTGCATGTTTTGCATCCATTGCACAGGGCAGCATGCCATCATCCATTCTAGGCTCACCCTTGCCCTGCACTAAGTAGGGAAAAAGGGTTAGAAAGCCTTATCCTTATATGTCACTTGTCGTTGTCTCTTTTGACTAATCGTTAACCTCACATGAATGTATAAGAGCAAGCTTGGGATGTGGATGGCATGCATTAAGATTTACTCGCAAGTGACATACTCCCTTTCTTCATGACATAGCTTATTGAAAAAATATGACTTAATATAGGTTTTTTTGAATAAGCTCTCATTTCTTCTTCTACTTTAAAGAAATTGCTCACAGAACGGTGTGTAGCAACCACTTTAAAGTTGGGGCATATATAGACAACATCCTCTTGCAAATTTTATGGTGTGATTTAATTTTTCTTGTGACATTTCCTCTCCTTGGTGGTGTCATTGGGTTTGATGCCTTCCAAGAGTGTACGATCAACTGAAGTGGCGTGATGTGAAGAAAGCATCCCATGGATAACGCTCTGACAACTTGGGAACTATGATCAATTGAAGTGGCTTGACACAAATGAGGCTTCCCATGGACAACAATCTGATACCCCGAATTTCCCTCTCTTGCAAACATTAGACACAATTCTCCCTAAGAAGAAGACCTTACTTGAACAAAGAAAAATCCCCTTTAGTAAAATTATTAACTCAAAACATTTACAAAAAGCATTACATTGTGTTGCCTTATCAATGTTATCAGGAGCATAACTTTGGTATGGTTTGTATAATGGGAAGCTGACACACTAACATGAATTTCTCATTATACAGTGGGAAGTTGACACACTTGCATGAATTTCTCACTAAACCACTTTTTTGGGATATCTCAACCCGCAGATGACCTGATGTTCTATGGCCCCAGAGTGAGTGCATCTTTTCCACCCTGTTTTTCTTTCCTTTAGTTATTTCCATTGCATGATTGTGTATCTTGATGGTTTGACTTAGGATCTTAGATCCTGGGGGCTTGACTTCCTTCTTGATCTTTGTCTTTCTTTATCATCTGGATTTGTACACCTGAATATCGCTTGAATGTCTACTTTAGTGTGAGTTTGAAGCAAGTTCATCCTCTCACTAAAGTGGAGGCTAAATGTACCATAGAAAAAAGGAAACTTGCTTGATTTAGAGAATGATTTATGATAAATTGGACTTAATGATGCCTTGATTTGGTGTTTTGAGGTGTTTTTCAAATCTACACTAGGTCTTGGACACTTTCAAATGCATTTAATGTTTTCTTGTAAAGGTGATGTAAAGTGTTGTAAAATAATTTCACGCTTTTCTAGACTTAATGAACCCATTCTCCCTTAATTCAACATTATAAAATATTTCTAATGACATTATGACATCAATCTAGATAGCTTGTGAATTAAACTTAATGATAGCCTAGTGTTGTAATGTGTTTTACACATTCACATTGGTTCTTGTGCCTTTCTAGGCTGTGGACCTCATTTTAATGTTGTAAAGTGTATCTAATCACAATTTCACATTGAACTTTATGTCCCAAGCCATAATTGACCTTTATATCATCACTAATAGGTCCCTGTTACTCAATATTGTGCATCCCAAGGCTTGATTTGATCAAATACCTGATAAAATCATCATACAAACCTAATTTATGCATTCCCCAACAACCCAGCTAGCAAATGGATCCCTTTGGGACTAATTTTCCATCTGTGGTGAATGAGTCCCTACTAAGTGGGACTGATTAGCCCAAGGTGGCGAATTCGTCCCATTTGGGTCAATTTTGAATTTTAAGCGAGAAAAATTAGGTTTTAAGTTTAATTTTTCTTCATGTCATCCTTGGGGATCCAATTTATGGGAAATATAAGGTTAATTTCCTATGAAATCAAGTCTCTAAACCCTAAATCATAACCATTCTTCATGATTCATCCATCATTCTTCCATATCAAGTCAAGGTAGTTAAGGTTTTATTATTTCAAGTCATTCAGATAACAATTTTCAAACATTCAAGGGTAGATTCTTCATGTTTTGTTGCAGAACTTCAAGATCAATCATCATGGCAAGGTAATAACTCCATTATTGCATGATTCATTACATTCTTTCTTTCTTTCTTTTTTAATTACCTAAAAGGGGTTTGACCAAAGAAAACCCCCATGCCCTAACATTTAACATTTCTCTCTCTTATCTTATGTGTTTACATATTCAGGCATCTTGGAGGCTTATAAATCATTGAGGATTGCAATACAGAGTTGTTGAAATCATCTCTTCATTGGATAAGTCAAAATACCCTCAAAAAGTCACTTTGAGACCCGAATTTGACAGTTTCAAAACCTAACACCTAGAGAAGTAGAAAGTGTAGAACAAAAGCTCATGTTTCCACCTTTGAATATTCAAAAATTGAAAAGTGGACTCATTTTCCATGGGTGACGAATGAGTCCTACTTCTAGGCCTAATTTTTATTTTCTGTATTTTTGGATACCCATTTGTCCAAAACAGGCTCAGTAATAGTTTCACAGAACTGTGACTGATTCACCCAAAATGGAAAATGAGTCCCACCAGGCCTAAAAATCAAGATTAGTAGAATTTCACAAGTCATTTCAATTCTCTAGCAAGTTTACAAGTGCACCTCTTTAGTTTCATTCATTTCTAGGTGTTTCTGCATTACACAATGTGTTTTCCAACAAGTTGCATTTCAATAGTTTCCATTTGAAAATCAATACCTTTCATTAGTTTTCTATATTTAAATCAGTTTACTTAGACATATTGCATCCATATCTTTGAATTCAAACATTACATTTTGGCCCATCTTTCTCGTTTTAGGTGAAAAACCCTAGAAGTGGTAGAAAGACCTTGGATGCCAAAATCTTTGTCTACAACTTATATTATTTATTTTCTTTTTTTTTATTCAAGTGGTAAACACTTTTGAATTGGAGCTATGAACCAAAATACAACTATTCAACAATACCACCCCAACGAGATTTGAACCTTAGTGGCAAGAGCAACAATCCCACCTTTTAAACCATCACACCATGCCAATATTGGCATTATTTATTTTATTTTTATTTGAAGATCTATTTTTATTTATTTTAGAGTTATTTTATTTACTAAAGAGTTTATTTTTTATTTTATTAGTGTAAGTGTTGTTTTATACTTATTTTATTTACTTAGAGGTATTTTATAGTTTTATTTTTCTTAAATATATGTTGATTGTGTTTAGCTTCTATTAACATGCTTGAATTATTACACTCCACCCATTTCTACTAGTGTACTTATGTCTCTCAACATAACCAATGCTAAAAATAAAGCTTGTCTTTACAACTAGATCAATGCCACCTAGAAGTGTTTACATGCAAAAAGATTAGTAAATCAAAGATGTTCAATTTCCTTGTCATTCCCTTTTCTTAAAATTTATTCTCTTCCACCCTATAGATTCATTTGATTGTGATATGCACTTATATCCACACCTCATAGCTAGAGTTTGTTGGTAACACTTGTCAAGAATTCTCAAGAAGATTGGGAGGATCTTCATCCTTTCTCTAATGAACCTTCCCTATGAGTGAGTGTTTAAAAGGATGATTTGTCTCATCTTCTTATTTTAATTGTATACATCTAATTAATTAACTTAACTTTAATTTTTATTGATTGCTTATTTATGCTTTGATGGACCGTATATATCAACCAACCACTTTTATTATATACCCTTTATTTATTTAATATTTAGTATAAAAAATCATAAAAATGTTTCCAACAAAAATGCATTTGCACCAAAGAGAAAGAAGCAGGACATCAAATTTCTTTGAAGTAGTCTCATTAAAGTTCAGATTGAAAAGCATTATTCTACACTAATAAGTAAACCATTGTATATTATGCCTAAGTAACAAGAGAAAGCTGTCGTGGAAAGGGAAATGCAAAAGCATAGCCTAAATATTAGGAATTTCCGTCGAGTAATTGATTATTCCCACAACGTAAACAACAATTCACACGTACTAAATTTTGGGCCACAAGAAGAACATCCGTAGTTGCTTTGCAATTGGAAGTTATCTTAATTGAGACGGTAGGAATATAAAACCAGTGTGGAGGTACTGCCCACCAACTATAAAATTGAAATCAACCTTTTTTTTTTGGTTATCGTCAACGTTAAAATAAAGACAGCACAGACCAAAGTGAAAGGAAGATCTCAGCATACAATCCAAGAGAAAAGACATTAAAAATCTAGTTAAAGCCAAGCCTGCCCAATCGTTGCTGAATTGGAAGAGAGGGAGCTCTCAATGCTTGTGATTGTTTTAGCACAGGAATACAATCATGCAAGCTTATAATGTCAGAGACGTTGAGAGGTTCCTGTCTTGGAATTCAACTGTAGAAGCTTTTCCACTGCAAAGGATTGAGGACATACTTAAGTCTGATAAACGCCTGCGTAAAGCATGGGTCTTCATCTGTTGCTTCTTCGACAATCCCATCAATATAAATATTATGGTCAAGAATTACTTAAGTTATTGAATGATATGCATGTTGGAAGAAAATAAATTTTATTGTCAAGTCCATTTGAGTTAAATAGCTTACATATTATTGTTTCGTAAAGTACTTTTGCAAGTCTTCATTTACCAATTCTATAAAATAATTTATGTAATTGAAAATTCCCTTTTAAATATATATAGATATAGAATTGTAATGGTAAGATTTGTATGCACATAATAATTCTAATTTAATTTCATGTTTATTTTGAGGGGAATAATTTGATATATTGATGAGTGATGTAATTGTGTATAAATTTGGGTCATTTGTCTTTTTATAGGCTGAAATTGAGAAAGATAATAAAGTAGATTTAAGATTCAATAAATGAAATTTCAGTTCAATTCTTGTATCAATCGAAAGGCATAAACGTTTGAAAGGTTTTGTGGCTATATGCACCAGAGTTATAGGTAGTGAGGTGAGTATAATGAAATACATTTATTCTAAATTGAAAGCAGCAGTGTTCTTTAAAATCTATTTTAGGAAATTGTAAACACTAACTACAAATTGTGATAGAAACTATAATTTTGTTTCAAACAAAATAGAAATTAAAACATTAAAGAGAAAAGTACATTATTAATAACATTCTTCAATTTACACATTGCAATCTATATAAAATAAAATTATAGAAAAATAATATGAAAATAAAGAACATAATATTAATGTCACTATTGTTTCTTAAAATAGGTCCTCCTCTCAATCCATATAGTGGTTAAAATGCATTATTACAAACTTCTCAAAACATGGGGTATTGTATATATTATTTTGTATTTTAAAAGGATTACAATCTCAATTCCTATTACCCAATTACATTATATGTTATATAATAACTTGCACAATAATACTATAATAGAAAATGTTACAAATAATTGATAATAATATACCACTTCAAAGGGGTAACCTTGTAATCCACTTTGAGGGGGGTACTATAAGAATTAGGAGATCATGGAGATAAAAACAAGCACAATGAACTATAGTGTAGAAAATTGTACTCCCTTCTTGGAGATAGTACAATTTCACACTTACTTTGGACCTATTTTAGCACCCTTGCATTCATGAAACTCTAAACCATCATTAATAGGCCCCTAAGACCCTTTTATTTTAGATCTCAAGGTTTATTTGGACTAAAATCTTGAAAAAATCAATAAATTCATTCAAGTTTCTCGCAACCTGACATTTACTCACCTCGAAAAGCTAAGGTGGGTCTCATATGCCACCTTGGGCATATGAGTCTCCCTAAGTGGGACCCATACAACACAAGTGGAGTATAAGTCTTATATGGCCCCTTTTTAGGGTTTGAGTGGGAAATTAAAGTTTTCAATTCAAATTTTTGGTTGATGTCAAGATCTAATAAATGGTAAATTAGATGAAGTTCCTATATAAACAAGGTTTCAAATCATTATTTTCACCTAGAAAAAGCGATTCAAGATCTAAGCATTCACAAGCACTCAAACATACTTTCACAAGAGCATTCAAGAGCAAGTAGTAAGAAAATTTGAAGTATTGGAGCAAAATTGTAGTGTTCTTGTAGGTCTTCAAGCTCAATTTCATTCGAGATATAGCTTGCTAAGGATTGATGATGGTTTCCTATGGTGAATTATGATGGATTCTAGATTAGGGAGATGCAACTAGCCATTGAACCAAGCCTAATGAATTGTTTCCTAAGTGATTACATCCTCCATTATCACTCTACTTTCTACCTAAAGGAAGGTACATGCATTATTATAACTTATTAGGGTGATTAGAGATCCCCCAAAGTGAGTCATCATTTCTATGTTTCATTCATGCTCCTTATTCTAACACATTCGAATATGGTTTCATTGTATTTTAGTTTTCTTAATCTTAGATGCACTTAAGATTAGGGATTGCATTCACATTTACTTTCAATATCTATCATTTTTATCAAGGTTTAATTACCAAACTAGGGGTTTGACCAAGGTGAACCTCCATAAGAAAATCAACACAATATTCTATTTTGTAGGTCTTGCAACAAGTTCAAATCCGAAATCAGGTTTAGAAGGAAGAGTAGAGATAAGAGAACATATTCAAATCTTAACTTTCCAAAAAAGAAAAATAGGACTGATACGCCACTTGTGGTGTATGAGTCTTGATATAGCTCTTTTTTTGGATTTTAGAGGATTCAGACTTGTCACTGCCAGATTCTAGTTTCTGCCAAAAACCCTAAATTGGGACTAAATCACGCAACATGGTG
The DNA here is from genome assembly GCA_007258455.2 of Sequoia sempervirens. Classification (NCBI taxonomy): domain Eukaryota; kingdom Viridiplantae; phylum Streptophyta; class Pinopsida; order Cupressales; family Cupressaceae; genus Sequoia; species Sequoia sempervirens. Next base: position 756,641,183 of record VDFB02058242.1, on the reverse strand, counting down.
TATGAATTCCAGTATGCTTTAAAAACCAATTTTTTAAGATTTTAGACCTTGTTTCAAGCACATTCAGCTTTCAAGGTGCACCTCTGTACTTTCTCAGTTTGCAATGGCATATGAGTCTAGGTATAGCTCTTTTTCAGTTTTTAAAAGATTTAGACTTGTCACTGCCATATTCCAATTTCTACCCAGAAACCCTAAACTGGGACTAAATCACCCACCATGGCGTATGAGTCCTAGTCTACTTTGAAAACCAAATTTTTAGGATTTTAGACCTTGTTTCGAGCACATTTAGCTTTCTAGGTGCACCTCTATACTTTCTCAGTTTACTGTTTTGATTTGAGTTCATTTCTAGGTCATTTGTTTAAGTCTTTCATATCATTTCCATTACTTGTCTTTTCAAGCCCTAGCTTGGTGGTGAACCCCTCTTTAGTCTTTAATCATACCCTAGGACACCTTGTAGATTTTTTTCCCTCATTCTATCCTTGAATTGAGATCTCTAGGGTTTTCTTGAGTGAAACTTGGAGAAAATTAGTTATTCTATGTCTTAAAACATAGGACGACAATTTTCAAATTTTCATTTTCTGATTTGGAGTGCATCATAGTCCTAGATCTAGCTTACATTAACTTTGCATTAGGTCTTGCATTAGTTAATTTGCATCTAGGGTTTCTAAATCTTGCATTAGTGAAAGTGTATATAGGTTTCATTTGTGCATCTTCCATCATTGAATTTCATTTGAAATCTATAATTGCACATAGTCTAGACATCATACAAAACTGAAAACTTAGCATTCACTCATAATTTGCTGATTTTTTTTGGAAAACCCTAATTTGGGACTCATACACCCCTCTAGGTGATTTAGTCCCAGTATAGGTTGTTTTTCCTAATTTTTTGGTATTTTTTGGTGAATGATATTTAATGTTTGAACCCCTTAAAAACCTTGATTAGGACTCATACGCCCCTCTGGGCAATTTAGTCCCATGTCAAATTTGAAACTACATTTTACAATATTAAAAACCTTATTTCTGTGTTTCAGTTTGTTGTTGTTAGATTTCTATTTTATTTTATTGAGTTTCTATTTCATGCATTTCATTAGATCTAGCTTAATTTAGATTCATTTCAATTATGGATAAAATTATGTTTTTGTACTTTTTATTCCTAGCTCATTAGTTCATAGTTCAATTAAATTAGATTACATTAGGTGTTCATTAGAAAAAAAAACCAAAGCACCGATAAAACTGATGAACCACTTGGAGAAAGCATAGTTATTTGAAGTATGTCAAATCTCTTTTTCCAAGCCAACCTAACCCTCAATCCTTTTAGTAGTGATGACTTTGACATGTTAGATGAAGCCCTTGATGATTTCATCTCGCAAGGTACATCCACTAAGGCTTGTTACAATAAACCGAAACAAAGAGAACTAAATATCATCCAACCTCAACTCATTCTTTACCCACATTCACACAAACGTAAAAAAAAAAACACATTTTCACCCTTGTGCCACCTAAAAATAATGTTTCATAGCAATCAAGTTATAATACCATTGCTCATACATATAACATTAGAACCACGCTGGCAAAACATAAATATTGAAATTGAGATGGAAAAAATGAAAAATACTATCAAGATTATCGGTGAGAAAAATAATCGTATGGCCAAACACAATGCCATAATCATCAATGCCATGACCGAGAAATTGGACAAAGCCCAACAGGGGTCTCTGGTTGTTGATCTGGAGGATATCAATGAAAGAAACCAGGAGGAGGACGTTGGAATCTCTAAGAGAACTAGGGCTAATATGTTGGTTTTCTTTTGACCTTCCTGGTCTTTTGTGGGTGGTTGTTGCTTGTTCTAGTTTTTACCTTTTGTGTAGCTGGATTTTTTTGTTGTACTTTTCTTTCCTATCTTTTATTTTGTAAACTTTGTGGTTTCGGGTCCCTGTAAAACCCATTTTACCCTTTATCAAAAACACTAGAAACAATCCACAACCAAGATAAGAAACTTCAACATCCTTGTACCTTTGCCTCAATTGATTATACCTAGCACTCCTCATTGATCTTCATATAGTGGGAAGGAGTATGATCTTGTTGAAAAACTTAAGAATTCTCTAGAAAAGATATCTCTATGGGACCTAATTCAAAATTCACCTATCATGCTATGATTCAAACACCCTTACAATAAGTTGTGATCCCCTTTAATACAAATTCAAGTGATGTAGTAGCTCTAATTCAAGGAATGAATATGGTTAATGTAGACATTACTTTTCATCAACACGAGGTACCTCCCTTAAAAAAGAGGAAAAAAAAATATTACTTCATGATAGTAGCTATTGTCAATAGGAAAGGAATAAAAAGAACCCTTATTGATAATGGCTTAGCTTTTAATGTTTGTAGTGTGAACCTTTTGGATAGACTTGGTGTGGATAGATCAATAATTGAACCTGATTCCTTATCAATTTGACGATTTGAAAATGTAGGAAAGAAACCTCTTGGTGTAATTACATTGTCTATTATAGTTGGAAATGCTACTTTAAAAACTCCTATTCATGTTATGCCCAATAATATTTCACACAATATTCTTTTAGGAAGAACTTGGATTCACGAGATGCATGTGGTGCCTTCAAATCTTTATCATATCATAAAATATGTCAATAACAATAAAGTATACCAAGTTGAAATAGACCCTGAGCCTAAAAGTTCCTTACAAGTTGAAAAAGGAAAGACAAGTCCTTTGAACAAATCAATTCCAACATCGAATATAGAACCTATGAAAGAAGAAAAGAAAGAGATAGAAAAAGTTTCAAAGTTATTGGAAGATATTGAGGTTCCTTAGAGTTCACACCAACATTTATGGGATAATAAAAAATCACAACAAAAGAAATCAAAAACGAAAGAAACCAATGGTAATGTCAACGCAGAATTTGGAAGAAAAATCACAATCATCTACCTCATTTACTCTAAAATAAGACACAAGCTATACAAAAAATTTGATGAGATAGATTATCAACAACCATCAAATCCAAAAGAAATGGAAAGACTTTATGGGAGAGGTTATGAGCTTATGAAAAAATTGGCTATAGTGGAAAAGGATGTGGAAGGAAAGAACAAGGAATCTATGTTCCTATAGAGCCTAATACACAAGAAGAGAAAAGTGGTTTGGGATATTGTCCTTCTAAGATAGCGGAAGAAAAATAAAGACCTTCGTTAAACATCAACACCATCATGTGTAACCCTAAAAAAACTATCATCTTGAAGCATCCTGAATTCATTGATACAACTTGTGAAGACTCATCGGAATAATTTGAATATGATGAAGCCTTGAAAGAAATTTTAGGAGTCTATGATAAACTATTCACTCCTCCTCAAAAGAAATGGGTTACATGTGCTATGATTAGTGCTAAGTATGAAGATAGAGAAAAGGAAAGTAAGGATATTGATCCAGACAACAAAGAATGCAATCTTGCAATGTCAAAACAAGGTGCACTTCCTTTGGGAGATACAATTGACATACTAATGGATATTAACAATAAATAAAAAGTGATTAAGATAGGAAAGTTCCTTGAAGAAGATGAAAAGAAGACCATGCAACTCTACTTCATGGCTTTCTTAAACTTTTTTCTTGGACTTATTCGGATATGCTGGGAATTGATGCTAAGATAGTGGCACACAACATAGTCCTTTCTAAAAATGCTAAGCTAGTTAGACAAAAGACACGAAAGATGAATCCTAAGATAGTCTTATTGGTCAAGGCTATGATTAAAAAGCTCCTTGAGGTTGGTTTTATACATCCTATAGATTATTCCCCTTGGATTTCAAACATTAATGTAGTCATGAAACCTGATAATTGTATTAGGATGTGTACAGACTTTTCTGATTTAAATAAAGAATATTTAAAAGATGATTTTCCCCTTCCTAATATTGGCGTGATAGTGGACTCGACTATGGGACATGCTTTGTTGTCATTCATGGATATATTTTCTCGATATAATCAAATCTTTATCAACCCTAAAGATCAATTCAAAATAGCATTTACTATAGTTTGGGGGATATTCTATTGGGTAGTCATGCCTTTTGGATTGAACAATGTAGGCACAACATATCAATGAGCTATGACATTGATATTTCATGATTACATACATAAGATTTGGAAGATTATGTTGATGATATTCTATCCAATATCTAACTCAACAAGACAATGTGAATATCCTTAGAAATATGTTTGAGCAAATGCAAAAATACAACATAAGATTAAATTTGAAAAAGTGTCTTTGGTGTAGATAGTGGAAATTTTTTAGGTTTTATTGTATCTCACAGAGGCATTGAGGTGGACATGAAGAAAGTTAATGCTATAGTTAACAAGCCACCTCCTATAAATATTTCACAATTGCACACTTTACAAGAAAGAATTCAAGCTATCCATCATTTTGTAGCATCCCTAGTGGACCAAACATTACCTTTTGCATATCTTAAGAAAGAGGTTCAGTTTAATTGGAATAAAGATTGTAAATTGGATTTTGAGAGTTTGAAAGATCACCTTGCTACTTCACCTATACTACAACCTGCTATGCAAGATAAACCATTCATCCTTTATACAACAACATCATCCCATGCTCTTGTAGCATTGTTGGCTCAACATGACGAAAATTGAAAAGAAAATCCTATTTATTACATTAGCTAGACTTTGATTGATTATGAAACATGATACACACCAATAGAATAATAATGTTTGGATCTTGTATTTTCTACTAGTAAATTGATACATTTCTTACTGAATGCTGAAATACATGTGATGACAAAATTTGATCCTTTGAAACATATTTTCACTACAACAAATTTTTTGGGACACCTAGCTGTTGTGCATGTTTTGCACACACGCCCCACCGTAGGCAGGGACTGCATTTTTTTTGCTCCCGACAGGCTGCTTTGCTCCTGTCTTGTTTTGCGTGCCCCATTTCCAAGCCCAAATTGGTCATGTGCCTTCAAACGATCAAATTCCCCTACCCAAATTCACCTGCTTGGGGTATTCAAATCCGCAGAGAAATAAAGTCCGCCATCCCCTTTCTGCTTTTTGTTTTGCTTTGGCTATTTCGGAAACATCCGTGGACCCCTGTTGGTCCAGTTTCCACATTTTTGGCTTTGGGGACAACTTTTTGGTGGATTTGGGATGTGTTTGGGGTGTTTCAATGAACTGCCAAGGTTTCTTCAAAGTTTTGTTGAGTTTTGATAGTTTCAAAACTTTCCCTCTGGAATTCCCTTCCTTCTTGGCTGTTTGGAAACATCCATGGACCCTCGTCGCTCCTGTTTCCTCATTTTTGACTTTGGGGTCACCCTTTTTTGGATCTAGGATGTGTTTGAAGTATGTAAATGAACTACCAAGGTTTCTTCAAAGTTTGGTTGAGTTTCGATGGTTTCAGAACTTTCCCTCCGGAATTCCCTTCCTCCTTGGCTGTTTGGAAACATCCGTGGACCCCCGTCGCTCTCATTTCCTCATTTTTGACTTTGGGGTCACCGTTTTTTGGATTTGGGATGTGTTTGATGTGTTTAAATGAACTGCCAAGGTTTCATCAAAGTTTGGTTAAGTTTCGGTGGTTTCGGAGCTTCGTCCCCCTTTTGATGTTTTTGAACATCTGACGGCTGGCCCCTTCCCGGCTTCCAGAGCCCGACCCCTCCGTGGCCGTTTTCGGGGTTCCGTCTCTCCGTCACCATTTTGGAACTTCTGACGGCCGCCTCCTTCCCAGCCTCTGGAGCCCGGCCCCTCCGTGGCCATTTCCGGGGTTCCACCTCTCCATCGCCGTTTTGGAACTTCCGACGGTCGCCTCCTTCCTAGCCTCCAAAGCCCGGCCCCTCCATGGCCGTTTCCATGGTTTCGCCTCTCCATTGCCATTTTGGATCATCTGATGGCTACCTCCTTCCCAGCCTCCGGAGCCCGGCCCCTCCGTGGCCGTTTCTGGGGTTTTGCCTCTCCGTCGCCGTTTTGGATCATCTGAAGGCCGCCTCCTTCCCGGCCTCCGGAGCCCGGCCCCTCCGTGGCTGTTTCTGGGGTTCCACCTCTCCATCGCCATTTTGGAACTTTTGGCGGCTACCTCCTTCCCAGCCTCCAGAGCCCGGCCCCTCCGTGGCCGTTTCTGGGGTTTCGCCTCTCTGTCGCCGTTTTGGATCTTCCGACGGCCGCCTCCTTCCTAGCCTCCAGAGCCCGGCCCCTCCGTGGCCGTTTCCGGGGTTCCGCCTCTCCGTCGCCGTTTTGGAACATCCGACGGCTACCTCCCTTCCGACCTCTAGAACCCGGGTCCTCCGTGGCCATTTCTGAGAGTCCGTCCCTCTTTGGTTGTTTTGAACATCTGAGAGCCTGCCTCCTTCTTGGCTATTTTGAACATCTGGGAGCTCGCCTTCTTCCTGGCTGTTTTGAACATCCACGAGCCTTCCTCCTTCTTGGCTGTTTTGAACATCTGGGAGTCTGCCTCCTTCCTGGCTATTTTGAACATCCGGGAGCTCGCCTTCTTCCCGGCTATTTTGAACATCCGGGAGCCCGCCTCCTTCCTGGCTGTTTTGAACATCTGGGAGCCCGCCTTCTTCCCGGTTGTTTTGGCTTCCGTCCGATGTCTGCCTTCTAACTTTCTTCCGCCGTCTTTCCACCCTCTGGCGCTTGCACCCTTGAAGCACGCATTAATGTTTATGGCCCAAATGAGCTCCAAATATGAATATCAAGATCTTTTGATGATGCATAGATAAATCTAAAAGGGAATTTGTAGGTTTGATTGACATTTTCCTTAACTCATGTATAAATGCACTTACAACACTTCGTGTTTGCAGGAGTCAAGAAGCTTTCCGCAGGTCTATTGAAGAGGCCCATTGAGGGAGTTGTCCTACCTTTTTCTAGATGATGATGATTTCTAAGGAGCTTCCTGCCCGAATCAGGGGGCACCAATCCATTGATGCCAATCGTTGACGGACTTGTTTGATCAAAGGAAGAACACTGCAAGCACATCAAGCAAAAGACAACTTTCAGGCAATTTTAGCTACAGTGAAAAGGGAAATCAGCTAAATGACAAAATTGCTACAGTAACTGGCACTAGATGACAAAATAGGGGGTGCTGTCATAATAGTGGTTTACAATTTCTGAGAGGAACAAATTTTAGCTGAAATCACATATTTTTAGAAAATATAATGATTTAAGCCTTAAAAAGTTCCATTTTAAGAATTCCAATTGAAGAGGGTTTGATCAAATCACCTTAGACCAAACTCCCTTGAATAGAACCTCGCTAGTTTTAAACCATACATAAAAATGCGTCTCCTTTACACCTATCAAAATACTGATAAAAAATTACTTTTAATTTAGCTTTTGGGGGATCAAATGAATTCATTTAAAATTTATTTCAAATGATTATAGTATTCCTCAGAACAAGCTATCCAATGAATATAATTTTAATATGTTTTGGTTTTGTTATGTATTTGTTTTTTAAGTTTTATTAAACATAGCTTTTTCATTGAAAATGAATTTATTTGTTCTTCACATGTGGAAAAATAGAAGATTATCAAAAAAAAAATTTAAAAAATATGAGTGCACCAGATATTGAAGTCCTTGATCCAACAAAAAAAATAAAATAAAATTTTGACATATACAAAAAAAGTTACGCGTTATACGGTCGCGCTATGTCTGAATTGTAATTTGTTTGACTTTGAAACTTGATTAAGGAACAAATATTCAATAAAAAACTATCTAACCAAGTGGAAGCACTAGATATCAGAGTTAACAATCTAAATTTGAAAAAATTGGAATATTATCCTTCATGGAAAAAAATTTATGCGTTATACGGTGTGCGTCACTTTTTAAAAATGTTGTTTTCTGAAAAAAATCAATTTTCGTGGGAGATGGAAAAAGAAGTGCAATTTGATTCCAAAAATTTTGAAAAAAATATTTTTAGAATCTATAGACAAAATTTGATGAGACTCTAGTTTGCACCATCTTCAAATTCCTCACAGTTTAGTCGTTATAGGTGCCCGAATGTGAAGATTCAGTTAAAAATAATAATTTCAGTGTCTAGTTTGGCCAAAAATTATAAACCACTATTATGGGATCACCCAGGGAAAAGATAAGGAATGTATTTTTAATTGTTGAATATTGAAGGGTAGGTGAAGCCCTAACTTGTAATGAATCTGAGCCACTCAATACAAATTGAATCATAGCCATTCATTTGGGCTTTGGAAAACTATAAATAGGGGCTTGCCCCTCATTTGTAAGAGTTGGAGAATTAATGTAAGAGGCATTTGCATCAATAGAAGACAACATTGCATGATTTTATGGATGTTCTCTTTGATTTTTCTCATCTTGCATGCATGGTTCTTCCTTCCATGTTATTTTTAGTGTTAGTTTCTTGAATGAGAGTGGTGATGGTGTTTGCTGTTTTAGTATTTGATGGATTTCCAGCTCATGCTTTTTGTGGTTCATTGATGATGAGTCACTTTGCAAAGCTAGTCTTAGCTCATTACTTCATTGCTACAACTTAGTTCAATTACATGTGCATGATGTGCATGTGCAATCTGAAAATCTGCAGACCTTAGGAGATTGCACTGGTTTTGTGCAGCTGTAGGTTTCTCTTGGCTAAGCAAAACCCAGTTTAGGAAGCCTGCCTACTTTAGCAGCCACCATTGTTACTGTTCATTCGTAGCTTTGGATTAGAATAGCTTTCTTAACCTTTCTCCTTTTGCTATTTCTTTTAATCCTTGGTTAGAGTAGGATCCAAAGCATCACCATGAAGCCAAATCTGATGAACTTAATGAGTTTCAACTTGCTGTTTTGAGTGGACAGCCACTGTTCATTCACTTTCAGCACTTTGAAACTGCATTTGCAAACCCAACTTCCATGCTTTGCAACACATCCGTAAGTCCACCTTGTGATTCCAGCAAATCACATCAAACAACTAAGATATTCCAAGCACTGTCAAGACCTGACATTAGAGACTTTGGGATAGTGTTCTGCAATATGATTGTGGAAGATTGTCTTTCAAGAGAGGCAGTGCACCTACGCATTGTCTGTGTTGAAAAGTGCATAAAAACACCATCAACAGAACTGGCGCTAGAAGGAGGGCTTGACACATTGGGAATACAAAGCTGAAGATTGGAAGTAATTCATTTTATGCCCTCCTCCTCCTAATGCCATCAACAGAACTAGCACTAGAAGGAGGGCTTGACATGTTTAGGCTGTGAAGCTAAAAGTTGGAAGTTGAGAAAGGAACATTCAGGAAGAAATCTGAGATAGGAGATCTCTTTAATTCAAAAATAAAAAAATTTTGAAGGCAAAAGAAGCTAAGTCAAAATGGAGCAGCATGCACAAATTGACATCACTCAGTTGCATGCAAATTTGAATAAGAGATTAAAGAAGCCATTGTAGCAATTCGCATTGGCAGGTAGATGTCGGATCCATTGCACTTGCAGGCATAGTGAATTGGAGTGTCTAACATTCTTAGACATAATTGAGAAGGTCTTGCAAGGAGAAATTCCCTTTTGGGAAATATACCAGCCCTTGGCTCCTGAAGATCCGGAAGAGGAATTGCAAACCATGGCAACTAACACTTTCAAAGAGCTAATCCAAAGATGTTTGGGTAGCAAAGATGGACGAAGATTGGAGGAAATATTGATGTCAAGTTGGTGCAGATTTCACAATGCACCCCACTCTGAATTCACTTGCTCATCATGCACAAATGTCAATTCCCAAATCAACGATCATGTGAACAAGTTGGAGCAGCCAACTCTCAATGAAGAGAAGTTATCCCATAAGGAAGAAGAGTTGTTAACATCTGGAGGACAGCAAAATAAAGATGAGCCAAAAAATTTAACACAAGTTGGTGTTGGGACAGCAGACATGGAAAATGAAAACCAAGAGAGAGGAGTTGAAAGTCTTGGGACAGCAACGTGCATTGATGAAAATCTGATTATAACCAATTTAGTAGGTTTTCCCTCCATTGAAGAAGAGCAGTCCTCCACTCAAGAAAAGGAATGAACGGAAATTGAAGATGAATTAACAAAATTTGCAGCAGTATATGCTAGGACAGCCAACGCAAATGCTGAAAATCAAGAAGAGGAGGCTGAAAGCCTTGGGGCAGCAGAAGGAGATGATCAAAGCATGAGAAAAATCAGGTCGGAAGACCTCTCCATAAATGGCAGTGATCGAGAATCTGAAAATGCAGATTTGGGGGGGTGGGAACAACCACTCGATATGGCTGTCTACCATCATGCTTCTTTTTCAAGTGATGAGGAGGACCTGATCATTGATAGATATGACCAACTAGTCTCCAGACTAGCGAGGGATTGGACTGAGTTGAAATACTAAGTAGATTTGGAGATATTACTGCTCCCAAATTAGTGTCGACTCCATGATTCATCACACTCAGAGCTCACATGTAAGCTATGCTAAGAGGCCATCAAACAAGTCAAAGAACAAGCAAGGCAGCCAAGTGCCCGACCTCCTCTACTTGCTGCCCATATCAAAGTAGAAGACCAAAAGCCAGAGCCAAGTGACAACATGGCTAAAGGTGGACCTCAAGAGGATGTTGGGGCAGCAATAGAAGGACAACAATACAGTCTCAGACTTTCGAGCGATGAAGTAGATCAAGTGGAATGCTGTCCATCATTCATCAAGAAGTTCTTCCTCTCGAAGAGCAGTTATGTGCCATGGATGGTGGGCTTTTTGGTGAGTCTTCAGAGGGAAATTATGCAGTAGACTTTGGTCCTGTTGATGAGGTTCCATCAATTGATGACTTCTTTCCATTGGGAGCTGCACTACAGAGGAATGCTCATGTTGAGGAAGAGCACATCCCAGAAGACGGTAGTGATGAATACATACTCCTTGAGCCCTTGAACAATGATGTACTAGAGTTTCCAGATTGGGAGAGGAGCTCCTTCTCCATTTATAGTGATAGTGACCAAGAGGAAACAAGTGGGCGCCATGAGGAGATACATGAACAACAAAAGGAAGAAGATAAAGGTGGAGGTGTTTTGATGGATGCCAACAAATATGATGAGCTTGGTCAACTGCGGGCTGCAACTGAGGGTCCTTCCGCCTCAATCCTTGCAGATTTTCCTTCATAGCTAGAGAGCTGCAATAGGATAGATTCGCATATGTCATCTTTCCATGACACTGAACATCACGAAAATAAGGTTGGCACCTAGAAAAGGAGATGGGACAGCATGCTGTCCCTTGAAGACAGCAATCAAGAAGAGGTTTTGGCAATGGAAACCCATGCAGATGAGGTGTACTTCCTTGAGGAACAACCAGTGGAGGTTGTGGGTCCCATTGGTAGATTGAAAGACTTATTTGCTACCCCGTCCTCCCAGCCTTATGCACATTTAATGTCTGAAGTACTGCACCCTCCACTGCGTTCGCCCAAGGCTGCCAATGCAACAATCAAGGATGTTATGCTTACTCTCAACTATCCAATGCTGCCACCTTCGTGTGATGACATCTAGGTTTTATCCTTCCTTGCCCCTATTATTTCTCATAATTGCACTTATTATTTTGATTATGGGAATGAGCGAAAACAAACATGTTTATGGATTAACCATGGGTTTGACGAACATCCTCAATTGCTGATTTTTTATGATGACATGGTTGAACTTGAGTGCTGCAATATTGAATTTTTTTTTCAGAATATAAAGATAAATTTTCATGGTTAAGAACGATGACGATTGTCTGTTTGTTTGTGCATGCTTTCCAAAATCCAATGAGTGTTAATGTCAACTCGCCTTGCCTAAACATAATGCTTTGTAAATATCTTTGTACATAGCTCATTTTTGAGTAGTATAGGTTTCCTGTAAATACTCCGCTTTCTTGCTTTCCTTAGGTTAGTTGGTGTGTGTAGGTTGCTCACTTTGTAGGTTGTTTTCCTTTCATTTTCTTTCACTTCATTGCTGCTTTGCTCGGGGTCCCTCTGCTTTTAGCTGGGCACATCTATGCGCACAACAACCATACTTATCGTCTGGGGTTGTTCTACATATTTCTTTGTCAAACTCTAATCAAGTCTTCAGAGTGGATGGTGAAGGTCTTCTGTTTTAGATTCAAGTGATCTAGGTGTTTAATTCGAAGAGGATAAGTTGTTGGTTTAGTATGATTTTGATGTATTCTAAAATCTTATAGCTCTTACACATCTTAAGAATTTGACGGTCACTGTAGGGCCTTTTGTGAAGTCTAGTTAAGTGAAAAATCTAAAATTCTGTTCTAGCGCCACTGTGATTCTCAGCCCTGAGCGTGAGCTTCAATGCTTGCGGGTTGAAATAAAAGAGTTGAAAAGAGAAAAGAAAGAAATAAATAAAACATTGAAAATTAAAAGAAAAAGAAAATTCAACTTTTCAGGGGTATATGAGTAACTCTACCGGGGCTATGGACGCCTGGCTGGCAGTAGAGCAATGTTCAGGAGAATCACAGCAACAACCTCGTCGGGGCTATGGACGCCTGACTGGCAGTGAGGTAATGTCCCGGATGCTTTTGGAGTTAGAATAAACTACGTAGCTTAACTCGACGGAGCTTGGGTTTCTACAGCAACTGAAGGATGGGAATTAACGCAATTGCACACACTTGGATTTTCAGGATACTGAAGGTTGGGTTGGCTAATGGTTTTGATCATTTGGTTGGGCGTCTGGTTTGTTTGCCCTAGCGTGAAGGTCGAAACCAGAGATTCTGGGTTCGTGATTCCAGTTTGTCATCAAAATGCTCAAGAGCATTTCCCTAGCGAGTCGCCATTTGTTATGCATGTTTTGCACACACGCCCCGCCGTAGGCAGGGACCCCCTTTTTTCCACTCTCGACAGGCTACTTTGCTCTTGTCTTGTTTTGCGTGCCCCATTTCCAAGCCCAAATTGGTCATGTGCCTTCAAACGATCAAATTCCCCTACCCAAATTCACCTGCTTGGGGTATTCAAATCCGTGAAGAAATAAAGTCTGCCATCCCCTTTCTACCTTTTGTCTTGCTTTGGCTATTTCGGAAACATCCGTGGACCCCTGTCGGTTCAGTTTCCACATTTTTCGCTTTGGGGACAACATTTTGGTGGATTTGGGATGTGTTTTGGGTGTTTCAATGAACTGCCAAGGTTTCTTCAAAGTTTGGTTGAGTTTTGATGGTTTCAGAACTTTCCCTCTGGAATTCCCTTCCTCCTTGGTTGTTTCGAAACATCCGTGGACCCCCGTTACTCCCCTTTCCTCATTTTTGACTTTGGGGTCACCCTTTTTTGGATCTAGGATGTGTTTGAAGTACGTAAATGAACTGCCAAGGTTTCTTCAAAGTTTGGTTGAGTTTCAATGGTTTCAGAACTTTCCCTCTGGAATTCCCTTCCTCCTTGGCTGTTTGGAAACATCCGTGGACCCCCGTCGCTTTCGTTTCCTCATTTTTGACTTTGGGGTCACCATTTTTTGGATTTGGGATGTGTTTGATGTGTTTAAATGAACTGTCAATGTTTCGTGAAAGTTTGGTTAAGTTTGGTTAAGTTTTGGTGGTTTCAGAGCTTCGTCCCCCTTTTGCTGTTTTCGAACATCTGACGGCTGCCCCCTTCCCGGCTTCCAGAGCCCGGCCCCTCCGTGGCCATTTCCCGGGTTCCATCGCCGTTTTGGAACTTTCGACACCGCCTTCCCTCCGGAGCCCGGCCCCTCCATCACCGTTTCTAGGGTTCCGCCTCTCCGTCGTTATTTTGGATCATCTGACGGCTACCCCCTTCCTGGCCTCCGGAGCCCGGCCCCTCCGTGGCCATTTCCGGGGTTCTGCCTCTCCGTCGCCGTTTTGGAACTTCCAGCGGCTGCCTCCTTCCTAGCCTCCGGAGCCTGGCCCCTCTGTGGCCGTTTCTGGGGTTTCGCCTCTCCGTCGCCATTTTGGAACTTCCGACGGCTGCCTCCTTCCTGGCCTCCGGAACCCGGCCCCTCCGTGGTCATTTTCGGGGTTCCGCCTCTCCGTCACCGTTTTGGAACATCCGACAACTGCCTCCCTTCTGACCTCTCGAACTCGGGTCCTCCGTGGCCATTTCCGGGAGTCCGTCCCTCTTTGGCTGTTTTGAACATCCGGGAGCTTGCCTCCTTCCTGGCTATTTTGAACATCCAGGAGCTCGCCTTCTTCTTGACTTTTTTGAACATCCAGGAGCTCACCTTCTTCCCAACTGTTTTGAACATTCGGGAGCTTGTCTCTTTCTTGGCTGTTTTGAACATCCAGGAGCCTACCTCCTTCCTCGCTGTTTTGAACATCCGGGAGCTCGCCTTCTTCCCGACTATTTTGAACATCTAGGAGCCCACCTCCTTCCTGGCTGTTTTGAACATCTGGGAGCCCGCCTTCTTCCCGGCTGTTTTGGCTTTCATTCGATGTCTGCCTTCTGGCTTTCTTCCGCCGTCTTTCCAGCCTCTGGCGCTCACACCCTTGAAGCACGCATTAATGTTCTATGACCCAAATGAGCTCCAAATATGATTATCAAGATCTTTTGATGATTCATAGATAAATCTAATAGGGAATTTGTAGGTTTGATTGACATTTTCCTTAACTCATGTATAAATGCACTTACAACACTTCGTGTTTGCAGGAGTCAAGAAGCTTTCCGCAGGTCTATCGAAGAGGCCCATTGAGGGAGTTGTCCTACCTTTTTCCAAGTGATGATGATTTCTAAGGAGCTTCCTGCCCGAATCAGGGGGCACCAATCCATTGATGCCAATCATCGACGGACTTGTTTGATCAAAGGAAGAACACTGCAAGCACATCAAGCAAAAGACAACTTTCAGGCAGTTTTAGCTATAGTGAAAAGGGAAATCAGCTAAATGAAAAAATTGCTACAGTAACTGGCACTAGATGACAAAATAGGGAAAAGACAAGGAATGTATTTTTAATTGTTGAATATTGGAGGGTAGGTGAAGCCCTAACTTGTAATGAATCTGAGCCACTCAATACAAATTGAATCATAGCCATTCATTTGGGCTTTGGAAAACTATAAATAGGGGCTTGCCCCTCATTTGTAAGAGTTGGAGAATTGATGTAAGAGGCATTTGTAGCAATAGAAGACATCATTGCATGATTTTATGGATGTTCTCTTTGATTTTTCTCATCTTGCATGCATGGTTCTTCCTTCCATGTTAGTTTTAGTGTTAGTTTCTTGAATGAGAGTGGTGATGGTGTTTGCTATTTTAGTATTTGATGGATTTCCAGCTCATATTTTTGGTGGTTCATTGATGATGAGTCACTTTGCAAAGATAGTCTTAGCTCATTACTTCATTGCTACAACTTAGTTCAATTACATGTGCATGATGTGCATGTGCAATCTGAAAATCAGCAGACCTTAGGAGATTGTACTGGTTTTGTGCAACTGTAGGTTTCTCTTGGCCAAACAAAACCTAGTTTAGGAAGCCTGTCTACTTTAGCAGCCACCATTATTACTATTTATTCATAGCTTAGGATTAGAATAGCTTTCTTAACCCTTCTTCTTTTGCTATTTCTTTTAATCCTTGGTTAGAGTAGGATCCAAAGCATCACCATGAAGCCAAATCTGATGAACTTAATGAGTTTCAACTTGCTGTTTTGAGTGGATAGCCACTGTTCATTCACTTTCAGCACTTTGAAACTGCATTTGCAAACCCAACTTCCATGCTTTGCAACACATCCGTAAGTCCACCTTGTGATTCCAGCAAATCACATCAAACAACTGAGATATTCCAAGCACTGTCAAGACCTGAAATTAGAGACCTTGGGATAGTGTTCTGCAATCTGATTGTGGAAGATTGTCTTTCAAGAGAGGCAGTGCACCTACGCATTGCCTGTGTTGAAAAGTGCATAAAAACACCATCAACACTAGCTAAGTGGGTTATGTTGTTAACTAAGTTTGACCTTAAGATTTTCTCACAAAAGGCCATTAAAGGATAATATTTGACTGACTAATTAGTTGATGCTCCCTCTCCCCTTGTATTACCTAATAATGATTCATTCCCTAACGATAATGTGTTGACAATTGAACCTAGTACATGGGAGTTATACTTTTATGGATCTAAGTGTAGAACAGGCTCTGACATAGGGGTTATAATAGTCCCACCTAAAGGAAAGCCTAATCCCTTGTCCTATCACTTAAAATTCCTATGCACAAATAACATAGGAGAGTATGAAGTGCTAATTACTGGATTATTTGTTTCTCTAGATAACTTTGGGAGCTCAAGACATTAAGATGTTCGGTGATTCATAATTAGTCATTAAACAAATAAATGGAAGGTATCAAGAAAAGTATGAAAAATTATCAAAATATAAGGATCTCACAATGAATTTGTTGGAAAGATTTGATTCACTTACCATTTACAACATCCCACGAAAAGATAATTGACATTTGGATGCAATGGTGAGTGTGGGTTCCCTGATATCACCTCAAGATCCTTCAAGAGATTTCACATTTATTGTCCATCCAACTATGAAACTGTCAATAGAAGAAAATTTTGAGGAAGTATTATCAACTCTCATGGAAGGCTCTAGTTAATGGTATACACTAATATTTAATTATTTAAAAGATAGTACCTTTCCTGAGTCGACAACTAGGAATAGTTGAGACCGCCTTTGAAAACAAGCATCTAGATATATAATTCTTGTCAATGTACTGTATCGAAGGTCCTTTGATGGTCTCTTACTTAGATGCCTTAAACAATATGAAATCCCCATGGCACTTGTAGAAGCTCATGTAGGTGCTTATGGAAGCCATTTTGGAGGAAGATCATTAGCTCAAAAACTAATCTGCATAGGATACTATTGGAGACATGCAAAAATATTTCTTTGAATACATTACGAAATCTCACAAGTGTCAAGAACATAGAAATTTGATTAACGATCTTGCTTCTGAGCTTCATTCCCAAGCTCCTATTTGGCCTTTCCCAGTATGAGGTCTGGATCTTATTGGAAAAATTTCACCACCTTCTTCCACCAGAAATACATTCATAATTACCACAACAGACTATTTCACGAAATGGGTAGAAGCCATTCCCTTGCATTCAACAACTACCAATGTGATATGTTGTTTCATATTGGAACACATTATTGCTCTCTTTGGACTTCCTTCCACTTTGATTTCGTACAATGGAAAACCATTTCAGAATAATAAGGTGAAGAAGTTCTTAGAAACATTTAACATTCAACATAGTTTGTCAACACCCTACTACCTATAATCTAATGGTTAAGTTGAATCAACTAATAATACTCTAGAACAAATATTAAGGAAAATAATAAGAAAACATAATAAGGATTGGCACACATAGTTGACATACACAATATGGGCTTATCATACTAATATTAGAACATCAACTGGAAACACTACTTATAACCTTGTCTATGATACCAAGGCAATAATGCCCTTGGAGTTAGAAATTCCTTCGTTAATAATCACTCTTTAAGGACTTATTGATGACAATACTTATAAAGAACAATGACTGCATCAGCTTGAAATGCTTGATGAATGGCACATTAACACTCTTGATCATCTCTAAGATTATTCCAAAAAAATTAAACATAGATACAATGATCACATCATCCCTCATGCTAAGGGTGATTTGGTGTTATTTTAGAATCAACATAACATCAATTCTACTTGTTTTTCCCTTAGCACACATGCCCCGTTCAGAACGGGGACCCTCTTTTCTTTCGCCTCGTCGGGTCCTTTTGGGGCCACCTCGTTTAGCGTGCCCCTCTTTTTTTGATGTCTCAGATGGTCGATGTTGCTCCAAAGTTCCATCATAGATCGATCATGCCACCGCTTTTGGTTTTTGCTGCTTCCGGGTCCTCAGTGAATCCCTTTGGCATTTTGGCCCTGAAACGGCCCCGGGCCCATTCGAGCCCGGGCATCCGGGGTTCCCCTCTCGGGTTTCCCCTCTGGGAATGCCGCCCTTTGCGACGTTCACTGAGCGTCTTTCCGGACCTCAGGGTCCACCCTGCCACCCGCCGTATGAAACTTGTTGCAAAATTTTTGGGGCGGCGCCTGCCCCTCCGGGCCCCGGACCCCAGAAGTCTGCTTCTGAACTTCCATCTTGGTTTTTCCATCCATGACGGTGAACCTCCTACAGTGACCTGTCCCCGGGTCCATCCATCATCTTCGCCGCCTGCGGTGTAATCTTGCCCATTGCCCACCGTCGACCGTTCGAAGCCTGACTCCCTAGAATTTTGTTTCCAGAATTCTGTGGCGGTCCCGTCGTCGTCAACGGCGGATCCCTTGCGGATCCCCAAACTCCAGGCCCTAAGCCGATCCCCTCCGAAGTCATTTAAATAGCGAGAATTCACCAAACGGCAGATCCCTTGCATCCTCCCGGCTGCCAGGCCCCAGCTTTCCCACCACCGCCAACCTAAATTCAAACCCAACAACTTTTCTCGTGGCCGTACGGGAATTTATTGCAGTCATTCATGGCGGTTTGGGTATAAAATGTCCAACCCACCCAAGTCATTATCATTCTGCAGAATTGGAGCGAATTAGAAAGCAATCATCTGGAGCCCACCACCTTCAACAAACGTCACAATCATCGCCGTCAACATCATTTCGTCGATTCCCGGTAGATCCCACGTCTCGCCATTTAGCGTGTTTGAGGTAGGTGACCCGTTTGCCCTCCCGTGTGTGTTTTTCATGACTTTGAAAGATTTAAATGGATGAACAATTAGTTAGGATGGCATAAAATGGAAGAACACTAAATTGCGCTCATAACCCATATGGCAGAAAACTGAGCAAACACTTAGAATACCCTCCTTGCCAAATCGGGACATCCCCCTACCACGACTATTCTTCACACAGGGAAAACATCTTCCCCGCGCCTGAAACCCACTTTCACCATCAAAACTCAAAACTCCAAACATGCCGATGACAATCGTCCTCTCTGGGCCCGGTTCATCGAGATTCCACCACTGGGTTTTCGCTTGCCTCCCGCCGACATTCAACTGCCAATTCCTCCCTGCCTCCCAGCTGCCGGATCCTGACATGCATCTCGCTGATAAACTTTAAAGTTGACCATATGTCCTGCAGGCCCTTCAGGCCCCGGACCCCGGAGCTCCGCCTCCGGGGTTCCACCTGCATTTCGCCGCCAGTGACAGCGAGCATCCCTCGTCGTCCTGCCCTCTGGGCTCCATCTTCATCTCCCTATCTGGCCTTTTCGATAAAAGTCTTTACATCATTTTCACCTTCAGGCCCTAGACGATGGGTTTCCCCGCTCGATTTTCATCGTTCATGCTATGTAGTTTTCAGCAATGTCATCAATGCCTTCCAGGCTTCGGGCCTCGCCTTTCGCTCCACCGTTATCTACTTCTCCCTCGCCGTCGCTAGCACCAAACCCTACCGACAGCGACCCTCCTTCGGGGCCCCGGGCATCGAGTTTCTTTGGTCTGTTTTCCACCGTTGCCCACGGCGAAGTTTTGGCAAACTTATCAATGCTTTCGCGTCCTTGGGCCCTGGCTCCCGGACTTCCGTTCTCAGAAGTCCGTCGCTCTGCTGCCATTGGGAAGCTTCACCCTGCCCTTCTGATCTCTATACTCCGAGGCGCCATCCGTCATAGAATATTGCCAAATTTCTGAGCATCTGTCTGCTCTCCGGGTCTCGTGTTTTGGGATTCTTGTCATCGCCCGCCACTCCAAACAAAAATTCCCGTTCAGAACTCTGCCCTCCGGACTCTGGCCTACTAGGCGCCGTCAAGTTCACAAATGTCAAGTCTAACGCCAGGCTCTTGCTCCCAGACTTCCCTTTCTGGACTTTCGTGTGAGGATTGCCGTCCCAAATGGCGAAGTCCACCCGCCTTCCTGGTGTCGCCGGCCCGAGCCTCCGAAACAAATTTACTTATCAATGAACGCATTTTGGCCTTCTGGGCCCCGAACCTCGGGCTTCCGCCTCTAGGTTTCCTTCTGCTATCTGTCATCACAAGTGCCATTTCTTTGCGGCTTCCCGACTTGAAACGTCTGAACCTCCTTAGATCGATCCTAGCTGGCCCAAATATGGAATCTGACCTCGACCCACGTCCCAAATTTTGCTCTTCTACATCATGAGCTTCTCGAAACATTAAAATTTGGCCAAGGAAGGTCTCTGGGAGCTTTCAACTGTGTTTTCCCTTCTAGACAGCGTTCTTGCCAGGGAAGTCCGGCCCTCCGAGCCCAGATTGTCCAAATGCCCTAAAACAAATATCGATAACATTTAGAGATAAGATTTATGATATACTTGATTGATTATTTAAATGTTATTTTTGAAATATGGACTAACATGAACGCTTTTGATATTTTATTGCACCGACACTGCCCTTGCCTGTAAAATATATGGAATCCAGAGTAGGAACTTCTGGGGCATCCACCGAGAAGGATAAGGGCAAGAAGTCAGGAAGGACCCCTCGGGGAAGGGAGGACAAGGATCAAATGAAGTATCAGTTCCAGGGTGAGCCGCTCCACTCCAAGGTCACAACCGACTGGAAGGAAATCTCGGATACTAATATTGGCTAGGTAGATATAGATGAATTCACGCAGAGGGTTAGGGTCAACCCAACAACGAAGAATGCCAGGTTAATACGACAAAGCGGAATTGCCAAGGCCGCCAGCTTCCCTCCCTCTCTGGTGGCACCCGAACTAGTGATGGCTTGCCGAGAAGCCTATCAAATAGACACCAAAACGATTGTGGATAAGGAGGGAAACATCGTTGTAGACATGTCTCCAGAAGGAATCACTGTGACATTCCACATTCCCACGTTCCAACAGATGGAGGTCCCCACATTAGAAGAATGCCAAGCAGCATGGGATGCTAATCCATCAGGGTGCAAAAGTCAATCAACCTCCATTGGCTTAAGGAAAAACAGGGCAGCGCTGCGAAGGTTCCCCAAGAACTCTTTCGTAGTGATTTCCACGAGGACTACCACGACCTGGTGACCATGTTGAGCAGGGTCATGGGTTTTCCAACGGCCGCCTACTTCCAAGAGTGGATGACATACTACATTGAGCAGATCCTATGGGGAAATGAGGACATTACAACCAAGGTCTCATTCTACTGGGGAGGCATCATCAGCAATTGCTTCCATGAGCAGTTTGTCAACATGAAGAAGAACTCCAAATTCTACATGACCTCCTACCTCGTCTACTTCCTCGCAGATCAAAGACAATACAGCAGGTTGTTCATAGCACCCGATCAGGGGTAGAAGCGAGGGCTCAAGCCATTTGACAAGTACCCGCAACTCCAATACCAGAATTTTAAGGAGTACTGTAGGGTTAATGACGCCTTCACCGGCCACATTATCAGGTTAATTGTCGGGGACTTCGAGAGGAGAGTCTCCCACAGTGCCAGGGCGCTTGTAAAGGAGTATGCTTTTCTGTTCATCTAGTTCCCAAAGTTTACGTACATTTGGGCCCAAGGTTTCATGGAAAGGCCGAATAGATTGCCTCGGTACCCAAATGACAGGATCATCCTATTGGAGCTCTCTCGGCAACTCCAACACATCTAGACAATCTTCGGCAACAAGCACATAGCGGGGATCCCCTATCCCATGATCTTTGGCAAGGGCTTGTACCAATTATAGACTTCCCAGTGTGCCAGCAACTCTGAGAAGGAGCTCAAGGATTACCATTTTGACTGGTACACCGCTCGCCCATGGATGGATCCGCATGGCCACATAAGGAAAGTGCTAGGACTAGCATATGCCCACCAATACCACATTGAAGATTTTTGGGCCAACTACAAAGATGACAAAGAGGTGCTCGCCAGGCACTACATGCGCATGACGGTGCTATTCTTAAGAAGAGTACAACCATTCCCAGTACTAGACTAGGTTGAGGAGGATGAGTCCACCATTATGCACCCGATGTACCTTGCATTCGCCAACCTGCCAATACCATCAATCGATTGGGATGAACAGGAGGTCGATGACCTAGACACCATAACCCAACTGATTCTCACTCGCACCAGGGAGTGGGTTGATGGGTAGGTGGCATATCTGAAACAACAAGGGGTGGTCCTGAAATATGAGGGGCTCAAAAGTGAGGCAAGTACCACAGAGGATGTTGCCACCACCACGTCAACTGGCAGGACCTCCAAGTCTCCTCCAATCACCAGGTCCCAGAAGAGGAAAGGAATAGAGACCATGCAGTCTACAGATCCCAAGGAGCAAGCAAAGAAAGAAACGGGAGGTTCATCTCCCAAACGACTTAAGCAGGCAGTCAGTGTGGAATAATCTCGGCCTCCCTTGGCTCTCCCTACCCCTCCTGTTGCACCTCCCACCTCGCTAGCTACAGTTGCCGCTTCCCCGCGGATAGTGGACATTTCTGTCCATCTTGCCCCTTCACCTCTAGTTGAATCAATAATAATCATCGACTCCTCTTCTGGCATGACCACTCCACCTTCTTCTTCTGTTGCCATGTCACCGATTACATCACTCCATCTAGCAACAATAACATCGCCTGTTCCCCTTGCCACTATGCCCGAGGCTCTTACAAGGCACATGCAAAACCTCCCCCCTAAGCTCTCACAGATCTTAATGAATCCAACTCTCCAAGCGGCCCTTGCCCAAGTCCTTGCAACGGCTCAGCCTTCACAACTGCTGAAAGGGCCGCCAGCTATGGAAGCTACGATGCTTATCTCAAAGGATTTGGAGGAGCGAGAGTGGGAAGCCTCGAAGTCTATCGAGGAGGAGGCTGATGAGTATCACAAACACCCTGAGTACGAGCATAGAACCATCGACAAGGTGGTCTATGAGGAGGAAGAGACGGGCTCTTCTGAGAGTGGGGATGAGGAGGGTGGCTCGGGTGCCAAGGAAATCATCCAGACTTTCGATGAGGACCTTGAGGAGGAGATGGCGCAACAACTGAAGAACGTTGGGGAGGAAACAGAGGAGTCACCACATGGTGAAGAAAGGCAGCCGCCTGAAGAGCAGTAGATAAAAGATTTGACATAGGCTGAGACCCATGTTGCCCAGAGCCCTGAAGCCATGGCTACTGAGGAGAAGAAGGAAGAAGAGGTAGCAAAAGAAGAAAGCCCCATCCGGCAGCCATCCCCTAAGCTGCCCGTCAAACACCTCATATTCGTTAATGACTCCGACAAAGAGGAGGAGGATGCTGCCCAAAAGAAAGAACCCCAAAAGGGGAAAGAGGTAGAAGTCTTTCCTTTGACTGAGAAGGGTGAGGGCAGCCATGATACACCCAAGGATGGGCCTACTGTGCCTGAATGGTTGGAGAAGCAGCTTGAAAAGATGACCCCTGTGCTGAAGAACCCAAGGGCAAGGTTGGAGGCCATCTTGGCTCGGTCCCAGATCACGACAAAGGAGAAGAAGCCCAAGATATGATCCAAGATAACAATGGATGCTTCCAGCTCCTGAGCGGCACAAATTGCAATGCCTATAGTTGGCCAGGCAGGGGTGAGTTACAACATCTCTACCATTGACTTGGGGACAACAACTAGGGAGAAAAAGGTCGAACACCTAGAGGAGTCAGTGGCCACAATGGTGCACCTAAGAAAGCAGGACAAGGTCTCCAAGGATGAGCTAAAGGCTCAGGTTGCAGCGTTAACAGATTATATCTAGCAATGGTCCTCAGTAGATGACCTGCCCACCACCTCCACAGCTGCACCATAGTTGCTCTCCAAAGAGAAGATCGATAAGATGGAGAGGAGGAAGAACTTGGAGAAAACCACCAAGGATTGGTTCCGACAAGTCACATACGTTGGAAACATGGGAATCAGTAGGGCTGTGCGAACAGCCAACAAGTTCTTGGATCTGATCCAGTCCCTAGAGAGCACGAAAAGGCTCTGCACCAATTTTCCCACCACCTACAACTCCACCTTCCCAAGAATTAAGGCTATTCTTCAAATGCCTGAGGCCACATGGGAGGAGAAGCTAGAACTAAAAAAAGATCACTGGCTAGTGGATGTGTGGTGCAGAGACCTCGACAATCGAAAGGAGAGGTTGGAGCAAATCCTAGGCAGGGTGGATCCAAACATTGAGTGGATCAAAGAGATCCAGGTGGAATGCGCCCGATATCTCAAGCTAATGACTGGCTTTGATATGCCCACAGTGCAAATAGACTCAGAGAAGGTCAGACCATACTTCCAGGAGAAGATGAAGGATGGGACAGCTGGAGAAATCACTATGGAGTTCCTGAGTTTTGCTGCCCGTGCCTTTCACCAATCATAGTTATTTAGGGACCAAGGCTCAAAGTATGACGAAAATTGGAAGAGGCTGGAAGAAAATGCTAAAGAATGGAGCTACCAAGAATTGCGATGCGAGATCCTCGAGATAGACAAGCTCCAGGCTGTCATCCTCAAGTACATAGAACATGCAGCTTCCGAGGATCAGAAGGATAGCCCAGCCAAAGACAAAGATCTCCCTGAAGAGTAGCTACAGCAAAGAAAACAACAATTGGCTACAGGACGAAAGAGCTACAGTGCCATCCACTAGAGGACGAAATAGGGAAGAGACGAAAATGTATTTTAAATTGTAATCTATTTTGGGGGTAGGTGAAACCTTATTTTGTAATGAATCTTGTCCACACAATGAGAATGAATCTTGGCCATTCATTAACTTTTTGAAAGCTATAAATAGAACACTCCCCTCATTTGTAAAAGTGAGAGTTGAGTTGTTGTAAAGACATGTTGCTGAAATTTATAAGAAAAGGCATTGACTTAGTGTATTTTCTTGATTTCTCTCATGTTATTTGATTCATTCTCCAATGTTAGAAGTTTGACTTAGATCTTATTGCTGTTTAGTTAACTGTTCTCTTTCTTTGGGTGCAAAGTTAGTTTGGACTTGATTTTAAAGTTGTCCCAAACATTTATCTTTTATTCATGCATGTATGTGGTGGATGAAGGATGAAATATCTGCAACCCTTAGAAGATAGCACAATTTCCATGATACTGTGAAATCCCTGGTTAAGTGGGATATTGTTTTGAGGAATTGTCCATTGCAAGAACTCCATTGTCACTATTCATAGCAAGCTTCAGACTTAGGAACTTTTCCTCTCCTTCACCCTTTTTTTTTTAGTAACTGACCTATGCTAAGGTTCATTGCACATTGTAAAGCCAAATCCAACAACTAGATGGAGTCCAAGATTGTTGTTTGAACCTATAGCCAATGCATAATAGCCTTTTTCCTAAGAACTCCACTTCAAGATTCGACTTCCATGCTTTGTTTCCACACTTTGTATTTTCTATAAGACCACCTTGTGATTCCAGCAAATCACATTAAACTACTAAGGTATCTAAGCACTGTCATGACCTGACATCCGAGAGACCTTGGGATAGTGTTCTGCAATTCGATTGTGGGAGATTGTCTTTCAAGAGAGGTAGTGCGCCTATGCACTGCCTGTGTTGAGAAGTGCATAAAAACACCATCAACACTACCCTGGCTAGAAAAGGAAAACGTTGCCTTAATTGGTTAGGACCTTACATAATTCAAGAAATTTATGGGTTTGGAGCATACACGTTAATAGAAATGGATGCTACACCTCTTAAAGAACCTATTAATGCCACACATTTGCACTAGTACTATGTCTAATCTCCTTGAATAGTGTGAATGATAAAGTAGTGGTTTTAGAGTTGGTAGATGACATTCTATATTCTCTCACATTGCTTCATTCTTGACAAACAATCATTTGTGTGTCTTGAATACTAAAGTAATTATTTAAATTAATTTTAGGTGTTTACTTTAGGTTTCATACTATTCAAGTTAATCTTGTATGTTTTGTTATATTTAATCCTTATATGCATTTAATTTAACATAACATACTTAATCATAATGTTGCACCTAAAAGAAACTGAAATAGTTTTAATTAGATCACATAAAACATGTTAGATAATGGAGACATTTATTAAATATCTTACAAAGATTATTTGATAAATCACATTTCCATCTAACTTAAACACATATATGAGCAAATATATAAATAATAATATTTTAGAGTACATGCTATCAAATATACAATTCTAGTGTGGTATGGGGCTACTAGATCCCTCAAGACCTAGTGATCATTTTTGTCAAGAGACAGTAGTGTGTGATCATGAACTAATAAGGGAATCTAGTGCATACTATAGGCCCTCTACTCGTCCAACACTCGATGTCTCCTATGTGATGAACTCTAGACACTCTCTCTCTATGCAGTCTCTATCTACCTATGGCCTGAAAATCTCTGCATGAAGTCTCTCAACCTCCACTAGATCTCGAAATGATTGAAGCTCCTCATATGCAGCCTCATCTCAATCAGTGCGCCTAGTAGCACCCTCGTGTGCTTCTCTCAATCTAACATAAGGCTCAAACATCTCTGGGTGCTACTCCATGATAGGTGGGGGAACATAGTCTGTGTCGATAGCCTGATGTAATATTGAAGGAGGTACTATATCTACAACTACCTATCGGTAGAGATCATGCAACTCTCTCATATACCCTACAATATAGAAATCATAAAGCTAATCAATACACATCATGACACATATATATAAGTCAAAAGCATAATCATAAAAGCATAAGCATAATCATAAATAATATGTCATCACCTAGATCTCCAACTAGCTATGTAAAAACAACCTCATCTTGCTTAGGAGGGATAGAAGATGTGCTAGCCTCTCCATGCTCATAAGTGTTCATGTGTGTTATAGCTGCTGACTATGATCTAGTAACATGGGTGGGAGCTGAATCTCTCCACTCGTGGGTGACTGGACCCTCATCTACTATGGCACTTCCCTCACTCATCTACTAGCCCTCATCCCCCTCCTCCTCCTCATCCTCCTCCTCTTCCTTGTAGTTTGAGTCTACCTCCTCGTCATAGTCCTCCTCTATCTCATTTGAAAATAGGTCTATAGCCCTAATTCATGTATCCTCACCTACCTTCTCATCATCCTTTTGATCTAGAAGTGGCCAAGTTGCAATTCCTATAGGTTAATCGATAAGAAATATCAGAGCTAGTCATGTTGTGGCCCACCATTCCTCATATACATTTGTAGTACCAACATCACCAACATCAGAAACTAGGGGCATGTCTAGATTTGAGTCATCTGAGTTACTAGGTACAAAATCATCCACTATCAATCATATCGTATCTCTTTCCCTCTGGGTACTCTGCATTAATCACCTGTAGAATGGTCATGCTATTGGTGGTACCTACACTTGTTATAACTATTTCATGACACTATCGTAGTAGAATGGTCTTATTATGTAATCATGTCTCCCAAGTAGAAACCTATCCCTCTGCATCTCTGCCAACTATCGAGTCTCATCTAGCCACTATGGTATTAGCTGGTAAGGTCTCCAAAGGATCCCTCCCTGATCCAGTTGGTCAAATCTAACTCTCTAAAAATGTAGACCTCCATACTACCACACTCATCTCAGTGGATAACTAAAGGAATGTGGATATCCCAAGGTGCATATAGATGGAAAGCTTATCAGCCTAGTGCATGTGATATCGTCTAGGCACCAAACCTGTAGTAGTGTATGATGCACCATACTCTTGACCTTGTGATAAGAAAATCATCCAATATAGTAAAAATGTGCAAGCATGTTGCAACCCCATGCATGGATGGTCTTGCAATGCTCCATCTCTCATATCATGTGAACTAGACCTCCATCTAGGTGTGCTCCCTAGCCATCTAGGACTAGTACTAATGCTATGGTGAATATCATTATCCATCTCACCAGTGGTGATCATGAATAGAGTAGCCACTATAGCTCAATACATGGCCCCTTAATCTCATCTTGAATTGGTCCTCCAAGGTAGTACCCTATATCTTCCTACATCTACCTATATGTATGATCCTCTACAAAATGGACCCTCTCACCTTGAATGGTAACTTGAAGGATGTGATGTACATGCTCTAGAGTGATCATCATCTCACCGGGAAATAGACGAAATGTGTAGGTGTTTACATCCCATCTCTCTACTAATGCCATGAACATGGAATCATGGTACCTAAACCATAGATTTTTGGCACCAATGCACTTCTCTAACTCTTCTAGGGTTTTTCACCTAAAAGGATAGAGGTAGGGCCAAAAATGCTAAGGGGTTCATTCAAATTATGTTATCTATGATGTTATCTAAGTGAAATGAAGTGAACTAAATGAAATTAAGTGGCTTATATGACTGAATATGAATGCAAAACTAAAATTTAAGCTATGTTTGATATCAATTTGTTTGCAAACAATGACCTAAAAGATGAATGAAGTGCAATACAAAAAGAGAAAGGTTGAATCAGGTTGAATCAGAGTACACCTAGGTAATATTTGAGGAATTTGGAATATATGGAATGCTCTCTAAGGTTACTGAAAAATCAACAATGGGACTCATTCTCCCAAGGTGGTGAATTAGTCTTACTACTATTGAAAAACTTTCAGAAGCAAGTTTCTGACTGTTAGGACCCAAAATATGACAAAATTTAGATTTTCAATCTTAAGGTGGGACTCACTGGGCATTGGTGGTGAATCAGTCCTCTCCTAAAATTCTGAGAAATCAAGAGACAACTCTGCAACACTAGCTCTGGAAATGTCTGCTTGTTGGGTTGTCAAAGTCAATTCTATAGGAAATAGATAGAAAACCTTCTCCAAGATTGAAATAGAGTTTATTTGACTTGAAGCACCTAGTTGACTTGTTGACCAATATTCAATCACCTAAATGTTGTTAAATTTGCACACAAAAGTTTGCAAATACACATACAAGAGGGGGAAAATGGTTGAGGATTAGTAAATAGGGGTTTTCCTTGGTCAAACCCCACTTTGGTAATCAAACCCTTAATGAAATAATGAAATGCAAGAGAATGATAAACCAACAACATGAAAATGCTATCAACTTACCAAACCCTTAATGCAAATATGAAGTTGTGTCAATGGATGCTCCAAAATGCTTGAATAATGCTTGATAAGATGTAAAATGCTTGAATGATTGAGATGATGTGTGAATGAATGCTTGAATGACTGGGGGTTAGAATGGATGTGAAAACACTTATTTATACAATCTTGTGCCTTAGTAACCCATTAATACCTCATCAAAGGATGACATCAAGTGATTTTGAATAAAAACACGAAAGGAAATTTTAAAAATTTTGAATTTGGAGCCAAGGGGGACTCATTCACCACCCATGGTGAATGGGTCCCACCTAGGACCTAAAAATGGGTGTTGAGAATTATCTTGTATTTAATGTTTTTTGTTGGGCTTGCATTCAAAAATACACTTAATGAAAGAATATGAGGGCATAAAGGGGTCAAATAAAGCATAAGAAAGGGATAAATAGTGAAATTAGGCCTAGAAAAGCATGAAATCTTGTTACAAGACTTTACAACAGTTCAAAATAGGACTTGTTTAGTGATGAAAAGGTAATTTTTAGGTGAATTGTAATGAAAAGAGTCTAGAAGAGTGTAGAAATGATTTACAACACTTCACAACACCTTCAAAAGACATCATTATTTGAATTTCAGTACCTAAATATGCATGTTCAAGCCATATTACATCATGAAAAAAGACCTAAAAGACCATGAAAATGACAAGGTTCCATTTTTCTACGGTGCATTTAGCCCCCACTTTAGTGAGAGGATGAACTTGCTTCAAATTCACACTAAAGTAGCCATGAACATCGAGAGGAGGGTTCAAATGTACTTATGTTAGTAGGATGGAATACAACAATCAAGAGGGATGATCAAGCCCCCAGGATGAAGATCCCATGGAAAACTAAGCATAAGAACAAAGGAACACATGAGTGTTGAGAATCGGATGAAGCTTCAATCGTCTATCCAACTAGATGTGGATTAGATCTAGGGTAAAATAGAATGTGTACTCACTCTAGGGCGATAGAACACATGGTGGTCCACCAGGTGAGAAGGCCCAAATATACTCACTCTAGGGCCAGAAAAATTCTTATTTTCTGCGGGGTGAGAAAGAACAAAAGGGGAGATACATATGCTAGTTGGTATGCACTCGCAAATAAAAAGGTGGCTATGGGGAAAAGTCATGGCGCTAGGTGGGCTTCTTTCTCAACCATATCAAAGTTATACCTCCTGATAACTTTAACAAGGCACTACAAGGAAAAATGTCAGTTTGTGCTTCATGAGACAAGAAAAGCTCTGTATGTTTAGAACTCATGAACAAAAAGAAAGGGTACCACATGCATGCAAGTTGCATTATGCAAGATGGAAAAAATGCAAAAATGTAAAATGAAAAAATGAAAAAATGTAAAAGATGTTCAAAGGAGTCTTGTTAAGTTCATGCAAAGTTTTTCACTTAGGGAACATTGTGTCTAATGTATCCAAGAGAGGACCAATCAAAGAATAGTATATTTACAACTTAGGGGATGCAATGTGATGCATCAAGCCACCAAGAGAAATGTAATATCCTAAGATAGACCACACTTATGAAGGACATCACACCCAATGTCATCCACAAAGTGATGAACGCATCATATAAAAACAACAAGGCTACACTAGGAACCAGGAATGCACATGAATTATGGTAATGTATGCCCCCAATTTAAAGGAATTGCTACACATTGTTCTATGAGAAATTACTTTAAAGTAGCAAAGGAAAATTTCAAAAATAAAATGAAACCTAAGAGCCAACTTGGAAAGCCCTATGCCAAGTCATATGTTTCAAAGTTAGGATGTGTCATGTCAACGAAAAGGAAAAGCAAAGAAAGGGAGTTTCCCCCTAGAAAAGAGCACACCAAACACATAAGGGATCTATGGATTTGGGTTCAGTATGTTCGTTGCTACAATTTTTTTATGAAAGAGCTAAAAACTGTTATCATTCCCCAAAGCACATAGAACTGAAAGAATGACACAAAGAGAGAAAATAAAAAATAAAAAGGAAAGTTTGTCTTGGGTCAACATGGAAGAGACATTGCAGTCTTGATGCTTTGCATCATCCCCAAAAGGAAAACACAAGCGAAAAGAAAGAAGATGAAAAGGCGAAAGAAAATGAAAAATATTTTGGGTCAACATGAAGGAGGCATTGCAGTCTCAATGCCTTGTGTCATCCCCAAAAGGAAAACACCAAAAAAAAAGCAAAAAGGACAAGGAACTTTTGGTTCAATATGGAAGAGACATAGGGAGTCTCTATGCTTTGCGTCATCCTCATAATAGTATGATTGACCAATTTAAAGTTATTTGATGCTATTCTAAGTAGCTTTCACATTGCTTCATTCTTGACAACTAATTTTGTGTTTGTCTTGAACACTAAGGTAATTATTTAAATTCATTTTATAGTTACTTTAGGATTCATACTATTCACCTTTGTGTTATGTTAAGTTAATTCATTATATGAGTTTTAGGTGTATTTAATTTAACATATTCTTTTATAATCACCAATTTTGTATCTACTATAAAACTGAAATATGTTTTAAACTCGATTACATTAATCATGTTAAATCATGTAGACATTAATTAAATACTTTTACCATAAGTCATTTAATTAATCACATTGCATTTAACATCCACACAAAGAAACACATCATAATATCATCAAATGTGCATGTCTACATATATATATATGAAATTTTTACATACATCTCAATATCATATACAAAGTCATAGTGGTTTGTGAGAGCTAGACCCCTCATGATTTGGTACTCGTGATCCAATCCCTGGTCATTGTGAGATGGTCATGTGTGCTCGTGATCACAGACTGCTGAGTCTAAGTCCATACTCTAGACCTTGTACCCAACCAACATCTACAAGCCACTCCTCTGCCATCTGATCCCTCTCCACTCATGGTTGTGCTAGCTCTACATGCAATTTCTCTACCTTTGTTGAGGTATGTGCTAATTGTAGTACACTCTCAGCCCCACGGAATTTCCTCCTCACACTCTCGTATGCTTCCCATAACCTTGCAAATGGTCTGAGTGAATCTGGATCTTCCTCCATAATAGGTGGGGGCACATAGTCAGGATCCATCTCCTCCTCGTCAATGAATGTAGGCACTATCTCTATGGCAGCCTAACGATAGAACTCTCACTAGTCTCTTGTCGCTCCTGCAAGATAGACAATGTACACAATCAATAACACATCATCATGATATATATATAAATATAAATCATAAATAACTAAAGGACATGCGTAAAATAAAATATCATCACCTATGTCTCCAAATGCATGAGGAATGTCAACCTCATCCTCTATGGGGGGCATCAAGGATGTGCTAGCCTCTCTCTAACTTTGGGTGCTAATGTATGTCGTAGCTACTACTCGTGATCTAGTCTTGTAAGTATGTGAGGACTCTCCATGCTCATACCATTACTCAATAGCTACCCCATCCCCCTCAATCAAGGGTGGCTCCTCCTCATAATAATCGTCCTCCTAATAATCGTCCTCCTCTTTATCATCCTCTCCTCCATCCTGGTCCTCATAGTCATGATCAGCATCAGAATGGTACTCCTCATCAATAAAATCTATAAAAATATTTGCTGGCCTATATTGTACCTCCTCTGCTCTCTTCTTTGGCTCATCACCCTCATCTAGTGTTGGTCCCACATCACCTATAGGGAAGTCCATGGGGAACATATGAGTTGGTTGTGCATATGACCACCACTCCTCATGCTCGTCTATGTTTTCGACATCATCAGCGTCGGATGCTAGTGGATGGTCATGATTTGAATCATCGAAATCACTCTCATGAACATGATCTATAATTAGCCAAACAATATCACCTAGCCTTCGGGCACTCCGCACTGACCATCTAATGAAGGGACATGCCCTTAATGCTTTCTTCACCTATACAAAATATCACATGACTCACCCATAATAGAATAGTCATACAACATAGTCATGCCTCCCAGCTAGATACCTATCCATCTACATCCTCCATAATTGTCCTGTGGGATCTGGCCACTGCAGAGTGAGTAGATAGGGTTTCCATAGGATCTCATCCTCCTCTAGTGGGTCAAATCTCACCCTCCAAAAGTTTAAATCCCCATATTTCCATAGGCATCGCAAAGGATAGTCGAATGCTCATGGATATCTTCCAGCTATAGCACAAGGGAATCTGACAGGCCTGGTACATGTGATATGCTCAAGGCACCACACCTGTAGAAGCATAAAATGGACCATACTGTCAATCTCTCAAAACACAAACCAACCAAGATCATAATACAAGTGTGCTAAAATGCAACGGCCCCAAGCATATATTATCCTCTTCTCATACATCCCTCGTATCAAGTGTACCAATCCTCCATCCAAGTGTGTTTCACGTCCATCTAGATTGAGAAGTAGTGCCACTGTGTGCATCATAATCCATCTGACCACAAGAGCTCATGAGTATAGTAGCATGGGAAGCTTGATCCATGCTCTAACTCGCTCATCATGTACAGGTCCACCTAGCAATACTGCATATCTCTCGTCTCCCAAAATGACCAATCCCCCTGGAAATATACCCGCTCTCCCTAAATAGGAACTCAGAGAATGCGATGTACATCCTCGAGAGTGATAGTCATTTCCCCAGTGGGAAGATGAAAGGTACAAGTATCAGCATCCCAACGCTCGCAGAAAGCCATAAGCATGGCATCATTGTATCTCATAGGTGGCATAAGATATGCCCAATAGATACCCACTAACTATAAATGCTCTATCTTTACCATTGATAGTGTTGGCGCATGATCTCTAAGAAATGTAATCTTCCTTCCCCCTACCCATTGTCATGACCAGGCAAGGACATATCAAAATCATCACAAAATGCTCTAAATTTCATCTAATTTCTTCAATTTTCACATATTTCATCAAGCAAGTGTGCTAAACTAATTCTAGTGTGCTCTTCTAATGGCCCTAAACACTTTAGAACCCTTTTCAGACATTTCGTAAAGAAACAAGACACTTCGCAAAGAAACAGGACACTTCGCAAAGAAACAAGACACTTTGCGAACAAAAGGGACACTTTTCCAACAAATGGGACACTTTGCAAAAAAATGGGATGCTTTCATGTGTAAAATTGGACCCTCTTGAGAAAATTGACAATTTCATGTGTAATTAAACCCACTTTTGAGTGCGCTCACATCATTGATCCTTCAAAACAACATTTATAGCCCCTATGACCCATCACTTTTCATTTGATTCTCAACACTCGTGTGTTCAAATTTTCTTATGCTTAGTTTTCCATGGGATCTTCATCCTGGAGTCTTGATCA
This sequence comes from Sequoia sempervirens, assembly GCA_007258455.2. NCBI lineage: Eukaryota > Viridiplantae > Streptophyta > Pinopsida > Cupressales > Cupressaceae > Sequoia > Sequoia sempervirens. The sequence goes on along the minus strand of VDFB02058242.1, from coordinate 756,607,132 downwards.
TCCCTCTTGATTGTTGTATTCCATCCTGCTAACATAAGTACATTTGAACCTTCCTCTCGATGTTCATGCCTACTTTAGTGTAATTTTGAAGCAAGTTCATCCTCTCACTAAAGTGGGGGCTAAATGCACCATAGAAAAATGAACCCTTGTCATTTTTCATGGTCTTTTAGGTCTTGTTTCATGACGTTTTATCTATTTTTCTCTGATTTTATGATGTAACGTGGCTTAAACATGCATATTTAGGTATTGAAATTCAAATAATAACATCTTGTGAAGGTGTTGTGAAGTGTTGTAAAGAATTTCTACACCCTTCTAGACTCTATTCATTACAATTCACCTAAAAATTACATTTTCATCACTAAACAAGTCCTATTTTGAAGTGTTGTAAAGTCTTGTAACAAGCTTTCACACTTTTCTAGGCATAATTTCACTATTTATCCCTTTCTTATGCTTTATTTGACCCCTTTTGTGCCCTCATATGCTTTAATTAAGGGTATTTTTGAATGTAAGCTTGACAAACAACATTAAATACAAGATAATTCCCAACACCCATTTTCAGGTCCTATGTGGGACCCATTCGCCATGGGTGGTGAATGAGTCCCCGTTTGCTCCAAGTTCAAAAAATTTAAAATTTCCTTTCGGGTTTTTATTTAAAATCACTTGATGTTAGTCTGTGATGAGGTATTAGCATGTTACTAAGGCACAAGATTGTATAAATAAGTGTTTTTACATCCATTCTAACCCCTATTCATTCAAGCATTCATTCACACATCATCTCAAGCATTCAAGCATCTTACAACATCTTATCAAGCATTATTCAAGCATTTTGAAGCATCCATTGACGCAACTTCAAATTTGCATCATCAAGGGTTTGATAAGTTGATAGCATTTACATGTTAGTTTATCATTCTCTTGTGTTTCATTATTTCATTAAGGGTTTGATTACCAAAGTGGGGTTTGACCAAGGCAAACCTCTATTTGCTAACCCTCAACCACTTTTCCCCTCTTGTATGTGTGTTTGCAGACTTTTGAGTGTAGATTTAGTAGCATTTAGATGATTTAAGATTGGTCAACAACTCAACTAGGTTCTTCAAGTCAAATTAACTCTATTTCAAGCTTGGAGAAGGTTTTATGTCTGTTCCCTATAGAATTGACTTTGGCAACCTGACAAGCAGACACTTCCAGATCTGGTGTTGCAGAGATGTCTCCTAATTTCTTCAAATTTTGGGAGAGTATTGATTCACCACCAATGGTGAATGAGTCCCACCTTAAGACTAAAAATCTAGATTTTGTTAGATTTCAAATCTCGACAGCCAGAAACTTGCTTCTGATAGTTTTTCACCAGTAGCAGGATTAATTTGCCACCTTGAGCGAATGAGTCCCACTATTAATTTTTAGTAATTTGAGACAACATTCCACAGATTCTAGATTCCTCAAATCTTTCCTAGATGCACTTTGATTCAGCCTTTCTCTTTTTGTTTTGCATTAATTCATCTTTTAGTTCATTGTTTGCATATCACTTAGTTGCATTTAGTTTACTTCATTTAGCTTACATAACATCATACATAACATAATTTGAATGAACCCCTTAGCATTTTTGGCCCTACATCTCTCCTTTTAGGTGAAAAACCCTAGAAGAGTTAGAGAAGTGCATTGGTGCCAAAAATCTATGGTGCAGTAACTCATGGGAGGCATGAGGTATGCCCAATTACACTGTAGAAAAAAGTACCCTTTGCTCAAGACATGGGATTAATTCATGATAAATTGGACTTAATAAGGCCCTGATTTAGGTGTTGTGAGAAGTTTTATGCATCCACACTAGGTCTTGGACCCTTGCAAATTGAATAACATGCTTTTAATTTCTTGTAAAGGTGTTGCAAAGTGTTGTTAAGGACTTTCATGGTTTTCTAGACTTAATGAACCTATTTCTCCCTAATTCAACAAAATAAAATGTGTTTAATAGCATCATCACATCAATCTAGAAGGCTTGTGAATTAAACTTAATGTTAAACTACTATTGTAATGTATCTTGCACATTCACATTGGTTTTTGTGCCTTCCTAAGCTATGTGGACCTTAGTTTAGTGTTGTAAAGTGTATTTAATCACACTTTCACATTGATTTATTTGTCCCAATCCCTATTTGGAATTCACATCATCACTAATATACCCCTATTAACCCATATTGTGCATCCCGATGCTTAAATTGATCAAATACCTGATAAAGTTGCATTTTAAACCTTATTTCCTTATCTCTTGGCTTCCTAGCTGTCAAATTGGCCCATGTGGGACCCATTCGCCATGCATGGAAAATCAATTTCATCCAAGTGGATCCCATTTAGCACGGGTGAAAAATGATTCCCATTTGGCTCAATTTTGACTTTTGAGCGGGAAAAAAAGTGAAATTTAAGTTTAATATTACTTCATGTCGGCCTATGATGAGGTATTAATGGGTAAAATAGGTGAATTTCCTACAAATATAAGTCTTTTAGCTCATTTTCACATCTCTTTTATCCATTCTTCATTATTCATCCACCAATCTTCCATCTCAAGTCAAGCAACTTAGGGTTGATTCATTTCAAGTCTCCAAGATATCAATTTTTAGACATTCAAGGGTAGATTCTTCATGTTTTACTGCTAACTTTCAAGATCAAACATCATGGTAGGGTAATCAACTCCATTATTGTATGTTTCATTACACTACTTCTCCATTTTGGTTTAATTACCTAAAAGGGGTTTGACCAAGGCAAACCCCCATGCTCTAACATCCAATATTTCTCTCTCTTGTCTTGTGTTTATGCAGATTTAGGACTCTTGGAAGCTTGGAAATCATTGAAGATTAAGTTTTAATGTTTCTAAAGTCTTCTCTTCATTCAAGAAGAAAAAATATCAACAAAAACTCATTTTTATACCCGTGAATCGGAGTATCAAAATTAGACACTTATAGGAAGTCAAAGTGAAGGTCGAAAGCTTCGGATTCCACTTTTGAAAATCTAGAAATTTAGAGGTGGAATCATTCTCCATGAGTGGTGAATGAGTCCTACTCCAGGGTCAATTTTGAGTTTTATCTTTTTTTTAATACCCTTTTGTCATAAACAGGTTTCAACTTAGTTTTGCATAATTGGGACTAATTCACCCAGAATGGTGAATGAGTCCCACCAGGCCTTAAAATCAGGATTATCAACATTTCAGAAGCTATTTCCAGTCTTCATCGACATTCTAGGTGCACACTTTTTGTTTGGTTCAATTCTATTTAGTTTTGCACGCATTTCTAGATCATTTCTGCATAACACAATGTGTTTTCAAGCAAGTTACAGTTCTTAGGTTTTGCATACTTAATCAATCAATATTATCAATTAACTACACCTAGATCATTTCATTTAGTTCAAATAACATCATAGATTGTTTAATTTGAGTGAACCTAGCTAGCATTTTTTTTATTTTTTATTTTTCTTTTTACTCTAGAGGTATCCCCACGACTCAGCCCAACGCCCAACTAGCCTTGCCTTGGGCTTACTTATTTCCAATTTGGGGTCTGGAAGGTGCAATCTGAGGTGAGACTAGTCCTCTAGGGATGAAAGCAGCCGCCCGCAAGCCACTCGCATCGGGCGAGTCCGGAACTCGAAGTCGAACCTAAGACCTTGGGGAGAAAACCCAAGACTTAAGCCTCCTCTGCTGACTGTGTGGGCTAGGGCTAAATCCCAGCTAGCACTTTTAGCCTACCTCTCTCCTTTTAGGTGAAAATCCCTAGAAGAGAGAGAGTCTTATGGTGCCAAAAATCTACAGTTCATTTTGATGAACCTTCTTTTTGAACAATTTTTTGTTTGATTTTGGAGTGCTACATCATACATCTAGCTTGCATTGATCTTGCATTAGGATTTGCATGATAGGCTTCAAATTTTGCATTCATAAAAAGTGCATTTAGGGTGCATTTTTGGCATTTAATTTCATGTAAATTTTCTAAAATTATGCATTTTTACCTTAGATCTGCATCATAGCACTCAGAAAACATCAAAATCCATCAAAAATTCCTAAAATTTCTAAAAAAACTCCATACTAGAACTCATTCACCACCTTGGGCGAATCAACCCCTTTTGACCCCTGAAACTGCCTTTTACAGAGCTAAAAACCCTATTTTTAGGCTTCTGTTTGGTGCCATTTCCTAACTGTATCAGTTGATTGCATTTATGTAACATGAATTTCATCAAATCTAGCTTAATTTAGCTCATTTCATGCATGGTTTAAATTTCAAGTTTGCATTCTCATATTGTTACATGTCATAATCAATCAATTATCATTTGAAAATTGCATTTCATTTCAACATTGCATTTTGAGTTAGCATAGATTGTTCTTTCAAAATGTTAGTTTCAATCTTCTCTAAATTTTCAAAGAAAAAATAAGTCAATAAGCATGATCATCATTTATTTGATGCATGTCCTATTTATGAGAGTCTCTTAGCACAAGAGAGTGAAAATGACAATGTTAACCTTAAACTCACACCCCCTCCTATCTCTCATATTTTTGTGGATGATGTTATAGAAGAGAATACAAAAATAGATAACCATGATGATCATATCTTTTCTTCTCCCAATACCTCTTCTTTTAGAGATTAAGGTATCTTGGAAAATGAAGAAACACTCGTTGGCAATCATGAAGATCTTGTTTGTCCTTCTCCTCATCCCCTTTGGGAAGATATTTTAGCACAAGAGAATGAAATCATAGACACATTCCTAAACATCACTTTACCCAATTTTCATTCTCCTTTGGATTGTGAGAATAATTTCAAGGAAATAAGATTATAAATGACAAGGACATGTTGGTCTACCACAAGGGTATGTGCAGCATCATCATGGAAAAAATAGGCCCTTAAGTGGCAAAAAATTTAGAAAAATTAGAGTTAGGCAACTTGATGTAAAAATTTGAATAAGTTATCTAATATTATTTCCAAAATATGTAAGAATAGAATCTATAACAAATTTAATGTAGTTTCTAAACTACTACGTTTGTTTAAAAAAAACAAAATCTATTTGGTGAAAATTTGAAATTTCAATGTAGTAGTACTTAAATTTCAGGGAAGAAATAAGAAGTATGTGTCTATCTGACCACCCTAACCACAATAAAATGATAATATTTTTTTATAATATTCTAGATATTATATAATTAGAGGACTCATGTCTCAATCTGATGCATATTTTTTTGTAATTTTTTCCCAAGCAAATAATTGATTATGAGTTTTTTATTACAAATTTTTAAAAAATATAAAAAACTCGTATGTCTAACCACCTTAACTTGGTCAAAACTTCATGAAATTCAATTTTTATTTTTTTAATCCTATAGTATACGAAGCATAAAATGTGACGCATATTTTGGATTCAAAAAATTTTATACCATTTGAAAGCTATAGATGTTTTTCAATCAACCTATCAATCAGTACTTTAGTCATAATTCAAATAGAAAATGAATAATAATTACTTGTTTAATTAAAATTAAAGCATAATTTATATTGGTGGAAAGTTGAGAATCTCCTTTAAAAACCCTTTTTGTTTCATCAATTTTGGGTTAAAAAAAAGTCGTCAGCCATATACCCATCATATTGCCACTTTTTGGCCCATCATGATCCTGCACATACCCACAACCATCTTTATGATCCTTCCCCCATCTATCCTATTTTAGAAGAAATTCGCAAACAAAGGAATGAAGTTGTAAATGCTCATGATAATCATACTTGTTTTTCTCCTAGTATCTCCCCTAGTTGTAAGGAAGATACTTTGATGTTAGAAAACACAACCAATGAGAGTCATGAGAATCTTAGTTATCCCCTTTCACCTAAGAAAAACCTTCTTGATCAAGCCAATTCAACCATTGATCATCCTCATACTTGTGATAAAGTCCTTCTAGAAGAACCAACCTTTGAATGTTAATAAAATTCGGTTTGTAGTTCTCCTCAAAACACTCCTCCTAGGAAGGATATCATGATGCATGAAAAGAACCACAATAATGATATAGAATCTCACTTGCTAAAGGATTTTAACATTATTCAACCTCAACTCATGATTTACCCCCCTTCACACAAACCTCCACCTTAAAACAAACCCGAATTTGTCCTTTACCCACCTAAAACCAATGTGTTGTAGCAATCCAGTAATGTTACAGTTGCTCATACATATAATACCTGAAACAATCTGCAACTGCCGTAACCAACCCCAACACCTTTACCTTTACCCAATCTTCCTAGTGGTCCTCACTATCTCCCACACACAAAGGAGTATGACCTTGTTGAACAATTAAATAATACTCCAACCAATATTTCCCTTTGGGATTTACTTCAAAACTAACCAAATTACCACACTATTCTTCAAACAGCCTTACAATAGATTGCAGTTCCTCCTGGTACAACTCTGAATGATGCGGTCACTTTAATCCATGGAATGAACCAAGTTAATCTATACATTACTTTCCATCAACATGAGCTCCCTCATTTAGATTTGTGAAAAAAAAATGAAGCCTTTACGATAATTGCTCAATTCAATTGCATAGGTATCAAAAGAACCCTTATCGATAATGGTTCTACCCTTAATGTGTGTAGTATGAATCTCCTTGATAGATTACATGTTGATAAGTCACAAATAATACCTGATTTCGTATTTGTTTGAGGATTTGATAATACAACAAAGAAACCACTTGGCGTAATTACTTTTCCCATTATAGTTGGGGTGGCTACTTTGCAAACTCCTATTCATGTCATGCCTTAAGATATTTTGTATAATCTTCTTTTAGGTAGACCATGGATTCATGAGATGAACCAAGTGCCTTCAACCCTTCATTGTATCATGAGATATTTCTATAACAATAACATTTATCAAATTGAAATAAACCCCAAGCCTGAAAGTTGCTTGCACCTTGAAAAAGGAGTTACAAGTCCTCTAAAAGCATTAACTCCAACATCCAACATAGATCCTCTTGAAATTGATCGCAACGAGGAGGAATCACCATCTAAATTATTTGGTGATGATTGGGGATCCTTATAATTCACACCATCATTTATGGGCGAATACACAATCACACAAAAGAAAGATGAGAAACAAGGACAACCAACCATCATGACAACTCAATTTTTTTCACAATCTTCTCAACCATCTACACAAGAAAATACAACATACACAACAACCTTTGATGAACACAATAATGAACCATCACCTGATCCAAAAGCAATGAAGACATTTTATGGAAAATGTTATGACCTCATGAAAAAAATTGGGTATAGTGGAAAAGGATGTGGTGCTTGAGAACAAGGTATCTACAACCCTATCAATCCTATCACACAACAAACAACTCATGGTCTGGGCTATTCTCGTGTGATAGAGATTGCCAAACCCTCACTCAACATCACCAACCCAACACAACATACTCCTAAATTAACATTCACTATTGTCCATCCTGAACACCTCACCACTAGTAGTCTTGAACATAATCCCTTACCAAACATAAAATAAAAAACTACACCTTCACTTAATGGAAATGTCATCTTGCAAGACACCAATGATTCGATAGATTTTCCCTCCTCCTATAAGAATGAGAATGAAATATCGCAATCTAGAGAAACTTGTGTAAGTATGACATCTACTACTAAGCAAGATGTGCCTTTGTCACAAACCATAGAACCACCTTCTCCTCTTGATCAAGAAGGTATCTTGTTGAGGCTCCTCCAAGATCACTTGATATCCCTTCCTCCAAGAACTTGAAAGAAATTCTATTACAATATTTCGTTCTATGCATATCATAGAGTTCATGGTCATTCCACTAATGAATGTAAGGTTTTGAGTCGTAAAATACATCTTAAGGAGTTTGGTATGTTTCCCTATGTCGGGGCACCTAATTACTCTAATTGATATTGATTTTCACTCTTGTCTACATTTCATCAATTCTTTTTGCTCACATGTGTCCTGAACTCAGTAGGGGAAATGGGTTTCATATTCTTCTCATATGCCACTTGTCGTTGAATCTTTTGCCTCATCGTTAACTTTTCATGAACATATAAGGGAAAGCTTGGGATGTGGACGATGTGCCTTAAGTTGGTCCACATGCGACATACTACCCATTTCATGACGTAGCTTATCGGAAACACATGACTTGGCATATGGCTTTCCAAATAAGCTCTCATGTCCTCTTCTTCTACTTTAAAGCTGTTGCTCATAGTACTGGAGTTTGCAACTGCTTTAAAGTGGGGGCTTACATTACCACTCACATTTGATTGTGTGATTTTTCTTTTTCTTGTGATTTCCTCTCTCAGAAGCATTAGGTACAATGTTTCCCAGGATGAGACCTTGCACTTGTCCTCTCTTGGAAACAAGATGAGATCATTTTCACTTATCCTCTCTTGGAGACATTGAGCATGATGTTCCCTAAGATGAGACATTACATGAACTAAGAAAAATCCCTTTGAACATTCTTTACACTATTTTTCATTTACAATGTCTATGAGTGTCAAGCATACGAAGTTTTTCTTAGCTCATAGAGCTCAAAAATCATTTTCCCTTGTGGCGCCTTGTTAAAGTTATCAGAAGGTATAACTTTAATATGGTTGAGTAGGAAGCCCATTTCGAGGAATGACTTTCCCCATAGCAACCTATGTGTTTGAGTACATACCAACTAGCATATGTTTCTCATCTTTTGGATTTCTCACCCCACAGACAATCAAAAGTTTCATGGCCCCAAAGTGAGCATGTTGCAGACTTCTCACCTGGTGGATACCCAAGAATTTTTTCCCCAGAGTTCTCATATGCATTTTCTTTTCGAAACAAATAGGCCTAGATCTAATCCACAACTCGCTGGATAGGCGATCAAAGCTTGATCCCCCTTTTTTCATTTTCATCTTTCTCATTCTTGCCATTGCATGATTTTGTATCTTGATGGTTTGACTTAGGATCTTTGATCCTGGGGGCTTGACTATCTTCTTAATCTTTGTCATTCTTTTCCATCTGCATATGTACACTCAAATCTCTCTTGAGTGTCTACTTTAGTGCGAGTTTGAAGAAAGTTCATCCTCACACTAAAGTGGGGGCTAAATGCACCATAGAAAAAAGTACCCTTTGCTTGACATGGGATTAATTCATGATAAATTGGGCTTAATAAGGCCTTGATTTAGGTGTTGTGAGATATTTTATGCATCCACACTAGGTCTTGAACCCTTGCAAATTGAATAACATGCTTTTAGTGTCTTGTAAAAGTGTTGTAAAGTGTTGTAAAGAACTTTCATGCTTCTCTAGAATTAATGAACCTATTTCTCCCTAATTCAACATTATAAAATGTGTTTAATAGCATCATCACATCAATCTAGAATGCTTGTGAATTAAACTTAATGTTAAACTAGTGTTGTAATGTGTCTTGCACATTCACATTAGTGTTTGTGCCTCCCTAGGCTATGTTGACCTTATTTTAGTGTTGTAAAGTGTATTTAATCACACTTTCACATTGATTTATGTGTCCCAAACCCTATTCGACATTCACATCATCACTAATAGACCCCTATTAACCCATATTGTGCATCCTGAGGCTTAAATTGATCAAATAGCCAACAAAGTTGCATTTTAAACCTTATTTCCTTATCTCTTGGATTCTTAGCTATCAAATTGGCCCATGTGGGACCCATTCACCATGCATGGAAAATCAGTCCCATTTGGCTCAATTTTGACCTTTGAGCGAGAAAAAAAGTGAAATTTAAGTTTAATATTACTTCATGTCGTCTTGTGATGACGTATTAACGGGTAAAATAGGTGAATTTCCTATAAATATAAGTCTTTTAACTCATTTTCACATCTTTTTTATCCACTCTTCATTATTCATTCACCAATCTTCCATCTCAAGTCAAGCAACTTAGGGTTTCTTCATTTCAAGTCTCCAAGATATCAATTTTCAGACATTCAAGGGCATATCCTTCATGTTTTGCTACAAAATTTCCAGATCAAACATCATGGCAGGGTAATCAGCTCCATTATTGCATGTTTCATGACACTATTTCTCCATTTTGGTTTAATTGTACCTAAAAGGGGTTTGACCAAGGCAAACCCCCATGCCCTAACATTCAATATTTCTCTCTTGTCTTGTGTGTATGCAGATTTAGGACTCTTGGAAGATTGGAAATCATTGAAGATAAATTTGTAAGGTTTCTAAAATCTTCTCCTCATTCAACAAGCCAAAATATCAACAAAAACTCACTTTCAGACCCGTAAATTAGAGTTTCAGAAGTGGACAGCTATACGAAGTCAAAGTGCAGGTCGAAAGCTTTAGATTCCACTTTTGAGAATCTAGAAATTCAAAAGTAGACTCATTCACCATGAGTGGTGAATGAGTCCCACTCTAGGGTCAATTTTGAGTTTTTTGCATTTTTGAATACCCTTTTGTCAAAAATGGGTTCCGACTTAGTTTTGCATATTTGGGACTAATTCTCCAAGGATGGTGAATGAGTCCCACTAGGCCTAAAAATTAGGATTATCAGCATTTTAGAAGCTATTTCCAGTCTTCATCCATGTTCTAGGTGCATACTTTCAATTTGGTTCAATTATATTTATTTTTGCATGCATTTCTAGTTCATTTGTGCGTAACATAGTGTGTTTTCATACAAGTTGCATTTCTTAGGTTTTCCATACTTAATCAATCAGTTTTATCAATTAACTACACCTAGATCATTTCATTCAGTTCAAATAACATCATACATTGCATAATTTTAGTGAACCTAGCTAACATATTTGGCCTACCTCTCTCTTTTTATCTGAAAAGCCCTAGAAGAGTTAGAGAGTCTTGTGGTGCCAAAAAACTATGGTTCACCAATATATACTAGTAGCCTAAGAACCTGTGTATCCTCCACCAATAGTGTCATGCTGAGGTATCATAAGAAAAAAAATATTCTACCACCGAGACATCTAGATCATAAAGGAATATAACAAAACAACAAAAATATGTCCTATAAGCATTCTAAAATCTTAAATCTATACATCAATATTTAGAAAGTGTGCTAAAGTTTCTCTAGGGTACTTTTGTAAGGCTCCTAGACACTTTCTTCCCTTTCTGGGACACTTCAAGAAGAAATGGGATACTTTACGATAAAGTGGGACACTTCGTGACAAAGTGGGACACTTTGTGAAAAAAGGGGATACTTTGCAAAAAAAAGGGACACTTTGTGAATTTTTCTTCTAGGGTCCTAAATCTATCTCAAAATACATAAAATATAAAGAAAATGTGTAAAAATGAAGCTAAGGTAGAGAAGAATCCACTCATCGGATGCTACAAGTCGCATCACACTACCTCCTCACATAGGCTATCGAGTATCAAGGGATGTAAGGTTGTAAGCTCGGAATTATTTATCACTATCCACCGAAGTCAAACTACAAGAAGGAAAAAGACAAAATAATTACAAATTACTTCACATTTTACTCTTATATATGTTTAGATTAGGTCATTTGCATAGTAGGGTTAAAAGTGATTTTTCATTCAAACTAGCATATTGGGGGCTAGAATGCTCCATTTTTTATAATGTTTCTTGTGTTGGATTCGTGATTCCACTCCCCATCTCATAAAATGTCTATTACTATGTGGTATGGTACTTGGAAATACCCTATGATATGATTAATTCAATTTGATGTGGTTAGATTGTTACCTTGATTCCACCTCCATAAAGAAATCAAAATCATGGGAGGCATATATCTACCCTTGAATTTGATTTCTAGAAGAAGTTAGATAAGAGGATTTTTGAACAAATGACGAATTGGTTTTGTAGGATGTGGTTCCTAAAATTGTGTTTTTGCATATAGCTATAATGGGGGCCTCATTTCCTCATATTTTTGAATGAATCCATATGAGTATCCTTTTTAAAGTTTATTGTTTGGATTCCTTTAGCTTTCATATGCACAAAGAGTCATATGGGTGCTAAAGTGGGGGCTAAATGTAGTGTATAAAATTGTACTCCCTTCTTGGAGATGGTAAAATTTCACACTTAATTTGGACCTATTTTAATACCCTTACATTCATGACACTCTAAATCATCATTAATAAGCCCCTAAGATGCTTTATATTAGATCTTAAGGATTATTTCGACTAAAATCTTGACAAAATAAATAAATAAATTCAAATTTCTAGCAACTAGACATTCACTCACCTGAGAAAGCTAGGGTGGCACTCATATGCCACCTTGGGCATATGAGTCCCCCTAGGTGGGACCCATGTGTATGAGTCTTGTGTGGCCCCTTTTTAGTGTTTGAGCTGGAAATTTAAGTTTTGAGTTCAAATTTATGGTTGATGTTCAAATTTGAGATCTAATAAACATTAAATTAGATGAAGTGCCTATATAAACAAGGCTTCAAATCATTATATTGATCTAGAAAAATTAATTCAAGATCTAAGAATTCACAAGCACTCAAATATACTATCACAAGAGCATTCAAGAGCAAGTAGTAAGCAAAGTTGAAGTCTTGGAGCAACATTGTAGTATTGTTTTAGGTCTTCAAGCTCACTTTCATTCAAGATCTAGCATTTCTTAGTTGCAGATATATATAAGTCATTGTTTATTCCATTTGAAGGTGTGCTTGTGTATGATATGTGTGAATAATGTTCTAAATCACTCACAAGTAGAGTAGAGTGTGAAGAAGAGTGAAGAAGAGTGAAGAAGTGTTCTTGTGCTTAACCGGAACTATATTTAGGCATTAGCAAATGTTATTTTCTTAGTTCAATTTCTTGGATGTAATCCAAATCTCTTTGTAAGACAATCAGTCTTCCTTCTGTAATTAAGTAGTGAGCTCTAGGCAATGTTCCTAAATGCATGTGCATTCCCCATTTATTATTCTTATACTTTTAACAATGTATAATCTTGTAGACTAACCTCCACCATGGTTTTTCCCCTAATAGGGTTTCCACATAAAAATTCTTGGTGTTATGTGTGTTTCTGATGTGTTGTTGATTTATGCTTTCATGGTTATTGATTGGATCTGAGAATATGGTTAATAAGTTTAATAAGTTTTAAATTTCTGACAACTGATTCACCCCCCTTCTCAATTGTTTTCCCTTGTGTTGCCAAAAATTGGTATCAGAGCGGGTTCCTTGGAAGATGTTTACTAGCTTAAGGTGATTCGGGATGGTGACATACAAGAAGGATTGTCCGAGATTTGATGGAACAAATTATTCTTTGTGGAAGACTCAAATGGAGTGTCATTTTAGATGCATTGGTGAAACCTACTAGAGCATTACAATTAATAGGCATGTTATTCCATAGAATGGTCCTACTACTACTATTGAGATTAGGGATGTTGAATATAATATCAGGGCTAAGGAGGCATTTTTGAGTGGTTTGACTGATTTTGAGATGAAAAATGTTATGGATCTAAAGAATGCTTATGAGATCTAGAAAAAATTGGAAACTTTGTATGAAGGTGATGCTAATGTGAAGATTGCTAAGCTACAAATTTTGAAAGGGAAATATGAAATGTTGATAATGGGTGATGATGAGAACATTACAACTTTCATGCAAAGAGTGAATGAACTTGTGTGTGGTATCAAATGTGTTGGTGGGCAGTTGGAAGAATCAGAGATTGATGTTAAATTGCTTAGATCCTTTCCTATTGCATACAAAGTCAAAGCTACAACTATTGAAGAGCTACAGACTATGAAAAATGTAACCAAAGACATGTTGATTGGTAAGCTTACTGCTTTTGTGTTGAGTGAAATTGGTGATGCCCTACCTAAGGTAGAATCTGCATTCAAAGCTACTACTTCCAGAAGAGATAAATAGAGATATGATTTAGGTGAAAGTTCTTCTAGAAAGGTATTCAAGTATGAGGAGGAAATGAGACAAATTGAAGAAGAGAGAGAAATGGATGAGCTTGAAGCGCTTATTGTCAAAAGAGAAGCTAGAGGACAAGGTAAGTATAAAGGAAAGTTTCCTATTAAATGTTTTTCTTGTAATAAGATATGTCATTTTGCATCAAGGTGTCCGGAAAGAGTCCCTAAGCCAAGATCTAACAAGCCTAGATTTCAAATAAAGTGCTATCATGTTGTTGATGAAGGTGTGACAGATGATGAATCTAATAAAGGGAATGCAAGTGAAGATGAATGGGTATTTATTTATATCAAAGAAAATGATCTAGCCCCTACTGAATCTATTGGTTTCTCTAATGTGGAGAAAGCTCTAGTGGCCACAATTGAAGAAAAATATGAATGGGTGATTGATAGCGGATGCTCTCATCACATGAAATGTGATAAAAGAAAATTTGTGAACCTAGAAAATTATGATGGTGGTGTTGTAAGATTTGGTGATAACAAAGTTGGTGTGATCCATGGTATAGGATGCATTTCTCTTGATGGTAAGAATAATACTGATGATGTTCTATATGTGGAAGGTTAGAAGCATAATTTTTTAAGTGTTGGACAAATGGTATATAAGGGATACAATCTTCAATTCAAGGATGGAAAGTGTAGAATATTGGGGAGTTCCAAAAATGTGATTTCATCAGGTACAAAAAAAAAGGTAATATCTTTCACCTGAGTGCTACTAGTAAAATTTGTTTGATTACTCAAGTTGATGAAAGTTTGTTGTGGCACAGGAGAATGTTTCATGTTAACTTTGACAATATGATCAAGATAAGTTCTACTAAGGTTGTGAGAGATCTTCCTAAGTTGGTGAAGCCTACTAATACTATATGCAAGGAATGCCAGTTAGGGAAGCAAACTAGAATTTCATTTTAGAGAAAAAAATATTGTTCAAATGAATTGTTGGAGCTTGTGCATACTGTAGACATGCAAAATTAACATTATTCACTTTGTTCATATTCATCCGCTCATTAAATTAATCAAGCTCATCAAATCCATTCACCAAGTAAATTAGGACTAATTAACTCATTCCTAAGGTTATTCATTTAAATTAAGTAAATCAAAGTCTCACATCAACATTTTAATTAAATAAACCAAACTTTATTTAATTAAATCTCAAAAGTCATATTTCTCCCTCTTGATTTAAATAAATCAAAATATTTAAGTCAAAAGGGTCAAAATCACCTAAACACCATTTAAGCTAATCTAATCATGATTAACCTAACCTAACCACCCTTCACATCCTCTAGATTTTCCCACTTGCACCAATAAATCATTTTAATCCATTTATAAATTCATCATTTTCTTCCAACTTGGCATAAAAATGGAATATTCTCTCAAGTTTGAAAATGAAGAAAAGTTGACTTGTCCCTTCCAACATTGCAATAACTTCTCTATTTCATGTCCCCCACTCAACATTTATTTCACAATTTCAAATTTCAATCTCCCTCTCTTGGGTACATTGGCCAAAAATTGCACATTCCTCAACCTATGACAAGCTAACAAGTGGCCTCATCCCATTGGCTAAATAATTATCCCACATTGCTCTATTTTGAGCTCTCTTCCAATTTGAAAATCTATAAATAAAGGGCTGATTCTTCATCAAATCATCTACACTCTCATGCAAAGTTACTCTCTTAATTTGAGAACTAATTTTTCTCTTCACCATTGCATTTCATCATTTGAGTTTTAGCAAGGATTGGGAAAAGGTCATTGGCACATTTGACACCAATCCAATATGGAATAGGGATTTTGTTTACACAATGAACATACAAGAAGCAAACTTCGAAGAATCTTGTAGTTGAAGGATAACGAAGGAAAACAAAGGAAAAGGTACAAGGAAAACAACAAAAGAAAAGAAGGAGAACAAAGAAAAGAGAAGAAGGAAAATGAAGCATGAGGATGATATTTTGAAAGATCAAAGTGTTTGTTTAAATAGTTCTTCAAAGAAACTGTTATCTTTTCTTTCTTAGAACACTAATGTCATTTGGGTTTAAAAATAATCTTTCAATTTCTTCTTGCAAAGGCTAAAATGAACATTAGGAATGAAACTTACTAGATTTTGTTTCTTGGATTAACAATTGAATGAAGTATCTCTCACTTATCTTTTGGTGCTTAAAAAGAAAACACATTTTGCTTTGTGGATTTGAAAAGAACAATTGCAACTTTTTTTTTCTTGAAGGCTTACCTAAACTAAAGGCATTGAAAAAGGACGTATGCACTTCTCTCACACTTTATAGTGATCTTGAGAATCAAAAGGCCTTTTTCATGACTTTAGGGTGAGATAAAGCAATCACCTCCACACTTCGATTTGGGTTTAAAATTGAACAAAGATCTTGTGAGAGTGTGAGTAGGGGAATTATCATGTATATTCTCTCTCTTTGTTGCCATTAAAGATTGATCGAGTTACGGATTTTGTTTTTACTCGCTTTTGTTTATCCTAGAGGGCCTACCTTGGGGAAAAAATACTCACCCAAGGGAGCAACTCAACTGGTAACACTCTAAAGCCAAGAGTATTTCCAACTGGTATATAAATGTGGGTATTGGAATAAATGCCAATCTCATACGGTTGATTCCAACAAGATGGATCCGAAAGGGGACTCTTGTCATATGGGTCAATCTCCACGAATGGAAAGTCCTTATTAAAACCCATGTGCTAGAATTTTCCAAAATCCTTTAATCTATTTTTTGGTGCAAGAATGGTTGTTCTGAAGCCGCCCCACACTTTTACGGTCTTTTAGTAGAAATGGAAAACATGCCATGGCAATTTCATGGGTGTTGATACTTGGCTGCCCCGTATAAGTGAGTGTCGTGGAGGGGAGCCAGTGGGGTCAAGCATCTAACCATTTGCTAAAGATAAGCGTAGCTAGACTTTTCCAAGTGGGAATCCAACAAATATTATCTTACGCATCCATAGGGTTGTACTTATTCTTGGATTACAAAACGCATTGCTTAATCAAAAACATCTTGAAAACAAACACTTAACATCATCACCCAAACTTCAAACCCTTTTGGAGACAAATACAATTGACTCAATCCATATGTTATTGCTTGCCCTTGGGATTTACATCCTTAGAGGTGTCTAAACATTGGATTACATCTCAATTTTTCTACTTAAGTAAACAATAGGAAAACCCTTTCCTTAAGTTCATCGAATTTCCACATAGCATACTTTGTGGGGTTTGAAGAAATTAAGACATTGGACATCTTAGTTTGAAAACTTAATCAAAGAAAGTGTTTTTGGTAAAATGAAGCCATTAAGAAAAGCTAAGAAAAATGAACTTTCATGTGTTTTGAAGCCTCGCGATTCTTGAAAAATTCCAAAATGAAAATCATTGGTTGGAAATGTATGTCCAAATTAAATCATTCTTTGGTTATAAAGGTCTCTAGGAAGCATTTGCATGTTCTTCAATACCTAGGTCTAAGCAAACAAAGTGTCCTTTTTAGGTTCATCTTAGGATCAAAGGCAAATCAAAATATTTTTTCATCCATCCTTCAAAACATCAAAACAAACATCATCTCATCATCACCTTTTGGAAAATCTTGAAATCATCCTTAATGCTAGGCTTTTTGGAAAAATCAAAATCATCAAAATCCTTGAGACTAAATCCTTGAAAACATTATCAAAATCACATTTGGCTAGGTATATGTAGATGCATCCTTTTGCATATGCTTAGTCAAAGTTATCCAAATCATCTTGTTTAGCTTGGTATATGTAGATGAATCCTTCTTCATATGCTTAGTGAAACTATAACCTTATTTGAATAGGTTTGGGTAGATGCATCCTTCTCCTCGCACATATTCAAATTATCATTCTTTGAACAAATCTATCCCTTAGATAAATCATCCAACATCTTAGGGTCTATTCATTCAAAATCAAAAGCAATCAAAATCAAAATTAAGGACAAATCCAAAATCCAAAATCAAATCAAAATCAAAATCTGCAATGTATCTAAAAGTCCTAAAAGCCTATTATCTCCTTCAAGATTTATCAAAAGACTAAAAAATTCACATCATCCATCCATCACATCATCATATCACCCTTCGATCCTCAAGATATCTGAAAATTTTCAACTTTGAGGCATAAAATAAAGATCAAACCAAAGAATCAAGATATTCATCTCCCATTCTTAAAAATTGATCCTTCTTTTATTGTTCAAACCAGATCTCAATACAAGAAGAGCATGGAAGCCAACAAAGAAACACCTGCTTCAAATGATTTAAGTCAAACCACTCCTGAAATGAATCCCATTGGGTCTGGAACTCTCACAGTTAACCTTCCAACATCATCACAAAATCCGCAAGAGGAAAACCAAGGAGAGGATCTTACCTTTGGAATGTCTCACAAAGAAATAACTGAGATGCTCCAAAATCTGGAGAACCATAAAATCATCAATGTCATGATGAGGCTCAACCCTTCATTATACGTGGTTGAATTGGCAAAACAAGGGGCCAAATTACCTTCAAATTTTGACGTGAGTACCATAGTGGAGAAATATTTTCCTCCAATATCATCCACCATTCCCATCTCATCCATACCTCCATCCCAAAATATCACTCAAAACATTCCACCAATTACGACATCTCTTGCTCCAACCCAACCTAACGTTAATAAGGGAAATGCATTTCTCAATGCTATTCAAACACACCCCCTTGTTAATAATCAAAACTTGGATGTAAATACCACCTTGGAAAAAAACATACCTAAAAACCCATTACATAAGAATGTTCCTCTCACTTTCCATCATGATCCATCATCCTCAGTTTTTTACACAACACCCCAAACCTCTGTCCTCACAAATTTGCAAGGGGAGGGAGACATGTTCGGACCAGGGGGCATCTTTGACACCACATTATTTTTGCAAGAACTTGCCCCCCTCACATTCCCACCTCTCCCACCATTAGCATCATCATCCACACCACTCCTTGGCTTAGGGATTCCCCCATTACCAAGTATAAATAAAACAAACATCCCAAGCATCAATCAAAGCATTATGCCAAATGCTCAAAAAATGTTGTCGATATCACAACAATAGATAGAAAATGCACAATAAATTACAACATCATCAAACACCCCCCTAACATCGCAAAACATGGTCTCTCAAGGACCAATCACATTGACGACACCGCTTATCACTCAAACCACCACATCAACACCACCATTCATCACTCAATACATCAACACAACATCATCGCTCACAACAAATACCATTCCAAATCCACCACCACCCCCACCACCACCTTCCACCACATCAAACCAATACAATGCGGCATTGCAAGTTGCTTTTCAAAGGGGATTCCAACAAGTGTAGAAACAAAAAGCCATACAACTAGCTACTCAGCAAGCTGCTCAAGCTGCACAAGCCGCATTACAAGTGCAAGCCACTTAAGCATTGCAAGCATTACAAACACACAAGACCACTCAAGCACAAGCTCTATTACAACAAAAAGTGACACAAGCACAAGCCCAAGCACAAGCAGCGCAAGCACAAGCTCAAGCTCAGGAAAATGCCCAATACCAAGCACATCAAGCACAAGAATAGGCACAACTTCTTACACAAAGACAAGCAGCGCAATTGCAAGCATATTAGCAAGCAATAAAGCAATATCAAGAGTAGCAAGAAGTAGCATAATTGGTAGCCCAAAAACAAACATTATTGGAACAACAACAAGCACAACAACAAGTGCAACAACAAGCACAAATCTTAGTGCATCAACAGCAAGATCAACAACAAGCGTTGTTCATACAAAAATAGGTGGAAGCCTACCTAGCTCAACAGAACATACATATACCATCAAACAACACACCAACCAACCCACCCATTCAACCCATAATCGAAACACCCCAGAACACCTTCATCCCACCCCCTGATCCACAAAATTATGTGACCACAAATCAGGTTTCTCTTGCAACAGGTGCTTGATCTTCAATCAGGGCAAACAACAAAGACACCAAGCAACTTGTGTCTCTATCCATTTGATAGGATCGTAGTGATGAAACCATTCCCTAAGGGATTTGAGATCCCCAAATTTGACAAATATCGCGGGATGGGAAACCCTGAAGATCACATCAAGGAAGTTTAGGTTCATTGCATGGAAGTCGCATACAATGATACTTATTTGATGCGGCTATTCCTTAGGAGTTTGGCAGGCCACACTATGGAATGGTTCTCTCATCTACCTTCAGGCATTAGAACATTTAAAGAAATTATAGACACATTCCTTAAGAACTATGCATGCAACATTGCAATGGATGTTAGTCTAGAAGAACTCTCAGCTCTGAAACAAGGAAAAGGTGAATCTTTCACTTCATTTTTACAACGATGGCGATCCAAGGCCAGTCAGAGCAAATGGACCATGCTAGAAGAACAACAAGTTTGCACCATCATCACCAACCTTGACGGCCTCTTGGCATTCCACCTCAAGGTTCAAGGGATAACCACGTATGATCAATTGATCCCCAAGGTGCTCAGCATCGAACGAGCCCTTATGACTCAACCCACAGGATCAACATCATACCCCAAACAACAAAACAACCACCCACCATCCAATTACAATGATAAACCTCGCACATGGGCAAGGAACAAAAAAATTACTAATGATGGTGTCGTCGATGCCAAGGTGGTCATTAGTGCCCCTCACCAACATACACCCACACCAAAAATCCAAACACAACACCAAAACAATCATCACATAACACACCAACCAAACAACAATCCCACAATCAATAATCTCAATGAGCAAAGAGGACCACCCAATTGCAAGAGTTATCCCAAGCAAAAATACACCACTTTGGGGGAACCACTTGAGGACATAATGAAAAATTTGATAGACAACAAAACTCATCAAATCTCCTACATTTGAGAATTACCAAGAATTGGATGTGAAACCTCCTTGGTATAACGAAAATCAACTTTGCAAGTTCCATAAAATCAAAGGCCATACCACAAAAAATTGCATGAGATTGAAAAACATCGTACAAGATCTCATCGATAAAAGAATCATAAACGTGGAACAACCTATAGGAAATCAGGATCTTAAGATATACACGAACCTGATGCCAAATCATGGTAACAAAGGGAATAACAAAAATGATAAAGGTAAAGGCATCCACTCAAACGTAAATCATGTGTATGAAATAGTCGTCGCCTCCCTAGATTAAAAAACTACATGGTCATCACCATCAAAGGCGCCTATGCCGAAGATTGTGGAGTCACCACAAGAGGCGAAAAAGTAACTATCATAGGATCATCCCAGCCAAACAGAGTCCCTGCATCTAGATCCGTTCCTAATGGGTATACTGTCCTAGATCAACTCAAGAGAATGCCAACACAAATCTCCATCATGGAGTTGCTAAAAATCTCATCTACCCATAGGAAAATCCTTGAAGAAGCATTGGCCTCATCCACTATCCCCGCAGACCTTGATGTAGAGCAATTCCAAGCTATGGTTGGAAATATCATTATGCCTAATCTCCTTACATTCTCTGACCAGGATTTCCCCACTCAACCATCTCACAACTGTGCACTTCACTTGGAAGCCATAGTACATAAGAGAAAAATCAAAAGGGTCTTGGTGGATGGAGGTGTGGGTTTGAATATCTGTTCTCTCAGCCTCATCAAGCAGTTGAAAATATTAGAAGATTCTATCGACAAAGGAAAGGGTATCACAATAAGAGAATATGATGATCAAGAAAGTGTGTCTCAGGGCACAATAAAACTCCCTATTCAAGTAAGGCCTGTCATCATGGAAACCACTTGTCAGGTTATGGACCTCGACTTACCATATAACATCCTCCTAGGATGCCCATAGATCCATGCAATGAAAGTAGTAGCGTCAACTTTCCACCAATGTGTGAAATTTACACATAATGGACAAGAAGTTACCGTCCATGGAGATTTTGAACCTTTCTCATATTGCAAAAATCTTGAAGCAAAGTATTAAAAAATCCACCAAGTACACAAAAATGATGAGGGCCCATCCACACCATACATCGATCCTACCACTCTCTCATCCACTTCTGTGATAGAGACACCTACCACTCCCACCATTCCCACCATTTCTAACATTAATCTCCTCATCAAGGATGACAGTTATGGAATCTACAAACTCCCTAACAATGCTTTTTTGGTAGGAGAGTTACCACAATCTACTAGATCATGGGGATGTCCACAAGAAAATCAAGCTTCCACATCACAAACATCTCCTGAAGACTATCTTGAATTCACAAGCTGGGGAGACCTTGGCCAGGAGGTTATTGAGGAAGATCCATCACATACATATGCTATATCACAATGAAATACTTGTACCGGAATTACCAATGGATAACGGAAGCAAGGGTCTGCAAATGATGCTCGCAATGGGTTACGACATAAATCAAAGACTGGGACAAAATGATAATGGGCTTATAATACCTATCATACCAGAGATGTGACCAATAACAAACCTTGGCCTTGGATGTACCCCTCTGAGTATAACCATATGTGGCTGAAGTCCTCCAGTTAGAATAGTTAATATTCCTCCTCATCCAACTGCAGCAGAAGTACGCTTACCAATATCCATAGGTAGAGACATACATAACTTTATAACTGACATTTATAATAGTAGCGATGATGAGGATACCATGACCAATCTACCTAGGTTATTTGAGGATACTGACCTTTGCATGATTATCACCCTCTCCTTTGAAACAGACAATCAAAATCATGAGATCCATTTAGTATATCCCCAACTGATCGACTATGACCAACGAGGACCACCGGTTCTTCATACATTTGAAAACGATGAGGCAATCTCATAATTCATGGGATTGTAGGATAATATTTCAGATGGGGACCATAAAGCAAGGTTCATAATGGATTTGGACACACATACCTATTATGGGGAAACGATTGAATCCTTCAATCGCAAAAGTGAGAAATTAAGAATAATATCCAAGTCCTTGAGTGAAAACCACATGGTGGCACTCTCTGACAAGAAAAAAGTAAAAAGAAAGGACACATCCAATGGTGAAAACCTCTCTGAGGCACCCAAGGATAGTGGATTCAATCTTATTTTAAGAGCTATTCATCAGGAAAAGTCAGCAGTCTTGGTAGAAAAATTCAATCCAGTCAACCTAGGAACAGAGGAAACCCCAAATATCACATTTTACATGGAGTCACTATTATCAGAAGAATAGGAGCTCCTAGCAGCCTTCCTAAGGGAAAGACAGATAAAATTTTCATGGAGTTATGCTAACTTGCCAGGCCTTGATCTAGAAACTATAGTCCATCACTTAGCAGTATATCCAGAAGCAAAGCCCGTTAGACAAAAGCTTCAAAAAATGCATCCTCAAATCGCCTTATTGGTCAAAATGGAGCTAAAAAAGCTACTAGATGCAGGATTCATACGACCAATAGATTATCTAGAATGGGTTTCAAACTTGGTACCTATTTCAAAGCCTGATGGAGCCATTAGAATCTACACAGACTTCAGAGATTTGAACAAAGCATGTTTGAAAGATGACTTCCCACTTCCAAATATCGACATGATAGTAGATATGACAGCAGGACATGAGATGCTATCACTAATGGATGAAATTTTACGATACAATCAAATCATGATAGCAAAAGAGGATCAAAATAAAACAACTTTCACTTGTCCATGGGGAACCTACTGCTAGAACATGATGCCATTTGGCTTAAAGAATGTAGGGGAAACATATCAAAGGGCCATGACATTGATATTCCATGACATGATCCATAAGATGGTTGAAGACTATGTTGATGACATTCTAGCTAAGTCCAGAAAGAGAAAAGATCACATAGAAACCCTAAGTGCCATCTTTGACAAACTAGAGGAGTACAAGGTCAGACTAAACTAAAAGAAGTGCATCTTCGGCGTACAATTAGGAAAGCTCCTAGGATATATAGTGTCATTGAGGGGTATCGAGGTGGATCCAACAAAAGTGAAAGAAATCCTTGAAATGGAAGCACCAAAGATGTTAAAATAATTGAGAGGCCTCCAAGGCAGACTCCAATCCATCTGATGATTCATAGCACAACTGGCAGACAAACAGAACCCATATTCTCACCTAGTCCACAAGGGAGTAGTGTACAAATGGGATAGCAAGTGTGAAGAGGCATTCAATAAAATTAAGGAATACCAACTACCACCACCAATCTTAATGTCACCAATCCCAAGAAATCCATTGATCTTATAAGTGTCAGGAAGAACAATAGCCCTTGGAGCTCTCTTGGCTCAGCACGACAAAAATGGAATATAAAGGGTTATCTACTACATTAGCAGGACAATGGTTGGTCATGATCTAAACTATTCATTCATCGAGAAAGCATGCCTCGCAGTAGTATTTGCATCACAAAAATTTAGAAATTACATGTTGGCACATAAAATAAAACTCATTGCCAAAATTGACCCTCTCAAGTATCTACTCTCAAAGGAAATGCTCATAGGAAGAATGGAAAAATGGGTGATGATACTGTCAAAATACGACATCGAATATGTGGAGCGAAAAGCAATCAAAGTCCAAATCATCACAGATCAATTGGCAAAAGCACCTATCTATTCTAAGAATCCTCGTCTCAGAGTTTCTAGATGAATCTATTTTCAACCTCAACGTAGCTAACCATTGGAAACTATACTTCGATGGCTCATACACACAACACAGATCAGGAGCTGGTGTCTTTTTCATCACCCCATAAGGGGATTGCATACCAAGGTCCTATAAATTGGCATTTCCTTGCACTAATAATATCACAGAATACAAGGCTTTGACCGTAGGTCTCAGAATAGTAGTGTAGTGGAACATCATGGCTCTTAAAGTGTACAGAGACTCCCAATTGATCATAAATCAAGTGAATGATGAATACCAAACCAAGGAGGACAAGCTCACTCCATACAAGAAATTGGTGGAGACTCTAAAAAAATCCTTCATTAAAAGCACATTTGAGCAGATTCCTAGAGCCAACAACAGAGCAGCAGATGCCATGGCAACAATTGGGTCCCTACTGGACATCCCCAACAATGTTCCAAAATATGAATTCTTGATAGAGTAGCTTATTGTGCCTACATTCAAGGTACCAAAATCAGAATTCGTGTGTGAAATCGTTGGTCTTAGCAATCCTTGGTACCACGACATCTATACATACCTTCACATAGGAGTCATACCCACCGATTTACCCTCAAACCTAAAGCGAACCTTCATAAAAAATGCATCTAGATTCATCATACTAGGAGAAATTGTATACTGTAGGAGCATAGAAGGAACCCTACTACGTTGCCTAAATGTTGAGGAGGCATTAACCGCTCTAACTAAAGTACATAACGGTATTTGTGGTTCACACTCGAGTGGAATGACCATAGTTAAGAAACTGCTGAGGATGGAGTATTAGTGGCCCACAATGGAAAGGGACTACAATGTCAGCAACATGGGGACCTCATCCATGCTCCAGCTCAAGAGATTCATCCTATCATCACACCATGTCCTTTTTCACAATGGGGCCTTGATCTCATTGGAAAGATAACTCTGACTTCATCTAACAGCTATAAATTCATCATAACCACAACAGAGTACTTTACTAAGTGGGTGGAAGCCATACCCATGACGTATATAACTGGGAAGTAGATTTCAAAGTTCATCTTGAACTATCTCATATGCCGCTATGGTGTTCCACAAGCCATTATCTCAGATAATGGGACACCATTCAAAAATTAGGATGTCCGCGACTTATGTGAAAAATTCAAAATCCAACATCGCTTCTCCACCTCAAACTATCCCCAAGGAAATGGCCAAGCAGAAGCTACAAACAAGACCATTCTAAAAATCCTCAAGAAAACAATCAATGACGTAGGTTGTGACTGGCATCTATAGCTTAATCTTTCCCTCTGGGCCTATCGAACCAGCATCTGCACACCTACCGACGCCACCCCTTTCTCCCTGGTCTACGAATCATAAGCAGTACTCCCCATTGAGATTGAGCTCCCATCCCTCAGGATATCACTACAAAACCTCATAACAGATGAAGAGTATCGAGTTCCAAGACTGAACAAGCTGGAGATACTGGATGAGTGATATATAGATGCTTTGAATCATTTTCAAGTCTATTAGAATAGACTCAAAAGGAGCTAAAATCATAAAAATGTCCCAAACCCAAGCAGCAAAGGAAAATTTGAACCCAATTGGCTGGGACCATTCATCATCACAGCAAGTTATAAGTCAAGGGCATATTAGTTATCAACACCCAAAGGGGAACCTCTACAAGAGCCCATGAATAACTCTCATGTCAAAAAGTTTTATGCCTAAACCTTTCAAGGTATAGAACCAAAAAATCCAAAAATTTGGAAAATGTCCTAAAAAAATGGTTACTTCGGCAAAAACATGGAAAACAAGCATTTTGGTGACAGTAAAAAAATAAATCAAAAAAGCAAAAAAATCCAAAAAAAAAAAGAAAAATTATCAAAAATAGTAAAGAGAAAAATCATCCTCTAGTGAAAACCACTTTGGTGGCATTTTGGGCAAGTACCTTGGTGAAAACCTAGCAAATAGGCACCTTGTGTAAATAATCACTTTCCATCCACCAGGATCTTTATGCCTTGTTCTACATCACTCATCCATTTCTCTTCAATCATCCATCGCATTTAGGTCTCCATCCATCACTCATCCACTCGTATCATGATCCCTCCTAGTACTACTCAGCTCATCCTCAAGGTTAGTTTGTCCCACCTTTATCAGAGTAGTCTATTACATCATGCTAGGGGCGTGTTCTCATTGTATCAAATTCATATATATTCTTAAAGTCCTAAATATCAGAAAATCCAAAAACATAAAAAAAATCAGAAAATCCAAAAACATCAAAACATCAGAAAATCCAAAAAACATCAAAACATATCAAAATCCCAAAAATAGGTCAAAAAGTCAGTCAAAAAGTCAGAAACAAGGTCGTCTTGTTGAACTACGTTGTCTCTGAGCCTTGAACGTAGGCAAGGTTGATCTTTGATCATCCCTTGAGACACTTAGGTCAGTTCTTTAGGAGTCTGTCATAATAAACTGACACTTCATCATGTATATCTTCATTTGTAAATCGATCAAGTCATCAATCGAACTACGTGGTCTCTATGTGTATAATGTAGGCAAGGCTAATCTATTGATCAACCCCTGAGGCCCTAGGATAGGTCTTTAGGTTAGTCTCTTGGTCAAAATCTCAGAAAATCCCAAAACATTACAAATTCAAAAAATAAAAACATTAGAAAATCTAAAAAAATACCAAAAATAGTCTCAAAATATTGCAAAACGTCAAAAACATCCAAATATTTGAAAAAATCCATCCACCTCATCTCGCTTGCACCCGCAATAACACCATCCATAATAAACTGATCGTCATCCTCAACCTTTGGTGAAACAACTAGAAAAAAGTCTAGTAGGTTAAAAGTAAAACTCCAAACATCAAGTCTCAGGTCTAAGTTAGTACGTAAGCAAGTTGGTCAATTATTTGTGTCAATAGTCCATAATCCAAATAGTCCCATATCAATCATCTGATAAAATCATGTCCTAGGATGAATCCTTCCTACAAGGGGCATTATTTATCAGAAAGAGCACTTTGGATAAACGAAATGACGTGCCGCCATCCACTAACATGTCCTAGGATGTATCCTTCCTACAATGGGCATTATCTTTTGGCAATATTTTCAATAATTATCCTTAAAAACACATTCCCTTTTGGTTAGCGGTATTGAAGAACATCAACTTGTTTGTGTACTTTATCTTTGTCTTTTGACTTATCTTATTGCACTCAATCCAAGGACCTCTCGATGATATCTGAACAAAGGATTTAGAGAGATAGGACTGGGGCAACGATCATTATCCTTTTGTCTACTATGCTTGTTGGACGTTCTTGTAAAATAACCTTGGAGAATACTTTCTTTGTTAGATATGTATAGAGGATGTTTTGGATAGCTTGTTAACTATTGCATTGATTGGTTATACCTTTCCCTGTTTTGGTCCGAGGTGTTTGAAACTTATAAAGTGCATCCTAGCAAGGTTTCCATATGTCAGGTGTGAACAAGAATACTCCTATCTATTTGTCGAGTCAAAGTCCATCACACTGATTACCACACCATCCTGGTTCTTTATACCTTGATGCATCACACTTATGCATGTTATCAAACATAAGGTAAGTGGCCATTTTAAAATCCCAATCCTTGATAAGAAAATCATCCATTTCTCATCATCATTTCTCATCATCATCTCTCATAAAGTTGGCTTGTTGGATCCTCTTGTCATCATCTAATTTCTTCTTTTTTGCACTAACATCACGTTATGAATAAGTTAATCATCACCACCAGTGCATCCATCTTGTATCCACAAACCATCAATATTATGCATATCATCTCACATACATAATCACTATCATAATATGGATCTGTTAGTCTAAGCATCTCATAAAATCATACATTTGCATAATCATAACATATCACATCACTCATCTCATCCATCTTACATCATATCATCATTTAAGTTGTTTAAGATAATATAGATTTTTTATTCTAAGCATCTTAAAATCATCTCATTTTCATCATCATCCATAACCATCCATTTTGACTGTTTATCGTAAGATCGACCCTCAAATAAAATCTTTTCACTCGATCTCTCAAGGGGGCAATGTACTAGTGTACTTCTTTCTGATGGGCATCTGAAAAAAATCAGAAAATTTTTGAATTTTGTTCGTGGCAAGTTTATTCTTTGAACCAACGCAACAAGTACATTGCTTCAAAGAGGGGAAAAATGTAGACATGCAAAATTAACATTATGCAATTTGTTCATATTCAACCGCTCATTAAATTAATCAAGCTCATCAAATCCATTCACGAAGTAAATCAGGACTATTTAATTCATTCCTAAGGTTATTCATTTAAATTAAATAAATCAAAGTCTCACATCAACCTTTTAATTAAATAAACCAAACTTTATTTAATTAAATCTCAAAAGTCATATTTCTCCCTCTTGATTTAAATAAATCAAAATATTTAAGTCAAAAGGGTCAAAATCACCTAAACACCATTTAAGCTAATCTAATCCTGATTAACCTAACCTAACCACCCTTCACATCCTCTAGCTTTTCCCACTTGCACTAATAAATCATTTTAATCCATTTATAAATTCATCATTTTCTTTCAACTTGGCATAAAAATGGAATATTCTCTCAAGTTTGAAAATGAAGACAAGTTGACTTGTCCCTTCCAACATTGCAATAACTTCTCTATTTCATGTGCCCCACTCAAAATTTATTTCACAATTTCAAATTTGAATCTCCCTCTCTTGGGCACATTGGCCAAAACTTGCACATTCCTCAACCTATGACAAGTTGACAAGTGGCCTCATCCCATTGGCCAAATCATTATCTCACATTGCTCTATTTTGAGCTCTCTTCCAATTTGAAAATCTATAAATAAAGGGTTGATTCTTCATCAAATCATCCACAATCCTCATGCAAAGTCACTCTCTTCAATTGAGATCTGATATTTTCCATTTCATCTCCACAACTCCACAATCTTAGCATTTCATATCCACAAAGCTTATGCAAATTCACTCTCTTCAATTGAGAGCTGATTTTGTCCATCTTCAAATCATTGCATCCTCATCATTGACATTATCAAGGGTTGGGAAAGGGTCACTTATCACAAGTGACACCAATCTACTATGGAATAGATTATTCATTATTCTCTTTAGGATTTCAATTAGTTTTTTTTGTTGTTATATTTGTAGAGCATAAGGGATTATTTCATAAAGAATGTCATTTTTTTGCTTTCTTTTAACTAACTTCATGATGATATATATGGAAGAGAAATACAAGTTTGTAGATAGTTGGCATTACACATACTGACTTGTGTGGTCCTTCTAGAATCAAAAGTTTACAAGGTTACACGTATTTCATGTTTCTTATTGATCATGACTATTCTAGAATGATGTGGGTTATCTTCTTAAGGGAGAAATTTGAAGCTCTAGAGAAGTTCAAGATCTTTAAGGCTATGGTTGCAATAGAGATAGGTCTAAAGATTAAATATCTGAGATCAGATAGAGGTAGTGAATTCACTTCCGGTGAGTTTAATTTTTTTTGTGAAGAACACATGGGGGTATGTGAAAGATCATGATGGGCCAAAAAGTGGCGATATAATGGGTATGTGGCTGGTGACTTTTTTTTGACACAAAATTGATGAAATGAAAAGGGTTTTTAAAGGAGATTCTCAGCTTTCCATCAATATAAATTATGCTTTACTTTGAATTTAATAAATAATTATTATTCATTTTCTATTTAAATTACAACTAAAGTCCAAATTGATAGGCTGATTGAAAAACATCTATAGCTTTCAAACAGTATCACATTTTTTGAATCTAAAACATGTGTTACATTATATTCTTTGCATCCTATAGGATTAAAAAAAGAAAAATTGAATTTCATGAAGTTTTGACCAAGTTAAGGTGGTCAGACATACGTGTTTTTATATTTTTTTAAAATTGTAATAAAAAAATCATAATTTATTATTTACTTGGAAACAAATTACAAAAAAATATGCATCACATCAGAACATGAATCCTCTACTTATATCTAATTTAATCTTATAAAAAAAATATGATCATTTTATTGTTGTTAGGGTGGTTAGACAGACACCTACTTCTTATTTTTTCCCTGAAATTTAAGTACTATTGCATTGAAATTTCAAATTTTCACCAAATAGATTTTTCATTTTTTTAAATAAACCTAGTAGTTTAGAAACTACATTCAATTTGCTATAGATTCTATTCTTACATATTTTTGAAATAATATAGATAACTTATTCAAAATTTTATGTCAAGTTTCCTAACTCATATTTTTCTAAAAATTTTGCCACTTAAGGGCCTATTTTTTCTATGATGATCCTGCACATACCCATGGAATAAAGAGATAGTTATTTGCACCACAGACCCCTCATTAAAATGGAGTTGTGGAAAGGAAGAATAGGATAGTTCAAGATGATGCTAGAACTATAATGTTGGAAGGAATTTTTCCTCATATCTATTGGAGAGAAGTTGTGAGTATTGTTGTTTACATTCTCAACTAGGTACAAATCAAAGGTGATACTAGTAAGACTCCTTTTGAGCTATGGTTTGGTCACAAGCCTACTATTAGATACTTCAAAATCTTTGGGAGTAGATGCTTTATCATAAGAGATGAAGATATATGAAAGTTTGATGCTAGGAGTGATGAAGGAATCTTTTTGGGTTATTCTACTAAAAGTAAGGCCTACCGGTGCTACAATAAGAGATTAAGGAAAATGGTTGAAAGTACAAATGTCAAGGTTGATGAAGACATAGCTAGACCATTCACAATCTGTGGATATGATTCAGATAATCAGAATGACACTTTAGGAGAGAAAGTTTAGACTTCAAATCAAGTTCAAATCATTTTGGTGAATCAAGAAGATCAAGAGAAAGGAGAAACTAGTGAAAGTACAAAAGAGAGATCACAAGAGAATGAAGTTCAAGAACATCCTAAGACTCAAAGGTATGTAAGAATAAATCATTCAAAAGATCAGATCATAGGTGATAAGAACAAAGGTGTCCAAACTAGGAGAAAGATTGCAGAAGAATATTGTTTGATTTCAAAGACTAAGCCTAATAGTGTGAATGAAGCATGCAAAGATGAAAATTGGGTTGAAGCAATGGCATAAGAACTACAACAGGTTAAGAAGAATGATACATGGATTCTTGTTCTTAGATACCTAAGAATAAAAATGTAATTGGAACTAAATGGGTCTTTAGAAATAAATTGAATGAGCAAGGTGAAGTTGTTAGAAACAAAGTGAGACTTGCATGTAAAGGATATTCTCAGATGGAAGGAATTGAATTTGAATAAAAAATTTCCCTTATTGCTAGGATTGAAGCTATGAGATTGTTTCTTTCTTATGTTGCTAACAAAAACTACAAAGCTCATCATATGGATGTCAAGTCAGTATTTCTAAATGGTGAATTGGAAGAAGAAGTGTATGTTGAGAAACCTGATGGATTTCAATTGATTGATCATGGAGACATGGTTTTTTGGTTGAAGAAAGCATTGCATGGAATTAACCAAGCCCCTAGAGCATGGTATGCTAGATTGGACAAGTATTTGTTGAAGCTTGGATTTAACAAAGGTACTGTTGATAGTAATTCGTATTTCAAGATTGATGATGATAAAGATTTGATTATGGAAGTCTTTGTTGATGATATCATTTTTGGAGGAGATGATTGTTTGTGCATGAAGTTTTTTTATGAGATGCAGAGTGAATTTGAGATGTCTATGATTAGAGAGATGAAATTATTTTTTGGATTGCAAATTAATTAGTTAGATAAAGCGATCTTTATATCTCAGTCCAAGTATGTGAAAGAATTGCTAAAGAAATTTGGTATGGAAGATTCAAAGCCAATCGGTACACCCATGGTGATCGGATGTAAGTTGAACACAGATGATGATTCTCTGAAAGAAAATCAAACTAGATATAGATCGATGATTGGTGGATTTCTTTATTTGACTCAAACTAGGCCTAATATCATGAATGATGTATGTATTCTTGCAAGATTTCAAGCTGATCCTAAGGAATCTCATGTGATAGTTGTGAAGAGGATTTTCAGATACTTGAAGGGGACAATTGATTTTGGCCTGTGGTATCCTAAAGATGTTGATCTTACTTTGAGTTCCTTTACTGATGTTGATTGGGGAGGTGATGTGAATGACAAAAAGAGTGCTAGTGGTGGTGAATTTTTCTTGGGTAAGAAGTTGACTTCATGGTTAAGTAAGAAGAAGAATACCATTTCTTTATCTACTACAAAGGCATAATACATTTTTGTTGCTAATAACTGTAATCAAGTATTGTGGATGAAGCAGATGTTGAAAGATATTAGAGTTGTGTATGATGAGACTATTGCCATATTCTATGATAATTCAAGTGCAATTAACATTTCTAAGAATCTGGTGTTGCATTCAAAGACCTTGGAAGCATATATCTATCAAGTTTCACTTTTTAAGAGAGAAGGTGAGTGAAAAGGAAGTCGGATTGGAGTATGTGCCTACTAAGGAACAAATTACAGACATATTTACCAAGTTGCTTCCTAAGGATACTTTTGAGTATCTCAGAGGAAAGTTAAGGGTGATTACCCCTCCTAATCAGAACTAAGATGCATTTCCTTGCATCAATCTGTGCATTTCATAGTCATATCTTGATCTGGATTGATGTTGTGGTGGTTGCTACTCAGGGGGAGTAGTAAGATGTTTAGATATGTGGTTCAGAACTTAGAAATATTTTTCATTGATGTCAAAGGGGGAGAAGATTCATGTGAAAAATTGTGAATTATCTAAGGAGAAGATTCATGTGGGAGAAGAGTGTTTGAAAGAGTTGAGGAGAAAATAATCAAAACCTAAGGGGGAGTAAGTGTTAAAAGATAGTTGTGTTGATGGTGTTTTTCACATCATGTGTTGCCATCAATGCCAAAGGGGGAGATTGTCAAATGTTTTGGTTGTGTTATCAATATGTGGCTGTCATTGATGTCAAAACTATTGGAATTAATGTGCTTAAGGCTGTATATGTCAAGTATATTGATAAAATTGTAATTGAATGAGTTGCAAGTTATCAATGGTGAAGTGAAGCTCAATCTATTGGTGAGTTCAGTACGTTGATGATCAGAGGATGTGGATTAAAGAGTTTCTTGTCAAGTATATCTAGTTTATCCACATTAAGGTTCAAAGATCCGTGTGAATATTTGATTGAGTTATGAGGATTTGTACTCTAACAAATTTTTCTATTACTTCAGTTAGTGTTCCTGAATGAAGATGATGTGATTCCAGTAAGTTCAGTTGTTGTGGATGCTTCTCAAGTGATTCGTGATGTTTTTGGATGTTTCTAGATCATGCTCTATCTATGTTGCATGTCCGCATTGATCGTTGTGCTCACGATTAGAAATTTTCTCTTGTGTATTCATGTTTTGCATGTTCTTGGCCAACAAGGTGTTGTAGCGTGTTGTGGATCTTTGAGGAATAATTTTTGAAGGTGGTTCATGTTTGAGGATTTTATTTTGGGTCTCCACTATGTTGTGGCAAACCTTGGTTGATTCACATTAATAATCTTTATTGTTTTGGGCCGAAAATTTATATTCATTTAATTATTTTGTTGAAGCCGAGATGTAGATGTAATTCCTCTGTTTCCAATATATATAAGTGATTGTTTATTCCATTTGAAGGTGTGATTGGTATGAGATGTGTGAATAATGTTCTAAATCATTCAAAGGAATAGAAGAGTGTGAAGAAGAGTGAAGAAGAGTGAAGGAGAGTGAAGAAGTGTTCTTGTGCTTAACTGAAACTGTAATCAGGCATTAGCAGATGCTATTTTCTTAGTTCAATTTTTTGGATGTAATCCAAATCTCTTTGTAAGATAGTGAGTCTTCCTTTTCTAATTGAGTAGTGAGCTCTAGGAAGTGTGCTTGAATACATGTGCATTCCCCATTTATTATTCTTATACTTTTCATAGGGTATAATCTTGTGGACTAACCTCCACCATGGTTTTTCACCTAACAGCCTGGTTTCCATGTAAAAAATATTGGGGTTATGTGTGTTTCTTATGTGTTGTTGATTTATGATTTCATGGTTATTGATCAGATATGAGAATAAGGTTAATAAGTTTAATAAGTTTGAAATTATGTGACAACTAATTCACCCCCCCTCTCAATTTCCTGCCCTTTTGTTTCCAACAAAATCAACACAATATTCTATTTTGTAGGTCTTGTAATAGGTTTAGATCAGAAATCAAGTTTAGAAGGAAGAGCAAAGATAGGAGAAGAGATTCAAATTTTAACTTTTTGAAAGATTAGAACATGACTGTTGGTGTCATCCACCTCCTAGGAGCACCATCTGCATCAAAATACCTTCACGAATGCATAAGAGAAGCACATAGGCTATTTCCCAAAAACACATATTCTGACATATTCCTACAGCCTTTTAAAATACATTGAATAAATTGAGATAATTAAAATACATATTCCTACAACATTTTAAAGGAAAGACAAGGTAACAAGTATAAAACTTACTAATATAGGAAACAAAACTACCAAAAATAATTAATCAAACAATTCTACCTAAGTCAGCTTAAGCGGGTAAATGGTAAAAACCATTTACTCCAACACCCCCCATTAAGTACAACTTAGGGAGAAATATTATACAAAAATGAAGATGTAATATGGGTCCTGACTACACAACCATTTTAGGTACCCATTTACAATGCAAAAATGCAAGAAATCTCTCACAACTGGAGAAAAGGAGAAAAATCCTATGGGAAAAAACCCCTCTCCAAAAGAGAGAAATGTAAACAAAAATGATACATGGATGGAGAAATCAATCACACCCCCTAAGGACTACATACATCATGTATATACAATCAATGACCCCCCCATAAGAGGGAAAGAGAGAGACTATATAGCCCCCCAATAATGTGTAATCGCCTGCAAGAATGGTAAGTGCCTAAAGACAAGACATGATCCAATGTTGACAAATAATTTGTCTCCCTTTTGGAAGAAACTAAACCAAGTACAAATGCAGGTCTGGTTCCCATTCTAGATAGGAATTGAAAGAAGGAAGCATGAAAATTTACATGATTATGTCTCTAAAATTTTCTCATGTGTCACCAATACCTTGGAAGATGATGCCACAAAACAATTAGGAACATGCCCAATCATAATAGAAGGTGACAAACAAGGTACCACTAGAAACTAATTTTGAACAATATCCAAAGACAAAGATGGTTTGACAAAAAATGTGCAATAAGTGTCATCAAAGAGGAGAGATAACCCCCTAAATGTGTCCTCAAAATCTAAAATGTGAGACTCCACAAACAAGTAAGCAATGTCAAAAAAATAGGAATCCCAATTAGGAAGACAATCATAATCCTGTTGTTCAAGAATGATGGAAGTACTTAATAAAGGTGGATGAACTATATTTGACAAAGAATTAGGAACCTTTGAAGCAACCACAACCTCATCTAAAGTCTTAACAACCTCCAAAGGATCACAAGCATGATTTATCTTCTCTGAAGAACAAAGAGACACATTGGTATTGGAAGGAGGGTCATCTAGAGATGGAGAAGTATCAGTACCCCCATATGATTCTCAAAGGTAATTCCAAAGAGCATAAGGGATCTCAAAATGAAAAATTGATTCCAAAATATTCTCGTCATTGATATGCTCAAAAATAACTCCATAGAATCTAGCCCTAAATCCTTTCCAAATCGTATACCTACTATGTGTGTCTGGAATAGGAACTTCATTGTACAAATAGGGAAATAGATTCTCCTCACTAAGATGGGTGAGAAATACATCACTCCATTGCCTAAAGTTCCCTTTCTCCAAAAAAACCATTATAACTTAACAAATCTTCAAAATTTCAATGATAGTGCTTTAAAAAAATTCCAAAAAAGAGGATTAAACCTGATTTGGTGTAAAAGTTGATGGAACCCATTGTTTGATCTCCATGCTGACACCAAGCAGACTCTACCAAACAAACTCAACCAAGCACACAAATAAGATAGCCTCTAGTGAGAATTTCTCACAACAATAATAGGCACAGAGTTGTATATGAACACAGAGAGACTACACCACCTACAGGATGTGGGATAAATATTCCCAAAAAAAGTAACTTCAAAATACTTGGGGACCACACTTCTTCACTATGCAACAATGAAACCCTAAATATTTAGATCAAAAATTTATAGAGTATAAAGTTTTACTTAAAAAATTTCCACCAGAGCCAATAAGGATTTTTAACCATCAAACTCCAAATCGCAATGCCTACCAAAGACAAATTTGAGCCTTCCTTGATCAAAATCGTGCCTCTCCAGAATCACGCCTCCTATGCAAGATTCAGGGTCTTCCAAACTAAAAATTTCCCCTCTTCCAATTGAAAGGGTTGAAAAAAGCCTTCTCTTAAAAAAAAAAAATTAGGCTTGTGATGGTGCCTATGTAAGAGTAGAATATAAACTGTGGCTTCCACATTTGAAATGCCCAGTGAAAAACAATCGCAGCCAATCAATTGAAAATTACGGCTCACAAAGTTGAAATCTCTAGCAAAAAGAAATCGTAGCCAGTAACCCAGGAGTCTCCTTCCAATCAAGCCTTGGGTGTCCAACTCTTCAAGAAAATTAGTGTCAAGGACAAATCACACTTGGAAAAAGGGAATCGGGCTACAAATATTTCTCTTTAATAAAAAAACACTTCCACTCAATTTGCAAACTGTCGGTAATAAAAAAAAACTTCTTGATTGAAATTCCTCAAAGAGAAGTAATCAACCTCCAACAGATATGAGATAGCTCCAAAAATCATGTCCTCCAATCAGAAAAAATTGTAGCATTGAAATAGAATTTGTCCTCCAATGATAAAATTGAATGAATAGCGGCTTGGCAAAGGGTTTCTGTCACCTACAACCAAGCAAAAAATCCAAAATCTACCCTCTCCTCAAAATGCTACCTCTAGATCGTTACAACTATATAAGAGAGGGGGAAAGACCACATCAAGGCCCTAGGACATGGAGAGCCAAAAGTGGAAGGATTCCCTAACTTACCTCACTCTAAAGGAATGTTTTGAATGAAGGATGAGATTGATGAGGACTATAAGGCCATACAACCACTCTTCAGACCCAAAATCTAAACTTGTGCTAGGTGAGCTGATTTTTAGGTTCAACACTATACCTTAGGTAGGTCTTTTCCTGAGGATGGAAGCGCGGTTCTGGGACGACAGTGTGGCACTTTGGTGTCTCTCAAGTGTGCTAGCATCCACATGACCTAAGGACCAAAAACATAATATGAACTGCCAGAAAAAAAAAGTTGGCAGCCTAGCTAGTCACTTCTAAGGGAACAAAACAAAACTATGAACTAGGAAAGATACAAACGAATATGATAAAATAAATATATGAAGGCTAAGGTGACAAAGATAATCTCACAAAGATGCTCATTCACCAGCTAGCTCCAAATGCATGCTCACCTACACACAAGAAAGAGGGAACACTTTTGGAGGTTGTATAGGGGCTTGCCTTAGTCAGACCCCTGTTTTGATGTTCCCACCTCCACGGAAATCCAAGATAGGAATGATAGAGAAATGTATGATAAAGAAGTAAAGAAAGAAAGTGCATGAATAACACTACAAAATAGTATAAATCTACTCAACCAAATCATATAGGAGAAGAGCGAAACGTTACCACCTCCACTAAGAGCTCACTAGCCAATGATGGAGAAAGAAGGCTTGAACAATCACCACAGCCTCAGTTGTGATGAAAGGAGGTGTTGGGAAACCTCAAGCCCCTGTTGCAATGGCTTCTTCCACACTTTCTTTATGGAGGTGATGGTGTATTATTGTTTATGCTATGAAGTGTCGAAGTGCTATTAAGAGTGAAAAGAATGCTTGAGAATGCCCAAAAGAGATTGGGTTGCATGAAGAATGAGTATTTTTGAAGGTGAGGTGAGGAGAATAAGGAATTTTTGGGTCGGTTGGTCAAAGAGGAATGTTAAAAATCATTCCCAATAGGAAGTGTAACGCCTCTGCTAACTTTAGACATGGGAATCTATTAGGGACGTAACCGTGATGCGTAGATTTCTACGCGTTGTGCACACATCTTTGACAAATATTCTTCTACTGACACAAAAGATGAATGCCAAGTGGAATGAAGGCAGCTTGTTGATGTAGAATTTTCCCTTTGGATTTGGTTTTTTAAGGTAAAAGGGGAATTTGTGTAATGGGTGCAAATTATTTCCTATACATTTTTCCCTCACTTTAGTGAGCACGAATACTGGTGAGTGCTTCGGTAAAGTAGATCGAAGAGTAAATAGGGTTAGAAATGTATACCTAAACTATTGAGGAAGCAAACCATGATTTGGAGGACCCGAGAGCATAGGACAAGAAAATGACTTCATAGCCTCGTAGAATTATGAAGTTGCAGAATGAAAGCATCTTACAAGCTCACGAACCTGCAAGGAAGGTGTCCTCTAATATCTCTCACATGAAGGAAGCCCTAAGAAGTAACTGCCTTATAGGCCCACAGACCTGCAAGGAAGGTGTCTTCCAAGATATTTCACATGAAGGAAACCAAAAAAAGCACCTTACAGACCTACAAACCTACAAGGAAAGTGTCCTCCAAGATCTCTCACATGAAGGTAAATTGTAGATTTTTTGCACCACAAGACTCTCTAACTCTTCTAGGATATTACACCTAAAAGGAGAGAGGTAGGCCAAAAATACTAGCTAGGTTCACTCAAATTATGTAATGTATGATGTTATGAAATGATATAAGTGTAGTTATATGAACTAATTGAATGATTATGTATTCAAAACCTATGATTTATGCAATGTTCGAAAACATAGTGATGCTTTCAAACAATGAACTATGAATGAACAAATGCAAAAAAGAATAGAAAAAGGCGGATTCAGAGTGCACCTAGGTAGAGATTGGAGAATCTAGAATCTTCTAAATGATGTCTGAAATCATAGAAAATCACCAATGGGACTCATTCACCACTAATGGTGAATCAGTCCTACTTGTGATGAAAATTGTCTGGAACAAGTTTCTGAGTGTCGGGATCTGAAATCTGACAAAACTTAGATTTCTAGCCTTAAGGTGGGACTCATTTTACACTGATGGTGAATTAGTCCTCTCCAAAACTTTTGAGAAATTAGTGGACAATTTTGTAGCACCAGATTTGAGGTTGTCTGCTTGTTGGGTTGCCGAAGTCAGTTTTGCAGAAAATGGACAAAATGTCTTCTCCAAGCTTGAAATAAGATGTTGACTTGAAATACTTTTTTGACTTCTTGTCCACTTTTCAACACCTAAATGCTTGTTAAATCTGCATACACGAGTCTGCAAACACACATGCAAGAGGAGAAAAATGGTTGAGGGTTAGAGAATAGGGGTTTGCCTTGGTCAAACCCCACTTTGGTAATCAAACCCTTAATGAAATAATGGAATGAAGGAGAATGATAAACAAATAACATGTAAATACTATCAACTTACCAAACCCTTGTTGAAGAAAATATGAAGTGATGTCAATGGATGCTCAAAAATGCTTGATTTATGCTTGATTTGATGATGTAAAGTGCTTGAATACTTGAGTGAATGAGAAGATTGCTTGAATGTGTTATGAGATTGTAGGAGCTTGTAAAATGAGGAGAAAAATACAAATTTATATATTTTTGTGCCTTATTAACCCATTGATACCTCATCACAGGGCGACATCAAGTGATTTTGAATAAAAACCTGAAAGGGAATTTGAATTTTTTTGAATTTGGAGCCAAGAGGGACTCATTGGCCACCCATGGTGAATGGGTCCCACCTTGGACCTGAAAGTGGGTGTTAGGAATTAAGTCACATTTAATGTTATTTGTTGGGTTTACATTCAAAAATACACTTAATTAAGCCTTATAAGGGCATAAAGGGGTCAAATAAAGCATAAGAAAGGTGTAAATAGTGAGATTATGCCTAGAAAAGCATGAAATCTTGTTACAAGACTTTACAACACTTCAAAATAGGACTTGATTAGTGATGAAAACGTGATATTTAGGTGAATTGTAATGAATATAGTCTAGAAAAGTGTAGAAATATTTTACAACACTTCACAACACCTTCACAAAATGTCATTATTTGATTTTAGTACCTAAATATGCATGTTCAAGCCATATTACAACATTAAATCAAAGAAAAATATACCAAACATCATGAAGA
The DNA here is from genome assembly GCA_007258455.2 of Sequoia sempervirens. Lineage (NCBI taxonomy): Eukaryota > Viridiplantae > Streptophyta > Pinopsida > Cupressales > Cupressaceae > Sequoia > Sequoia sempervirens. The sequence goes on along the minus strand of VDFB02058242.1, from coordinate 756,566,524 downwards.
AAGGCCTAAAAGACCGTGAAGATGATAAGGGGTCATTTTTCTATGGTGTAGAAGGAAACCTAGAAAAGCACTTGATAAACCTACAGACCTATAAGGAAGGTATCCCCCAAGATCTCTCACATGAAGGATACCCAAAAAAGTGCTTTATAGACTCACAAACCTACAAGGAAGGCATCCTCCAAGATCTCTCACATGAAGGAAACCCAAAGAAAGTGCCCTTCAGACCCGTAGACTTGTAGGGGAGTGACCCCCAAGATCTCTCACATGGAGGAAGCTCAGAAGAAGCACCCTACAGACCCACAGATCTACAGAGAGGTATCTCCCAAGATCTCTCACATGAGAAAAACCAAGGAAGGGAACTCTACAAAGCTAGAAAATGGCTTCAAAAGTGCACCTACAAAGCGACATGTTCACCCGCAGATAGATCATGTTCGAAAGTGGCCACGCAGGCAAGTAAGTGAATAGTCATGCTGACCGTCAATAGATTGGAAAGCTTTCAAAGGGGTCCCTTGGAAATCCGGAGTGAAGAAAGGGGTCCACTCAAGGGATGTGTTGTTTGAAAGTGCGAAAGAGATGTTTCTTTTCTCAAATCAATTTTTCATCAAGGAATCCTTTCGAAAGATGTTCACTTCATCAAGGAATTTGAAAGGAAAAAAATACCCCCTTGTGATGGGAAGGTCAGGGCTACTCCCACCTTGGAGGAAGGTTCTCAAGTTCCTTCTTTACGAACCCATGATGAAGGAAACATGTTCCATTAGGGTTTCAAGTTGAGAATACAATTCTTTGAAAAAAAGTTTGTGAAGATTCTTGAGAAAAGAGTCATTAACAATGAATGCATTTTTGAAAATTGAAGTGTTATAGAAGTGGCATTGTCACACATGAGAGGGAAAACTCAAGCAAATAAGAGAGAAATATAAGGAAAAATTAAAAAAAATGAACATAAACATAGGGCATAGGAGTAGCCTAATATTTTGGGGTCAAAACTGCTCATAAATATATATAAGTATAATAACAGTATATAAAATGAACTATCATCAGCCCCCTACTATATTAGACCATGTGGAGAATGCACAAGAAGACAAAATAAAAATAAAAAATTGGGTCAACATGGAAGGGAAGCCTAAATTCCCCCAATGCTTTACATCGTCCACAATTTTGTCAAAAACCAATCACAAACATGGAAGAATGATGACACACATAGAAGAAGGTTCACAACACAAAAACCAAGCTTATATCCAAGCACCAACAAGGGTGATAAGGGTCATCCAAACACACATAGCATGATCACAGGGGAAAACATCACAACACACACACATCTAGTCTAAAGATAAAGAAGGGGCCTCTCCCTAACACTAATCGACCAAGAGATCATTCAATTCCCACTCTAGATCATCATAGGGAGAAGGAGGACGAGCTTGCACTGGTGGAATATTAGGAGGAGGTGCTTCTGACCCTCTCGCAACAAGAGATAAGGAAGAGGGCCTCGCAAGTTCCCCTCCACTCGACTCTTGTGGAGCTATGGTCAACGATTTCATGAAAATTGCTGACAAGGTCAGAACTTCATCCAAAGAGTTAAAAATGCACTTTATAAGAGTGCCATGTTTGACCTCAACAGACAAGGAGGACTACACCTGAGATTCACTACCAAGCTCACCGAGTTATTTAGGATTGGTGACAAACTCAAGGGAAGCTGGGATTGGTTCTGTCACAAGGACATAGCAAGTCAACGTGGAACCACCTTCCGGGGAAGGTGGACTCCTCTTACATCCTCCATTGTTGGAAGGACCACTCTCCACCCTCTACTCTTTCGGGGCAGTTGAACTCCCCATAGAAAAGGCGAGAGGTATGGAGGAAGAGGAGGAAGATAAAACCATAGTAGATACCATCGAAGTGTTCGAAATATCTATAGGTTTTGGGAAAGGTAAGACATCTAGAAGGGACATCAACAAAGTTAGCCCCATCAAAGGAGTGATCAAGCTCATTCGTACTCATAGCGGAAGTTGAATGCGATGCAGAGCTAGATTAAACATGAGAAGAGAGGAGAAGAGAGGAGGACACGATAGGAGGCCTCGATACATGGGCAGTCATATCCTCTTCCTTCCTCTATAAGGTGGCTTGCTCAGCTACGAGAACCTTTTGGCAGCACTTACACTCACATGCAAAGCAGTTTCTACAACTCTTTGAGCTAGAGACTGTAGGTTGTGAAAGAACAAAAGGCTCCTGCTCAACCATGGGAGTGTCCTCCACAACTATTTCTAGTGGAGGGACAAACTCCTAAATGGAAGCAGGGGGAGTAGGTTGAGAAGCAGCGAGGGAAGTCAGCTCTAATGCCTTAGTAGTGGGCCTCTTCCCATTTATTGCCTTGGGAGCAAAAGTGGTAGGAGGCCGCAAAGGTTGAGACATAGAAGATTCTCCACTGGGGCCTTCTCTCCTACCATATTGAATAGGCCTAGGTTCCATTGGTAGGACATGTAGATCAAACATGAGACACTTAGGTTTTCACCAAGTGGGCACCATAGGATTCTCCTACAAATGTGGAGTGGAATCTGATGGCGCCATAGCAGGGCGAGAGGCAGCATCAGGCTAAACAGTGGAAGAGGAAGAAGGAGGATCTCAGGACTGCTTCTCTTCTTCCCTTCTACATGCCTTGGCACCATCAGTGTCATCTTTTAGGCAAGCCCTATGTGAAATAGCATAAGGCGATGGAGGTTATCTCACTCTTAGCATTAGGTGCCCTCTCTTGTAGTTCTAATAAGTTCAATACAAAAGGTCCTTCCTAGGCGAAAGAGGACCAATGATTGCAAGCCAAGAGAAATCCAAGGAGTAACTACCATGGGAAACTGACAATTTATAACTGGTGTCATGAATTACATGCACAAAACTCTCATGGATAAATTTTAAACATTTATGCATGATTGAGGGCACTGAATTCATAGCTACTAACCAAGGGATACCCAGTTTCACTCTAAAGAGTTCAGATCAAGGGAGTATTTCAAGAAAAAGCTTCATGGATTTAGATCAGACCAAAACTAACAAGATGATACTATCCAAAGGGGGTACAAATTTTTTGTCATGCATGGAGATGGTGCTCACAGGTGCATCATACCCATCTTTGTGCAAAAAGTTGATTATCATGATCTCCTCAGTTATGATATTTACTTGAGATGTCAGATCAACAAAAACACCTACTACAGTGTTTCCATTGATTCATGCAAGGATATAAAGAGGATATGGTTCTCTATTAAAACCCATCAGAAGATCCTGTGAGGTGAAGGGGTATGTGCAGGATCATGATGGGCCAAAAAGTGGCAATATGATGTGTATGTGGCTGGAGACTATTTTCTTACCCAAAATTGATGAAATGAAAAGGGTTTTTAAAGGAGATTCTCAACTTTCCATTTATATAAATTATGTTTTACTTTGAATTTAATAAGTAATTATTATTCATTTTCTATTCAAATTACGACTAAAGTCCTAATTGATAGGCTAATTGAAAAACATTTATAGCTTTCAAATGGTATCATATTTTTTGAATCAAAAACATGCATCACATTGTATGTTTCACATACTATAGGATTAAAAAAAGAAAATCTAAATTTCATGAAGTTTTGACCAAGTTAAGGTGGTCAGACATACGAGTTTTTATATTTTTGTAATAAAAAATTCATAATTAATTATTTACTTGGAAAAAAATTACAAAAACATATGCATCATATCCTGGGCATGAGTCCTCTACTTATATCTAAAATCTTATAAAAAAATATTCTCATTTTATGGTGGTTAGGGTGGTCCAGAACCTACTTCTTATTTTTTCCCTAAAATTTAAGTACTATTGCATTGAAATTTGAAATTTTCACCAAATATATATATATATATATATAAACAAACCTAGTAGTTTAGAAACTACATTCAATTTTACAAATTCTTTTTCTTACATATTTTTGAAATAATATAGATAACTTATTCAAATTTTTACGTCAAGTTGCCTAACTCTAATTTTTCTAAATTTTGCCACTTAAGGGCCTATTTTTTCCATGATGATCCTGCACATACCCGAAGGTTATACCAGTACTACTGCTCACAAGATGCACAGAGGGGATAGGTTTATTTAGAAAAGAAGCCATTGTGCACACTAAATGGTACTCTCACAAAACCCTCCAAAGGTTACAAAATAGGATAGTGACCCAATTAAGATTTTTTTTACACAACACTTCCAGAACCTTCCAACTACGCCTACTAGGGGTCGCAGGTTGGGTTGTAAGGTGAAGGCCTGACAACACTCACACCTACAACACTCCTAGAATACGAGGAAAGGAGGTTTCAGTATTGCAAAACAAAACCAAAATGGTTCACGTCGAGTTAACCAAAAATGTGAGAGGGGGACCAACCACATCAAGGCCCTAGGTCACAGAGTGCCAAGAGTGGAAGGCTTCCCTAGCTTACCTCACTCTAAAGGATTTTTTTGAATGAGGGATGAAAATGATGAGGACTATGAGGTCCTACAACCACTCTTCAAAACCGAAAGCTAAACTGGGGCTAGGCGAGCTAATTTTTAGGTTCAACACTGTACCTTAGGTAGCTCTATACATGAGGATAGAAGCATAGTTCTGAGATGACAGTGTAGCACGCTGGCATCTCTCAAGTCTGTTAATGTCTACATGACTAGAGGACCGAAAACACAGTATAAACCGCCAGAAAACAAGCTGACAACCTAGCTAGTCACTTCTAAGGGAACAAAATAGAACTAAAAAATAGGAAAGATACAAAAAATTATGATAAATTAAATGTATGAAGGCTAAGGTGAGAAAGATAATCTCACAAAGATGCTTGTTCGCTAGCTAGCTCCAAATGTTTGCCCACCTACACACAAGATAGAGGGAAAATTATTGGGGTTTATATAAAGGCCTACCTTAGTTAGACCCCCTTTTTGGTGTTCCCACCTCCACAGACAACCAAGATAGCAATGATAGAGAAATGTACGATAAAGAAGTAAAGAAAGAAAGTACACGAATAACACTACAAAATAGTATAAAGCTACTCAACCAAATCCTAAAGGAGAGGAACGAAATGTTACCACCTCCACTAAGAGCTCACTAGCCAGTGATGGAGAAAGGCTTGAACAATTACCACCTCAACTGTGATGAAGGGAGGTTTTGTAAAACCTCAAGCCCTTACTACAATGGCTTTTTCCACACTTGCTTTATGGAGGTGATGGAGTGTTGTTGTTGCTGCTATGAAGTGCCAAAGTGTTGTTGAGAGTGAAGAGAATGTTGAGAATGCTTGAGAATGCCTAAAAGAGATTGAGTTGGATGAAGAATGAGTCTTTTTGAAGGTGAGGTGAGGAGAATAAGGCATTTTTGGGTCAGTTGGTCGAAGAGGGACATTACAAATCATTCACAATAGGAAGTGTAACACCTTTTCCAACTTGAGATGCAAGAATCTGTCAAGGATGTAAGTGTGCCTCATGGATGTATGCACACCGAATGTGTGTCTTTGACTAATATTCTTCTACCGATGCAAAAGATGAATTCCAAGTGGAACGAAGGTAGCTTGCTAATGTGGAATTTTTCCTTCAGATTTGGTTTTCTAAGGTGAGGAAGTGTAAAAGTGGAATTTGCATAAGGGGTACAAATTCACTCCTATACAAGCTAATAGGAAAATGTTAAAAAACAAACATTTCAATGATTGCAAAAAAATGCCTTTTTCAAATGCCTCCAAGTAAAAATTATACAGAAACAAGCTAGGTAAATGGCACCTTCCTCAAGGAAATCGTGGCTTCAGAAAACTCCATTGCCTCCAAAATTTTATTAGGCTTACAACAAACAAATTCCATGGGCCTGCTAATCAAATCAAGCCTCCAAATATGGAAATCATGACCACAAATGGGGATATGCACTCTCTTCACTAGGAAAATAGGCTTAGTGAATAGAAAAATGCCTCCATAAACTCCCACAGTTAAACACCAGAGTGTTGCATTGAATGATCTACAAGCCGAAGTCCTCAAATTTTCAAATCGTACCTCCAAAATAGCAACAGGAAAATGAAATAATAAAAAATAAAGGAAATTTTAAAGTTTAGAAAATTTCAAATGCCAAAAAAAGATCTAAAAAACTCTAATGAAAACTCTTAGAGGAAGGATTGCAGAATGGTTGGCTCTGATACCATGTTGGTGTCATCCACCTCCCAGGAGCACCATCTACAACAAAATAACTTGACGAACACATAAGAGAAGCACATAGGCTATTTCACCAAAATGAGTGAATAAATTGAGATAATTAAAATACATACTAGTACAACCTTTTAAAGGAAAATAATGGTAATGGGTATAAAACTTCTTGATGCGGGAAACAAAAATAACCAGAAGAATTAATCAAATTACTCTACCTAAGTAAGATTACATAGGTAAATGGTAAAAACCATTTACTCCAACAGGGACTGATACACCACTTGTGGTATATGAGTTCCGGTATAGCTCTTTATTTGAGTTTTAGAGAATTCAGACTTGTCACTACCAGATTCCAGTTTCTGCCCAAAAACCTTAAACTTGGACAAATTGACCAACTTGGCATATGAGTCCTAGTATGCTTTGAAAACCAGATTTTCAATATTTTAGACCTTGTTTCAAGCACATTCAGCTTTCCAAGTGCACCTCTCTACTTTCTCAGTTTACTGTTCCAATTTGAGTTCATTTTCAGGTCATTTGTTTAAGTCTTGCATATCATTTACATTCCTTGTCTTTCCAAGCCCTATCTTGGTGGTGAACCCTTCTTTAGTCTTTAATCTTACCCTAGAACACCTCATTGCAAATTTCTTTCCTTAATTCTATCATTGGATTGAGATCTCTAGGGTTTCCTTGAGTGAAACTTGGAGAAAATTAGTTGTTCTATGTACTAAAACATAGGACGATAATTTTTTACATTTCATGAAAATGCAAATATTTTATTTAGTCGTACCAAATGTACAAATGAGGAAGCCTTGCATATATAGGCAAGGAAGAGGCAATTCACCTATCATGTGTATTGACAAGTTCCCCATGATGTGGCACAAATGAGTAGATAAGTGTCCTATAGGTGTCAACCTATGGATCTAGGAATGTACAAACCAACAACCTATTTGACAAACTCATCCACCTTGCTGCCAAGTATTAAGTGACATTTGAGGTGAGATGTAAAGTCTTCCAACCTCAAAAGGGATGTACATGAGGTTTACCAAACAACTTGGTAACCTCTAGAGGCCTAAAGGTTGCACATTTAGTTAGACAAGATATTGTCAAACCTCATCAACCTCAGTACACTTAAGTATAGTGAATAGATAAATTATTCACTCTAACACTTCCCTTAAGTGATACATGGGGAGATCACAAAATTGCAATAGATAGAAATGGATCCTAGATATAAGGCCATGTTAGGTACCCATGTGCAATGCATTGTCTCACAATTAGAGAAAAAGGAGAAAATTCAGTAGGAGAAAAAATCCTCTTCAAAAAAGAGAAAGAGAGAAGGATTTAAGACCTTCTAAAAAATGTCACATGATGATACAAACATCATGATAAAGAAATCTTGAAGCATGTAAAAGTTGTAAACTCTACCGAAGATGAACTAGTGTTTGTTCAAATCATTGAACCTCCATGAAATGTAGATCAAGATAAGAGATACATAAAACTACATGAGTGAAAATATGAACACTACTCAACAATGAACAAACAAAGGAAATCAAACCCCATGAAGTTGAAAATAAGATAATACTATGATTAGGCATACTAGAATTTCAAATTATGATCCACTGAAATAATAGCCCATATGAGAGATCAAGATAGAAGGTTCATGAGACCTCCCAAAAGAAGATTCCTCCAACTCTTCATTGAAAGAAGCATTTGCATAACCCTATCATAATCCCCCCTTAATGCTAATAGATATAAGCAAACCAACTGAAATTGGGCACAAAAGTGTGCAAGGAATTTTGGCCTAGAATTAGATCAAAAAATGTACAAGAAACTAAAAAAAGGGCATATGCATCAAGGAACAAACACATGAGGTGAGAATTATGAGGATCCATTGTTGTGATGGTGAATCAAGGTAACACACACCATGTGGTGAGAATCATGAGGATCCATAACTATGATGTCAAATTAAGGCTCTGCACAACCCCTCGTTACACTTTATAATTCAATATAAATACAAAATTTTCAAATTCCCTCCCTAAGGAACACATTCAATTTTTATGGAACTTTATGTGAGTCCATTTACAAACCTTTTTTTTTTTATGAGTTCTTACCATTTTATGTCATGAGGAAGATTACGAAGATATATGCCTTTGAAACTTTAGAATAGACAAAAACTTAAAATTAAACCCCCGATTATTCAAAAAAAAAGACCCCACCCATTTGCAAGTTGTAGAAAAACAAAAAAGTCCCTCCCTTTACAAAGTTTTGAAATAACTAGTTAGTTAATCAAATTATTAACTAACTGCTAGTTAGCATTAATTTGTACAATGTAACAAGTAATATTTAATATTAACATTAATTGTTTATCTCCCTGTTAAAACAAAATAGACTTCTAAAGGAGAATTTGTCTACTAGAAATCACAAGTGTGTTAAAATAGAATTTGACCAAGTAGAATTTGTTGCGATATGAATCTGAGTGGCAGCTATTGATGGGAAAAATACCTAGGAACAAGAAAATAGTTAATTGCTATGCAAATCATAGATATAAGTAATCCCAGAAAGGAAACTACTGTGTTCGGAGAGAAGATGAAATGAATTAACTATAATATATTTGCAAAATATATAAAGTCTTATGCCTTAAGCCTCCTTCACACAAGCAAATCTTGTGCCACTCCCAAAACTGGATAATGCATATCAGTTTTTAGAAATGCGTCGATTTCATGATGCCTCATGGATCCATGTGGAAGCTGATGGAGGGCGTGAATTTTGACTATAGAGAGATTTCAAATGCCAGAGAGAGAGGGGTCTGTAGATGAATTGGGCACACGTCTTTGCCAGAATTGTAAACAAATCTGGTGCCTTCGTTTTTGACTTGGCCCATTTTAAACTTCCTGAGCACCCCCATACACTTTTGCCTGCCAAATCACGAAAAAAACAATTTTAGAATTCTATAAAAGCTGGTGAGAAATTATTTTGGAGACCTAATCCTAACCTCATTTTGCCCATTGTTGGCAATTTTTGTGTCAAAAATCCTTATCGTTTGTGAGATTTTAAAATTCTAAGTTTCTATCTAGCAATTCACAAACAAGGTTAAACTATGATTTTCACTCATTTGAAGTAAAAAAAAAATCTGGATTATGTTCTACATTGATTTTGCTTTCTGCTGTCAAAATTTTGTGAGAAATAGAGTTTTCAGTTGAAAGATTGAAATTTTCCGTCTCCAGACTCAAAGAAGTGGTTACAAAGTCTTTTTAAGTTTAAAATTTTACAAAATTGCATTTTGGTGGCGAATTTGAAGGTTATCATAACTTCCCGCCAGAGTTATCAAAACCTCTCAAAATCCTGCCGGTGGAGAGTTAGCATAATTACTCAAAATCCCGCCAGCATTATGAAAGGAAAAAATTGGAGCTAGAATGTGAAAGCCTTAAAGCGGGCGGTATTTTGCTTGACAATGCTAACATGGGCGGTGTTTAACCAAGTTCGCATAGCCTTTAACTTTCCCGCCAGCTATTTAAAAAAAAAGCTCGTTGGTATGTTCAAACATTTGTGTAACTCTCCACCACGGAGATACAGAAAGATAAAGTAAAGACACTGCTTAGTGTTCTATATATGCTGGCTTGTATTAATGGATTTCTGGTTATTGACTTTGTAAGAAGAAGAGAAAGCTTACATCGATGGTGAAAAGGTAAGCCTAACATAAGCTTTGCCATTGACTCGCAAAGAACCGATTTCAGAATTCTAAAATAGAGTTTACAATACACTCAGCCAATCAATAAAGACACTACTTACACTGGCGCTGGAATAGGGTATGAGCATCCATCTTGATAAGAACTTATGCAGTAGTTATGATTAAATTTGCAGTGACTATTAGAGCAAAGGATAGACAGGGGTGATATGAAGGAAAATGGAGTAATCCTGTTATTTGGTAAATTGATATGTGTGAAAACTATAGAAACTTTCAAGCAAATGCAATGCGTAGCTATTAATGGGAAGCTTTAAACAGAGTATAGATTCCCATCGAAGAACAGTTGGAAGCATGTTTATGTCTACGGTTTAAGTTATAAACGCCTCGCTGGATATGTTTGAAACGCAGATCTCCACAATCCTCAACACTACAAGACTCGTGATTTTTGGGATCAAACACACCACAGGGTGATGGGAATTGGACAGAACATCTCATTGTGTGGGCCTTGGAACTTCGGATGAATCATTGCTTCGTATCGCCAAAGAATGAGGCGTAGATGAATCAGTCGTGTTTCATCATTGATATGTCACACATGGCTGGTCTAGATATTTGTTACTACTCATATATTTCTATGAAAGAATCTAGTCAATGCAGCCATTATAGTTTTGAGATGGTCAATGGAATGCAAAAAGAAGCAAGTATAGTGGCTCATGGGTTGTTCTCCGAAAAGAAGATTCGAGAATCACTAAGAATGCGCATGGGTGATTAAGGTCTACATGACTGGAGATCATACGGTTCAGCATTGAATAAGGTCTACTAACTACAGATTATACGATTCAGCATTTAAAAACAAAAAGTTTGTACAGTAAACTTTAGTTTTTTTAAATGCCATGTCGTGCTTATCTTTTTATGAATGCCATGCAGCCCTTTCTCCCTCCAAATAATTGACTGCTTTTCCTAGGATGGGTTTCTAAATGATTAGAATCTTAATAACATATTTAAAACAATTATTTTATTAATTACTCTTTTTTTTTAATTATTTAAATATTTATATAAGGTGTTTATTTTTTAAATTTAGGTAGACATATATTTTAAAAAGACTCGTATAAAATTAGCATGTCTTTATAAAACAAACTTTTAAATCTGAATTTTTTTTAACTTTATGTATTTTTATTTTTAATTTTTTTATTCAAGGGGTAAACGCTTTTGACCGGAGCTATGAACCGGATACAACCATTCAACAATACCACCCCAATGGGGTTTGAACCTTGGTGGCAAGAACAACAATGCCACCTATAAACCATCACACCATGCCAATACCGACAACTTTATGTATTTTTATATATGTGGGACAAATTTATAATAAATCTGATTGAAAATATATATGTATATAAAATCCATTTCTTAAACGCAACCTTTGAATATCCCATTTCTTGTCATGTTGCCTTGTCGTTGTAGTTTCCGTTTCTCATTTTTGGTAACATAGCTGCTAATGAATCTTCCATTAGAAACATAACAAGTCAATGACCGTGGAATGGAGCTTGCAAAAAATGAAGAAAATATCTCTAATACTTTCATTAACTAGTTGGATGCCTTGTTGCAATCCGAACCATCTTTGTCACATCGAAAGTAATTAGAAGTTAGTTAGAAAAAGAGAAAACATATAGAAGCTGATGTTGATCTTGCCAAGTTGACGTTGTCATCTGTTACATTACGAGCATCACCTGAACATCTAAATGTCCTTATTGGTGACCGTCTTGCTGCCTGTGAGAATAATTCTACAACAAGGTTGAAGTGCTCAATCTTATAGATAACCAATCTAAGTAAAATAATTGTTGAAGAGAATATGAAAGGTCCATCACATTAAATGATTATTTTGATTTAAGAAAAAAAAAGTTATGCAGGCAGGAGTTCATTCTACTTTTGGAAAACTTTATAAAACTCTCAAATACAAAGAGGCACTGAAAGTTAGGAGTTGAAAAGTCTTTCGTAAGAAAAGATAATTTAATTTCCAAGAAACAATTACGAAGGGGAAACAGTTATGGGAACTGAAGGGGGTTCTCTTAGGAATTTATTTATTGTGAAATTTTCATCGAGAAGGGGTCTTTTTGTTGTTGAACGGGAGCCTCTGTGAGAGCTGGGGGACTACACTAATTAGATATTTGATTTTTTTTACTAGTTTTTTTCAGAGAGGATGGAGTAGTTTTATTTTCTTCAAACATAATCTACTGTATAGAATAATTTTGAGTCTATGAGCTCATTATGTGTATCGGTGAATAAAGGAGATACTTTAAATCTGTGTGTTTAATTTTTTTTCTTTTTGATTACAGATATCTAGTGTGTCTTTTGTAATAATTCTTTGATATTTCCCTATTATATCAGATTATGCATGCGTTGATTAAGAATCTGTGAGTTCCAATAAATCCATTCATTGAAGCAATTTGTTGTTTGTCTTTTCCTGGTTATCGTTCATAGGTGTGTAGTAGATGATCTGTGTCATTTTTTTCTGTCTAATTTTTATTTCAACTATGTCATCACATTTGTGTCATTTTTATGCACATTTGTTGTTTTCCCTTTCTTGCTTTCCAGTTAAAAGCATACCCGAAAACATATTAAATCATATGAGGGAGTTGTACTTATAAAATTTAGAGGGTGATTGTTTTCTCAAAGAAGGCAATTATGTAGAGTTGCTAGAAATAGAGGCACCTTTTCAGGTAGAGAGTCAACATTATCTCAAGGTGCCCAATCTGTTTGCTAACACTTGCAAAATTTCTAACAAATTTGGGCACTTCTTGTGAATTTGAGTTTAAACTTGTAAATAAAAGCTATGTAAGTTGACAACTCTTCTTAGATAGCACACCCAACTCCTCATCCAAATGCCTTTGAAAATGCTAAGAAACTTGCAAAATAATTCCCATGAATCAAATCATTGGTTGTCAGTCTGTTCAATGGGGGCGGGTCTGAACGAAATACCTCTCTCCTACATGGGTCGGCTCATCTCTCTATGGCACTTGTTTTTAAACCTCTCTCCTACATGGGTCGGCTCATCTCTCTATGGCACTTGTTTTTAAACCTCTCTCCTACATGGGTCGGCTCATCTCTCTATGGCGTTTGTTTTTAGACCTCTTGTTAGATGGCACACCCAAATCCTCATCCAAATGCCTCTAAAAATTCTTAGAAACCTTCAAAAGAATGCCCATGAATTAAATCATTGGTTGTTGGTTTGTTCAATGGGGGCAAGTCTGAATGAAATACCTCTCTCCTGTGTGGGTTGGCTCATCTCTCTATGGCACTTATTTTCTGATGGTCATTAAGTCACAACAATTTTATGCAAGCACCTTATTTATAGATGGTGTCTAGTCGTGGATGGGTATTGAGTGTACGTGTATAGGTGCAGCTTAAATATGACACAGTTTGAGCTTATTTTCCTTCAACTATCAATTGATGTTCACTCCATAGACTAACCTAGGACACATTTTGGATGCCTCCAAATAGTGTGGAAATTCCACAAAAATCTTCTTCTTGCAAATTGTAAACACATAATAATGGAATCTAATAAAATACATTAAATTTGTTCACCTTAAGGCCTACATTTATCTCCCCATATACTCTGATACTTGAAACGAAGGAAATAAGGGGGGCTCTATCTTTTGGGAGATGGAGCTTAGGACCTATTTCACTTAATTTCACTCAAGGAAACCCTAGAGATCTCAATCTAGGGATGTAATGGGGGAAAGAGATCTGTTAAAGGTTGTCCTAGGGTGTGATTAAAGGCTAAAGAGGGGTTCACCACCAAACTAGGGCTTGGAAAGACTAGTAACATGCAAAACCTAATTATATGCAAAGATTAAATAAATGACCTAAAAATGAATGCAAATCAAAACAGTAAACTAAGAAATTAGAGAGGTGCACCTGGAAACTTGTAAAAGCTTGAATGAAGATCTGAAATGTTTAAAATGCTAATTTTAATGCTCATTGGGACTCATACGCCAGGATGGGTGATTTAGTCCTATATTAAGGTTTCTAATAGAAACTGGAATATGGAATTGTTGAATTAGGATCTATTGGAAATTTCTAAATATAGGTATGTTGGAAATCATACACCATAAGTGGCGATTTAGTCCTAGTATCAGGGTTGCTCTGAAACTCTGATATCCTTTGATGAATTCCTATAACTTTCTTCCTACCAAATCTCCAAGTTTGAATCACTAAAATGCAACCTATAGGTGACTTTCCATGATCTTGCAAGCAAGGTGACAACTTGACAAATTTTCTCCAATCTTTCTCTTCAATGAATCTTCAACCTAGATTTGCAAAACACACATCAAAGAGAGGGAAAAAAATTGTTTTGTTAGTGGATGGGGGATTTCCTTTGTTAAACCCTGTTTTGGTAATCAAACCTTGAAATAAAATGAAATGAAATGAAATAGAAAGGAGGAATGATGAATGAACAAATATGTAATGTTGCAACTCACCAAACCCTTGAATAGAAGGCTACAATCTTGTTAGTAATTTCTAGAATGAATATGGATCTTGACTCTTTCTTGCATGATATGAATCTAGACTTGGATGCTTGCTTGAATCACAAAACCCTACATCACAAATTTTAGCTAAAAAACAAACATGATGCATGATGGCTTTGACATGATGCTTGATACTTCAATAATTCTCTAAAGTGCTCAATAATCAGCTCTTAAAGGCTCTTGAATTGCTAGAATTCTCAAATGCTTAGATCACATATATTCATTAAAGTTTGAAGATGAAAAATGAGTGAAATAACCTTGTATTTATAGTTTTTTATGCCAAATTTCCCAAAATTGCAACACTACAAGCTAACATTAGATCTAGGAGGATAAAATCTCGCTAAGAATTTGAATTTAAATTAGGTCTAAGCTAAGCATGATTCATGCACTAGTTGGGGCGTATGAGTCCCATTAGGCTAAGCTTGGGACACATTTTTCAAGAAATGCTTAGTTTTATGTGAAATCCAGATCTAGGCCGTGAAACCTAGGTGGGACCCACATGCCCAAGGTAACTATGAGTCCTAAATCACTAAATATAGGCCATACAATCCAAAACCATTAATTTTTGATTGGTCACTTGATATATGTCAGGCTTATCCTTAGAAAGATGCATTAATTAAGGTTGGTGGATGCAAAATAAGGTCAAATAAGGCATAAAGAAGCTCAATTAATTAATTAAACCCTAGATTAGTGTGAAAGTGAAAGAAAAAACATCACAACACCCTAAATAAGGCACAATTAAGTCCATTTAGTTCACAAGGACCCATACAAGTGTTAAAATGTAAAGGGATACATTTTTCTACACTACAATACCATATAAGAATTAGGAGACCATGGAGATAAAAAAATAAGCACAATGAATAATACTGAAACATAGAAAAATAGGGTTTGCCACCATGAGTGAGCAAGATGATAAACCATTTATTTTTCTAGGGATTTTTCACTCAATTATGAAGGCCAAAATGTATAAATAATAATTAGAAACTAATCCTAATTGTTATAGCAACAATAAGGGAAGTTTTGAGAGGCTAAAGTAATGTGTACCTTATTGAAAACTTGTCATTTTTAGGTCACAGAAAACTCATTTTCCTTTAGTGGCGAATGGTTTCCTATTAGAGTTTCGGAAAAGAGCTTATGAGTTTCATTCCTCTTAGTCTAGATTCCCAAATCCTAGGTTTTCACTGCTTCAGGCCTCACTAAGAACTCATTCACCTTTAGTGGAAAATGGGTCCTTTTAGGGTTTCAAAAAACTAATTTTTGGGTTTTGTACTTCAAATTTTACACTCACAATTCCTAGGTTTTTAGCTCCTGAAAGTCTGAAAAAAATTATGTAGAGCTCTTTTCATGTTATTGCTTTATGGATGACAACTTTGCAACTTGACAACTTTGACAATTTTGCTCCAATCTTGTTCTCCACTTGATCTTCAACCTATAAATATACAAACACACATTCAGGAGAAGAAAATATTTTTTATTTTTAGTGAATAGGGGTTTTCCTAAGTCAAACCCCTTATAGGTAATTAAACCAAATTTGATTAAATAATGAAATTGAAGCATGAACATGAAACAATTAAATTTTGACACCTTCGAAGTTGTCTTGGAATGTAAATCTACAAATAACATGAAGTGGCCATGAAGAATGTAGATATTGATCTCAAATTAGATGTGAAACAATGCTTGCAATAGACCTTCAATGCTACATCAAATAACTTAGCTCAACAACATGCTTGAATGCACTATGCTTTTGACATGATGAAATGACCTTGAATTGGTATAATATAACTTCACTAATTTTCCTTTGAAATGCTCTATACTGTTCTTTCTCTTTATTTCATTAAGTCACATAAATTATCTAGAATTGCTTAGATGAAACTATGTGAATTAACCTCATATGTATACTAAATCTAAGGATTAACCCTGAAATTCAAATAATTCAAGCCGACACTAAATCTAGGATTGAAAGTCATTAGAATCCCGCCACAACTAAATTCAAAAATGGGTGTCCTATGTGAGGAGGACCCATTCACCACTAAAGGCGAATGGGTCCTAGCACAACTTTTTAGGACTATGCTTCAAGGAGATGAAATAACATCAAAAACCCATTTCAAAAATGTGAAGAAAGGGGTGTCCTATGTGGAGAGGACCCATTCATGACTAAAGGTGAATGGGTGCTAGCACCATTTTCTAGGACATTAAATTTTTCAAATTAAATGTCATGCAATATCATTTTGGGTGTGAGGATAGATCCTTCAGAAAGTGTAATTAGTAAGGCTTAAATTTGAATTAAAGTGGCCAATTCAGCTCAATTAACCATAATTAATTAATGAAATGCTAGATAAATGTGAAAGCGTAATACAACACTTTACAACACCTTAAATAAGGTACAATTTAATTACATTTTATTAAAAGGGCCCTAGATTCAATGTGAATGTGTACAACACATTACAACACTAAATCAAGGCATAATTTCAAACAAGATCTTGTAGCCTTCATATCAAGAGTTTGGTGAATTGCAACATAGCTTATTTGTTCATTCATCATTCCTTCATTCTATTTCACTTCATTTCAAGGTTTGATTACCAAAACGGGGTTTGGCCAAGGAAAACCCCTATCCACTAACAAAACAACATTTTTCCCTCTCTTTGATGTGTGATTTGCAGAGTTAGGTTGAAGATCCATTGAAGAGAAAGATTGTAGAAAGTTGTCAAAGTTGTCATCTTTCTTGCAATATCACAAAAAGTCACCTATAGGCTAGAATTCAAAGTTTTAGACTCAAAGATCAGGAGGGAAAGAAGCTACAGAAGAACACTAGAGAATATCAAAGTTTCAGATCAACCTTGAGACTAGGACTAAATTTCCACTTGTGGTGTATGAGTCTCAGTATACTAGTTTTCAAACTTTTCTATAGATCCTGGTTTACCAATTACAAATTTTAGTTTCAGCCTAAAGCCCTAAATTCAAACTAAATCACCCTACTGGCATATGAGTCCTAGTGTGCTTCAAAATTCATAATTTTAGGATTATAGAACTTGTTTCAAGCATCCCTAGTTTTCCAAGCACACCTTTGTTTATCTCCAATTTTCTATTTTGATTTAAGTTCATTTTCTAGGTCATACAATTAGGTTTTCTATGTTACTTTCATTTCTTGTCATTTTAAGCCTCTGCTTAGTGGTGAACCCCCTTTTATCTTTAATCACACCCAAGGAGACCTTATAGCAAACCCCTTCTCTCAATTGAATCATTAGATTGAGATCTCTAGGGTTTCCTTGAATGAACTAGAGTGAAATAGAGTTCTCTCAGTTGTCCATCTCCTAAAAGGTGGCACACCCTATTTTCTTCATTTCACTTAGATACTTAAATATAACACCTAGGACAATAAAAATATATGTGATTATAATAACAATTATGTATATTATTTAATAGTTAAGGTAGCCACATGACAACTACTCATAACACAATTTACCTTATAGTATTAGGGGCATAAAATTATAGACTATTCCTATGTTATTACATTGCTACACTATTAATTCACCATTCTATTCTACACTCCCTTATATCATGTTATTTCTTATGAATTTATAAGAAATTAGAAAAATAGATTATGACTCACAATTCACAAGTGTCACAAATATAGACAGTCATTTTTCCTTGTAACCACTCCTTGCCACAACACATAATCATAGCATTATCAATTCCAACAACAACATACTAGAGAAATATATTTTTGGTTGATTGCAACTATATTTATAACAAAGTAATTGATGTATCAATTGGTCACAACAAATGAATTGACTATTTTGTAAAAGAGTAAAATATATTTATTAAATAGGAATAGCCAACTAACTAAAAAATTAGATATTATTTGTATAATCAAAATTACATTCTAAGAAACTACATGAAATCTTTCATCTACATATTTGTAAGAAATGCTATATAATTTATTTTCGCAAGCTATAATGGAAACATTATTAGTAATTTTTGTCCCCATATTTTAAATAGAAACCTCCCAATCCTCTTGTTGCTCACACTCTTCTACCCGCATTGCCCAAATTTCAAATTTGCCACTTAGAGATGTTGGTTCTGAAAATTGTGGTTCTTCAATAGGTGTTTTGGTAGTTGATTTGAATCCTAACAAATTTGTGTAATCAAGTTGTCTAATGACCCTTGTAAGGGTATAATTTTTAAGATCTATATTCTCCCAAATCATTTGCAAAATAATCCATATGGAGCTTACACTAGATCTATTCATATCTTTGAAAAATAAAATTTTATATATATGCATTCTTCAATAGTATCAACATAAAAACTTAGATATATGTTTCTGATACAAAACACTATATTTGAGTGAGAAACTAGCTTGAGATGATGATAATCCTTTAGCATCAAATACATATAGTAGTGAAGGTTTATTAAAATAAGTTTCCATCCCTATTTCTTCAATATATATATATATATATATATATATATATATATATATATATATATATATATATATATATATATATATATATATATATATATATATATATATATATATAAATAAAAATGTCTAGTGGATCCTCATTATCAACACAAATTAAGTTAGCTTCATTTTATTTCTTTTAATTTATCTTTAGAATACCATTGGCTCAAATTTTATGGTTTTAGGTTGTGTGACTTGTTCTCTTGCAATTAGAGAACTCAATTTTCTCTTTGTTTGAATATGATATTTTATTATTTCTTCATAAATATAATATAGTTTCATAAAAATCAACTTCTTTATCTTGTAGTTCCTTTCATCTACTAAAAGAACTAAAATTATATCTTCGAGGGTTAGAAAAGTTATTTGACTAAGAGTATAAATAATAAGATTATTGTACTTAGAAGGAAAATTGTTTAACAATGTAGCCTTAGCATTGTCATCATTTATTGATGCCTTGACTTCTACTAATTATCTAATGAGAGAGATCAAATTATTTATGTGCTTTGATATAGTGATTTTATCTTCCATTTTTAATTTAAATAAATGAAATTCTAGGAAAAACATTGCATTGGTTACTCTTACTTCAAAGATTTCACTAATAGTATCTCAAATTTATGTTATTGATTTATCTATCTATTTACATTAAATAATTTAGATTCAAAAAGAGAAAGACAAACAATAGCTTTGGTTTTATGATCTCTATTTTGTTAATATAGTAACTTATTTGCATCTTTAGATGATGCTTAATTTCCATTCACTATTTCCCATAAGTTTTATCCATTATTAAGATTTTCATTTTCACTTTCTAACTATGAAAATTGAATAAAAAATACACATCTAATAGAATCTTCATTCTAAAAAAACCTAAAATTTAAAAACTAAAATATTAAAAAATTCAATGCCAAAATTATTGCTAAAATTAATTTGGACTACTCACCAGAAAAGAGTGATACCATAATATAATTTATTAAAAACTATGAACACCTAACTACTATGAGTTTTTACTCTCACCATGTTGTCTATGTTGTTGGGATATGTAATTTCTCCCACACTGTCAATATTAAATGATATGAAATTTAAAGTTCTAGAATGTTATAGACAAGGATGGGAGATAAGGATTGAGATAAGATAAGATGAAAAATACTAAATGATTATTAAGTCAGCCTAAGATGCAAAATTAGTATTTTTGATAATTGGGCCTCAGATCTAGTAAGATCTAGAAATGTATAAGGACCTCTATATATTGAGGCATTTGTAATGGATCAAACATCAAGTTGTAAGAATGATCAAGTGATCATCAAGAGAAGGATGGGAATGCTGCAACATTCAAGAATATAATCAATTGATGGATTAATGAAGATAGTGTAGTAGCATGTTTGAGCAAATTATTGTGTCTATGTGATTGATTTTCTCAGTTTATGTGTTTTGATTCATGTCCATCCACCCCATTAGAGTGGTATCAGAGCTTGGTTGAAAGTGAATTAAGAAATGGGATTATAGATGTAAGAAGTGTATAAAATGTCCTATGTCAAAGACGATAGAAATCAAGAGAGGTTTGTTGGTCTTGCAAGATGCCACGCAAAATGGAAAGCTATAGATAGTCAGAGCACTTCAAGATTATTGTTCTAAAAATTTGATAATCAAAGTTTGAAAGAGTGCCACAACAGTGGGAAGAGTTGTTGAAGAGTTGGAAAGAGATCCACAGATCTTAGAGATAGTTTGAAGGTATCAAGCAAGAAAAGGATTTGTGTGAATCAGTAGACTTGGAAGACAAATTTGAGTTGATAAATGTGTGGTCAAAATTAAGGGGGAGTGTTGGGATATGTAATTTCTCCCACACCGTCAATATTAAATGATATGAAATGAAAAGTTTTAGAATGTTATAGATGAGGATTGAGATAAGATAAGGTGAAAAATATTAAATGATTTTTAAGTTAGCCTAAGATGTAAAATTAGTTTTGTAATAAGTCAGCCTAGGATCTAGTAAGATCTAGAAATGTCTAAGGACCTCTATATATTAAGGCATTTGTAATGGATCAATCATCTAGTTGTAAGAATGATCAAGCAATCATCACTAGAAGGATGGGAATGTCGCACCATTCAAGAATATAATCAATGAATGGAGTAATGAAGATAGTTCAGCAACACGTTTGATCAAATTATTGTGTCAATGTGATTATTTTCTCAATCTATGTGTTTTGATTCATGTCCATCCACCCCATCATGTGCTCCCTTCTAAAATATTTATATGTCTCTTTCTTTTGTTGTTTACAATTACCACTATGTAGTGTGCTTCCAACTTTACCACCCCATACGAAGGGATTCCAAAGTATTCCAGAAAGGTGTAGCCTTACATAACAGCAAATGAAAGTATCCTTACGCAACATCAGATGAAGGAACCCTTCGTAGCAGTAGATGAAGAAACCTTACGGCCTTCAAAAATATCCTTGATTGCACCTTTTAAACATAACATGCTCTAGCAAGACATTGTTGATTTTAGATTTCCTCTATTCATCCACATGCTCGAACTGCATTTTTTTTCTTTTTCAACACAAATAGAAGCACATGAATCTTTGCAATAATTACTTTCCTTCAACACTTGATTTTTTCCTTTGTACTACAGCAGGACCTCTGTGTTGAGCATAGATATTTCAAGAAAAAATGCATCATGATATTAAATAATAAACAAACAAATAATATTTGTTGATAATTAAATTGTCTCCTCTGCATTACAAAATGATCTTTCTCATTGTCTTTCTAAGACGATCTACACAAAAATGGTCTGGCTTAAACATCACACACTAAGCTTTTGACTTAGTGGTTGTTTCGTGTGGGTCGCTTCAACCCATTCACTTTTTTAAGTTTCGGTGTTGGTAAATTTCATTTCCCTATTGGTGATAAATTTATCTATACAAACGGTTCTAATTGACTAGCGTAAGAATATTGCTTTGTCATTAAATAAAATTTAAAGTATATTTAATATTTTTTTATAATTATTTAATATTATTTAATTAATAATATATTTTTGTTAATATATAATTTAAATAATATTAATTATTAATGATAAATAATATATTATATATTATTAATAGTATATAATATATTATTTAGTATTATATAATATATTTAATGCTATTTAATAAAATATAACATTAATACCCAATAATTATAATTTAAACAATATGATAAAAAAATTATAAATAATATTGTTGATGCCAAAATTTGACGAGATAACAGTCTTATGGGAAACTCAGTTTAAGGGGGACTTTTTGCGCTAAACTGAGTAACCTCCAAATTTTTAGAGAAGTCGACTTCTTCTATAATGGAGTTTGGAAAGGGAAAAGGAAGCGAATATAATAAAATAAAGTCTAACCTAAGGCGATGCTCCAAGATTTGATGATGGGCATGATAAATCATAGATTTAAGGGCCTGAATGGTTTTGTTGTGTTACAAAACATTAGAGACTTAAAATTATAGCATAGACAATTCATTTATTGACATAAAATAATGTTGCATACATTCTTACTACCAAGAAGAGTCATTAGACATGATCTAGGTAAGAAAACTTGCATCCAACATTTATAGAAGTTCTTCAAATGAAGTGTCAAGACAATATAAAGCACAAATCATAGTTTAATCAAAAGCATGAAAAAACAAAAAGGTTGAACAATTAGCACAGTATGAGAGTTTTGCAATTAAATAAAATAGTAATAGAGGCTCGGTGTCTTTTTCTAAAACCAGCATGTTTTTCTCTAGTTCCGGCCCCTTTCTCATCAACAGAGAAAGTATATATAGCAGGAAAACCTCCCACCGCTTCAGAGAACAGTAACATAAAAGATCTTGCAATCTTCTACAATGATGCCTGAATCAGAATATTCCCAAGGCCGTTACAATAGTATCGAGCCAAAACACAGCATCCAGTCATCCCGGGCACAGGTGCATCCTCTACAATGATGGCGATGGTCCCAACCAGGCTCGATCAGACAAGTGTCATCCTTCGCTATGAATGATTATGACAAGCAGCAACCAATAGCATTATTTGGTTTATCCAGCTCATCGCCCGCATAACAGATCTGTCGTTAGTTACGTGGCACCCTTTCGCTACTCATATGAACCTTTCTTCCATCACTGCAGAGGATTTTCAAAAATGCAACATGTGTCGAATGGGCTGAGAACCTTATCACAATGGAGGGAACACTCCATCAACTGGGCGTAAAGAGATGCGTGGCAGCATTTCACTACCTGCGGTTGCTATTTCATCCCCGTGTTGAAAAATTTGCGAATGATTGACACGTAGCAAGAGTCCACTCTAGCTAGAAGCCGTGGAGCCCACCAGCACTTTTTAGGAAATCCAGCTTTGTGGTAGCATCTCGCAGCCCAACGAGGCATCAAGGAAACAAGAAACAAAAGCATCTTGTAGTCGCGACACGTGGAAGCACATCGGAGTTTCTTGGGATCTGGAAGGAATGTCGATACCTGAAATTGCGAAGAGTAGACGCGCAGAGCAGTAGATCAAAATTTTGATAGAAAAGCCAAGCAATTGGCAATGCATAGGCCGATGCACACACAACACAAAAGAAATAAACCCGAAGGGAGCTGCTCAAATATTTATTTAACAACTTTTGGAAACTATCAGGGGCGTTTCAACTAAGGAACGAAAAACCCAAAATTTCTCTGGTTCTGCAGACCATAGCCTTATCCATTGGGCTAATGGAGCCAGAGATTGGAAAGAGCCACCTATAAAGGCAGCCATTCATCTTCGGATGGCTTCACTATGTTGCACAAATCTCCTATGCTCTACGTAGATCAATAGTTTCTTTGTGAGGCAGCACATCGGGTAAACCAACCCCTACTTGTATATGAAATAGCAACTGTGACAACAGATGAATGACTATCTCAATGTCGGCTGCCATAGGAGGATGGCTGAACTCTTTGAAAGCCTCCAGGTCATTTTCCTTTTCTTCTATAATTTTTGCAATCTGCGCAGTTGTAGCAATAGAGCCATCCTCGAGGAATGGGGACGGTAGTCCCATTCTACCTAACTCAGAGAAACATTCCCGTATGCTATCTAGTGTCTTACTCAGAATAGCTGTGGTAGATTTAGTGCGTTGGAAGGGGGAGTGGCAATGGATGAATTTGTTTGTCATTTGAATAGCAGCGTCTCGATCCTCAATACCCGCTCCGACTAGGATCTCATCAGAGACCAAGTATAGCTTAGTGAGCAGATCCCTTGCCTTAGGAACCCTCTCCAAGATGAACCGTAGGAACTATTCAATCGTATCATGGGCCTCCTAGCTCAGCCTTGATGCCTTGTCGATAAATCAGAAGGTAGGCTGCAGTGTTAGGAAAAATATTTTAATTTTCTCCCAGTGAGAAATGTATAATTGTCTAACCAACAGAATGATATCAGGCTATGTAGGGGGAGGTAGGAGAGAGGCTTTAGTGGAAATAATCTCCGTGTCTCTTGAAATAATGGCCTCAGCCAATTCTTCCTTTTTTCTTTTCTCGGATGCCAACTGCTCTACAGTGCTGCTCATTTCTTTATTCCAATTCTTCTCAGCTTGGGAGTGATTTTCTGAGTGTTCATCTAGAGAAGCCTTTGTCTCCTAGAGCTCTTCCTCTATTTGAGCCTTTAAGCCTTTAAATTCAGTGTCTTTCTCTTGTATTCTTTGCTCAAATTGAACCTATTGGCATTCCAGCTCTTCCTTTTTCTGTGCCATCCCCTGACTATGCTCAAGGCGGAGGCGCTCTATCTCTTCATCTTTCATTTGTAGATTTTTCTTCGCCTCCTGGTTCCTTCTTTGTAGCTCTTTTATTATGGCAGGGTCGGTAACTTGAGTCTTCACAATTTTTCCTTGAAGCTTGTTCCTCTCATCCTCTGCTGTCAGCGCCCTTTCATTCATCCAGGAAATATCTATCTCCAAGGATTTCTCCTTCTTTTCCAAACAACTCACCCTTTCCGTAGCTACCTTGACCTGCTCATCCTTCTTCTTTAGCTAGTGACCAGTTTTGAGGAAATCGGAAGTGACTACATGTTGTGTTTCTTCCATGATTTCAACTTTATCCTACGGTCAGGCTACCTTCATGTTGAGTCCGACCGCATATATCTCATAGTCTTCTGGTTTCATTTCTCCCTGAGGCTTGCTTACCCTCAGGTACATGGTTGCGAACTTCAATTCTTGTCGGGCCTCATCATAAAGAGCCTGTACTCTTGGCTCGGCAAAAATACTATCATCCTTTGCCTTGCATTTCCTCATTCTATTCGCACGTGCCTCCTTTCTGCAATCTATTTGTGCTATGAATTCAGTTGGCGATGAAACTAGTCCACCTGCAAAAGGAGCACTAGAAGGCAGGGCATAGGGATAGGTAACCTTCATAGGCACGGGCATTTGTTTCTTCTAGAGAGTGACAGTTTGTGGAGAGAAGTGAGGCACGTTCCAGAGTTTGGTTTGAGAACCAACAACAGGGCTAGTCATTTGCAATGACTGGACTGGGGAATCAGTCGTAAGGCTGATTGGTTGGGACTGTGGAATGCTTAACGGGGTATTAGACTATGGCAATGGAAGAGGATTTGTAATCATAGCGAAAAAATAATGGGCACTCATAGGAGGAATGCCTTCCGAAAGTGAAGCGAGGAAGGTCTGAGTGGAAACGCCAAGTGTAAGCATACGCGAAGGAGTAATTATGAGCGGTGGGGCCTATGAAAATAGGGCGAATCCAACTGAATATGTCAAACTAAAAATAGAAGGGAGATGGCTAGGACCTATGGCAGGGATCGCCAGTGAGGCAGGGGCATATAACAAGGAATAAGATGCAAGAGAAAAAGGAGCGAATTATACCTATGGGCTAGTTGTTGGCATCTCCAGCTCCTAACTAGTTGCAAGTACTCTTCCTTCGGCAGGTTCTTGCGAACCCTCTTCGATAATATGCTGTCATTTTGCAAGTGGAATCTCACCAGCTTTGACAATCATCTCTTTCTATTGAAGTGATAGCTTGGCTAGTTTAGCAGCCCAAGTGAGTGTATGTGAGCCCTTTGATATATTAAAACATAGGTTCGTGGCTACATAGGTGGGTTGTTTGGAGATTTTCTCCCTTTACACAAAGGAAGCCGATGTCGTCACTTCCTGCTCTTGCTCCTCGGATTCCTCCTTCTCTTCGCTCCTATTAATACTAGAGCTCAGACTGGGATGGCCTTCCTTCCACCACCTTTTAAATTCCTGGTCATCCTTTAATTGATTGTAAGGAGCATCCAATTGTGCAATTTCTTAGCAATACTTCCAGAAAGCCTTTATTTTCTCCTCACTCCATTCCTCATTTTTCTTTAACCTGTTGTACATGTCGCACTCCATGGGGACATTATCCTGTGCCACAGCCACAGGAAAGTAGAACTTGTACCATAGGTCTCTAGTGTCTGGCGTAAGGATATGTGCTAATTCAA
Organism: Sequoia sempervirens; assembly: GCA_007258455.2. Classification (NCBI taxonomy): domain Eukaryota; kingdom Viridiplantae; phylum Streptophyta; class Pinopsida; order Cupressales; family Cupressaceae; genus Sequoia; species Sequoia sempervirens. The sequence continues at coordinate 756,540,253 of VDFB02058242.1, read as the reverse complement.
CAAAATCCTCATCTTTGTCCACTCGCGGGTTACGCCGCTCCTCCCAATATGGTCGGGGAACATGGATAACCCTCATATGTGGCTCTGGCAAGTCATCAAAAGGGTTGTATTCCCACTTATCATTTACCAATACCAACCCTAGATATGCCAGCTTGTCCTCTAACAACTGGTCCGATTGCTTCTTTAGTAGAGTTACCGACTTGAAATTCTTCAGACAAAAGAAGAATCCCTTCTTCTTGACCTTTTCCCTACTACAGAAAGTAAAATCAATGATACACACCTAGACCAGAACATTTCCAGTGTGAGAACTCTATCTGTGATGCAAGCTGGGAGTAGGAAAGGTTTTCCAATAAAGCCCTGCATCTGGAGGATCGTAAAATCTTTGCCTAAGAACTAGTCATAAGAAGGGGTGAAACTCTGCATAAATCCAACCTGCTCCTTATCGAGCTGGATAATATCACCCTCTCTAATCAAATCATGCAAGATCGGGGCTATGAAATAGTTCGCAAATGCATAATAATTGTATGATGTAGAAAGAAAAGGCATCCATGTAGACACCGGCTTCCTTTTATTTTGCTCATCAAAAATTGATAGCAGAAAATATTGGGCAAAGAAATCTGGGTTCTGATGCAGAAACATGTGGACCAGGAAAGAAAGAAACCTAATTTTTTTCTCTGCCTGGTAATTCTTAATTTTTCGTATCATTTCTTCTACCATAAACTTAGCAAAATCATACTAGAAGAGTTCATGTTGCATGCGAAACTGAAATGTCGGTTTGAGTTGAAAGGTCTCTATCTTTTCATCAGAGTCTCAGCTGCACACAAAGGCTAACATGGACATGGCATCCTAGAGATCATCGCGAAATGTACCGTGCAACAACAGAATACTTGGTGGTTTAGCAGCTGGGATGCCTTTCTTATTAGTCTCTTCCAACAAGAACTCTGAGTTCTTTCTCATTTTCTTCCAGAATTTGTCTCCCTTGCTGGGGCGAAAGGTCTCGATATTCTCCTTCCTCTTACTCAGGTCTGGGATACATAACATATGCCAGATGGCCTCTGGAGTGATATGCACCTTTAAGTTGTGGCCTTCAATGTAGTGGGTATTAGGATTATAATGCTGGATAGCAGCATCAACCACCTCTGGACAACAGTGCACCAGTGGGACCATGTATTGAGGGAGACCACTGTACCAAACTCTATTCGCCATAGACTGGTCTACCTTTGGTGCCGATAACCTTGCACAAGCTTTCTGTCTGAGGGACTTAGGGTTTTTCATGAGCCTTGGGTCATAGATATTATCCCATTTTCCTTCAACCTTTTTTTGGTCTCTATAATTCTTGGGTCTATTTAGTTCTTCTGTGTAGGCCCTCCTTGGCATGCTGGGTATACCAGACGTAGCGTATTCCACATCCTCATAGACATATACCTCTACTAAAGAACGTATAGCCGTAAATAGCTCTTGGCTAATTTCCTCTTGTATTGGCCGAGATGAAGATTCTGACATTTTTCTTTATTTGAAGATTTTTGCAAGTTCCTGGTTAGTTGCGACTATGCTCGGCTCTAGATACACAGAAAGAAAACAACTCTACACTTTTTATCTTTGTCGTTTGTGAAGACTTTGAAATATTAAGCCTTTTCATGCAATAATAGCAATTTTTTTTAAGGTGGTAGGCGAAAGCATGCCTTTTGCATTTAATTTAGCATGTACCGTTAATTTTACAAATCGTGCAAAATGAACTGCTTGCCATTTTGAGGTGACCAGAGTTCATCATTGTGTTTGGTGATCATGTGATACGCTGCGATCCCCTTAAAACTTGAGCTGACAATTTGCTTGCTAACCCTACGTTAGCATGCACTGGCAATTAATATCTCGGCTAGATTGATTACGCCAAACAAACGATCATAGCCTGAAAAGATATGAATATCGCCTTGGGTTCTGGAACATGCTTAAGAGATGACACAATAGCCTACGGCCATATGTCTCACTGCCAATGAGTGCCACCTTTTTAAAGCTAATTAATTAGCTCCATTTAATCAAGCACACATTGAGTCGTGCTATCACGGATGTAACTGGCCTAGAAATGTGAGCAAATGTAGGCACACCTTTCAAGATAGCAACTAGCTTAATATCACTTTTTTGAAGCAGATTAGCATGCATCTTATCATTTTTCTATAAATAGGCCAATAAGTGGTGAGAAAAACATACTTAGCATTTGAGTAGTGATAGGTCAGTAGCAGAGTCTTAAGTAAGCCTTCTCATAGGGTAGCTGGCAAACATATTTCAGCATTAGCTCAGAAACCTAGGGATAGAGTTAAAGCAATGGATACTCCAGTTCGCCTGACCTCGTATAAGTCATAGATGACATTCCTAGGGGGCGTTTCAACTAGGAGGCTGAAAAGGATAACCAAAAATAAGCATTCTCTAGTCTTAGTAGCCATAAAGTGGGTTTTAGGCAAAGACTACATAGAGTATGAGGACAAGTATCAGGTGAACACTAACATATGCTCCCACTTCGTAGCGTCCATGCTAGACATTAACGTTCCCTGGCCACTTATCTTGAAGCTGGTTAAAGAAATCTTCCCAAAAAAATACTTGAATGGTCTCGGTGAGGTTGTTGCTTATGCTGCCTATGGGGTAGGTCTACTGTCAGCCAGCGAACTGTGTCACTTTATAGAGGAAGAAGCCGTTGTCATTTGGCTGGTGTTCCTTAGCGGATTCCACCTACAGACCTACGACCAGCACCAGTAGAGGGTTACTTAGGCCCTACACTTGTTCCACAGTTACAACGTAATATCGTTCTACAACATAGATTG
>VDFB02058242.1:756449815-756537340 GCA_007258455.2 Sequoia sempervirens | reverse complement strand
CCCTTTGCACTTTTTACACAACATTTCTAGCATCCTTTTAGCATTTTTCTACATTCTAGTTTCTTCTTCTTGCATTCTATTTTAATTTCCAGAATCTCTATTTTTAATCATTTATCGTGCCTTAGTTTATTTGCATCATGGAATTTTCTTTCAATAAGTTTTGGAATTCACTAAAATTGTTGGTAGACATGTCCAATTGTGCCTTTGGTTGTGACCCTAATGACCTTGAGATCACACATGCTCCTTCAACTCCTCATAATTTAACTCCTCATGATGTAGACATCATTAGAGAAGATGATGCTAGCATGAACAAGTTCTACAATTATTGCCTTGATAACCTCGAAGCCAATGCAACCTTCTATCCATCCATGAGGGAACAAGACCTTCTTACTATTGCACCTCTTGATCACTTTGCATATTTACATCCTGAAATCAATGTAGGACCTAAGGTTCCTTCCTCAAGTGGACCTAGTTCCTTTAAACAAGCATAGCCACAACCATCTTACGATCATAAAGTCACAAACACTCATATCAACCTTGAAGAAACATATGGTAAAGGATTTACTATCTTAAGTAAACAAGGTTATGACACAAATCATGAACATGGCATCCCTCAACTTCTTTAAAAAAAATCAACTGATGCACACACAACATGACTAGGATATCAAGATCCTTCTCATCTTGATAGACATCCTTTTCAACCTAAGAGACTTTAGGATGCCTAGAGTACAGTGATCTTGGATACTCCTCTTGACTTAAACATTCTCCTTCCACATGAAAAGCAATTATCTCCTAATGACAAGGATGATAGGATCCCCATGGGTCCTCCTCCTCCTATTCATGAACAAGGAGAATCTAGTAAACAAAAATGACCTTACAATTTGAAGAAGCTTACGTTTCTTACACATCCTCCACCCGAATGTGAACAAAGACTTCAATTGCTTTAAAACAAAGTTATTATACTTTTACCACCTATGAATAGGTTGATTATTCATCCAAAAGAATCTAACATACGATTTTGCAAATATCATCATATACTTGGACACCGAACAGAAAAATGTCAGACATTGAAGGACATACTTGATAAGTATCACTTCATTGATATTGATTGTTTCCCCATCATATCTTAAATCAATAACATCCCCTTCATCATGCCATATTTGAAGAGTTCCCTATTCTCACTATTGCATGATCCTTTTCCATCACCCACCTTTGCTCATTCTTACTTTTATACTTTGTGGGGGAAAGACATTGTTAGCCTTGTCCTTGTAATGCATTTTCCTTTGTCTCTTAACTATGTTATTCCTTTTCCACTCATCCATTTAATATTGAGAAACCAAAAACTTAGTTAATGGTTGACTTACATTTTCATTACTTGCCCCTTTTTTTTTGCATTTTTATGTGCATATCGCGTTCCCCGTATCATGTGTTTGATGTTTCCTCTCTTTGTACACTTCTTCTATTTGTATCTCTATTCTTCTATAGGTTGTGTCTATTTTATTTTTGTGCTTTTTGTTTTGTGTTTTATTTTTTGGGATGATGCAAAGCGTAGAGACGCCCTATGTCTCTTCCATGTTGACCCAAAAGGTACTTTCCATTTGTTTTCTCTTGTGTTTTCCTTTTGGGGATGACACAAAGCAAGAGACGCCCTATTTCTCTTCTATGTTGACCCAAAAGATACTTTCCATTTGTTTGCTCTTGTGTTTTCCTTTTGGGGATGATGCAAAGCAAGAGACGCCCTATGTCTCTTCCATGTTGACCCAAACGGTCATTGTCTTTTTGTGATTTTTGTTTTGTGTTTTCCTTTTGGGGATGATGCAAAGAATTGAAACCAAAATTTCTCCTTCATGTTGACCCAAAAGCTTCTTTCACCTTTTCCTTTCTTTTCACTTGTGTTTTCCTTTTGGGGATGATGCAAAGCATTGAGACTGAAATGTCTCTTCCATGTTGACCCAAAATGGACTTTCTTTTCCTTTTTCTTTTGTTATTTTTATGTCATTCTTCTAGTTCTATGTGCTTTGGGGAATGATGAAAATTCACGCTCTTTCATAAAAACATTGCAACAACGAACATACTAACCCTAAATCCATAGATCCCTTATGTGTTTGGTGTGCTTTCTTTTCTGGGGGAAACTCCCTTTTCTTTGTCTTTAATTTTCCTTGACATAAAATAGCCTAACTTTGAAACATATGACTTGGCATAGGGATTTCCAAGTTGGCTCTCATGTCTTGTTTTCATTTTGCATTTTTTTTCCTTCTCTACTTTAAAATAATTTCTCACAGAACAATGTGTAGCAATTCCTTTAAATTAGGGGGCATACATTACCATAATTCATTTTCATTCTTGGTTCCTAGTGTAGCCTTGTCATTTATGCAATGCATTTGTCACTTTTGTGGATGACATTAGGTATGATGTCCTTCATAAGTGTGATATATCTTATCATACTACATTCCTCTTGGTGGCTTGATGCAATGCACTGCATCCCCTAAGTCAAGAATACACTATTATTTGATTGGTCCTCTCTTGGAGACATTAGAAACAATGTTCCCTAAGTGACTGACCTTGAATGAACTGAACAAGACTCCTTTGAACATCCTTTACATTTTGCATTTTTGTCACCTTGCATAACACAACTTGCATGACTGTGGTACCTTTCTTTTTGTTCATGATATTTGTTTCCTTGTGGTGCCTTGTTAAAGTTATTAGCAGGTATAACTCTAATGTGGTTGACTAGGAAACCCACCTAGTGGCATGACATTTCCCCATAGCCGCCTTTGTGTTTGTGAGTGCATACCAACTAGCGTATGTATCTTACCTTTTTGGAATTTCTCACCCCAAGGACAACTAGTTCTGTGGCCCCAAATTGAGTACATTTGGGCCTTCTCACCCAATAGACCATTATGTGTTATGTCACCTAAGAGTGAGTACACATTCTCTTTTTCAAACAATCAGCCTAGATCTAATTCACAACTAGTTGGAATTTTTATTGAAGGTTCATCCAATTCATTTCAACACTCGTTTGTTCCTTTGTTCTTATGCTTACCTTTCCATGGTATCTTCATCCTGGGGGCTTGATCATCCCTCTTGATTATTGTCATTGCATCTTGCTAACGTAAGTGCATTTGAACCCTCCCCTTGATGTTCATGGCTACTTTAGTGTGAGTTTGAAGCAAGTTCATCCTCTCACTAAAGTGGGGGCTAAATGTGCCATAGAAAAATGGCACTTTGTCATTTTCATGGCCTTTTAGGTCTTGTTTCATGGTGTTTGTCTATTTTGGTTTGATTTTATGTTGTAACATGGCTTGAACATGCATATTTATGTACTAAAATTCAAATAATGACATCTTGTGAAGGTGTTGTGAAGTGTTGTAAGATATTTCTACATTCTTCTAGATTCTATTTATTACAATTTACCTAAAAATCACCTTTTCATCACTAAACAAGTCCTATTTTGAAGTGTTGTAAGGTCTTGCAACAAGATTTCACACATTTCTAGGCACAACTTCAATATTTATCCCTTTCTTATGCTTTACTTGACCCCTTTATGCCCTCACATGTCTTAATTAAGTGTATTTTTGAATATTATCCTGACAAATAACATTAAAATACAACATAATTCCTGACACACATTTTCAGGTCCTAGGTGGGACCTATTCACCATGGGTGGCAAATGAGTCCCCTTTTGCCCCAAATTCAAAATTTATTTTTTTTCCTTTTGGGATTTTCATTAGAAAAACACTTGATGTCAGCTTGTGATGAGGTATGAATGGTTAACTAGGGCACAAGTGTGTATAAATATGTGATTTTCACCCCATTTTACATCTCCCATAATCTCCCCATTCATTCAAGCACTTTGGAGCAGCCATTGACATTACTTTAGACTTGCATCATCAGGGGTTTGGTAAGTTGATAGCATTTGCATGTTATTAGTTTATCTTTCTCTTGCATTCTATTATTTTATTAAGGGTTTGATTACTAAAGTGGGGTTTGACCAAGGAAAACCCCTATTTGCTAACCCTCAACCATTTTTCCTGTAGTGCATGTGTGTTTGCAAACCTAGGTATGTAAATTTAACAAGCTTTTTGGTGTTGAATATTGGTTTACAAGTCAACTAGGTGATTCAAGTCAACTCAAGTCTGTTTCAAGCTTGGAGAAGGTCTTTTGCTCGTTTCCTACAGAATTGACTTCGACAACCCAACAAGCAGTGATTTCCAAATCGGGTGTTGTAGAGTTATATCCTATTTTTTTAGAAATTTGGGAGAGGACTGATTTACCACCAGTGGTGAATGAGTTCCACCTGAGGACTAAGAATCTAAATTTTTTCAAATTCTAGATCCCGAGAGACAAAAACTTGCTTCTAACAGTTTTTCACGAGGAGAAGGACTAATTTGACACCCTGGGAAAATGAGTCCCACTGTGAAAATTGAATGATTTAAACCAACATTCAAAACATTCCAGATTCATCAAACTTCACCCAAGTGCACTCAAATTCATTCCTTTTCTTTTTGTTCTGCATGTTTTCTTCATTTAGTTCATTGTTGCTATACATAATGTATTTTCAAACATAGCTTAAATTTCGCTTTTTCATTCATATCTATTCATTTAGATCAGTCAATTGCATTTAGTTTAATTCATTTAGGTTAGACAACATTGCACATAACATAATTTTAATGAACTCATTTGCATTTTTGGCCCTATCTCTCTCCTTTTAGGTGAAAAGCCCTAGAAGAGTTAGAGAGTACATAGGAACCCAAAAATCAACGGTTCAATTTGATAGAAAAAAATTATTCGCTTATGTTTGGTCTCTCTTGTGCTTTCATTTAATCTCCTAGATCTTCTATGGTTATATTCATAGCCAAATATTCCATGGTATAGAGCATTCTATAACAACTCATATAGGGATCAATGTTGCAAGGGTGTGATGAATAAAGGGCAGGCATGTTACTAGATTAAAGTCCAAATTTTGAGATAGAGGGATCTAAGGAATGCAGGACTTGATGGAAAAATGATGTTGACATAAGAAGGTCCAAAAAATTTATGGGTAAGGGAAGGTAGGGGTTTAGGGAATGGGGAACTATGAAAAGGGTATGAAGGTAAGAGAAATTCTAGAAACCTACACAACTCAAATGATTAATAAAGTAGGGATGAAGGGGATGAAAGAATGTTATGACAGTTTGAGAAGGTCAAAAGTCCTTCCCAAGAATGGAGAGTGACTTGCCCTCATACTTTTTTATCTAGGAATTTACATTTATTTTAATATTTCATAACTAAAAATTATAATCCAATGGATTTGAATTTCTAATTAAATACTATCATTTGAAAGAGATGTGAAATGTATAAAGGGTTCTTGTACATAATTTTTTTTATTTAATTTCATTACATGCAAATGAATAACTATTATGGTTAGAATTTTCCCAATTACTATGGTTTACTATTTTAAACTAGTTTTTAGGAAGATTATGGCTCTATATTCTTTATTCGCACAAGTACTATGAATACAACTTTTCTTTTCACTCATATTTTTTTTGTTAAGCTTGCTTAGGTGGATCCCCATGTTATTTTTGATAAATACTCTTAACCTACATTCTAGCTTTAATTACCACAAAACAACAATATTGAGGTTTCAATGTGATCATTTTTATAATGTTCTTACATATGATATTTTTGTGAATGTGTTATTTTTTAGATACATATTTCTAACACATTTTTTTAAATTCAGCCATATTGAAAACCATATCAATATGGTTGCATATTAGATCCTTGTAATAAATCCTTATCTCAAACATGATGTTTTATCCTATGGTAATTAAGGCCAAAATTAATCACATGTGTAGCCCCTACTTCAATTTGATTGGTATTCTTATGCATTTATGCTCTTTCTTGTTCTATCAATACAATATTTGATTTTTTTATCTATAAAAATTATAATATTTTGATAAAAGAAAAAATGTAAATTTATTTGTTTATTTGATTAGATCATTCATTATGAATATATTCATCATTATTATCTACAAAGAACACATTACATATATTTTAAGAATTATAAAATATTTTATACATAGTTTTATCTATGTACATTATTATAATTATTAATATTTATAGAAGATTTTTTTTTGTTTGTCTTTCTTAGCTACACCCCTTTTTCATTATAGATCTAACCTTTGGATGGGCATGCACAATTTTCATAAATATTCATGCTTCAAATATTTTTTACACATACATGAAATGATAGTATCTCATACTTATGAAGAACTTTTTTACATGGATGAGAACCTACTAATATTATTAATAGATTTCCTTATACAATCCTATAACCATCAAATAATGCTTGAAATAGCCTCAATTTTCACCAATTTAAAATCAACATATATAAATCCTCTTACCAATATAAGAGGCACTAATATATATCTTATAAAAAATTCAAATCAATATAGACAAATCTTCTTATCAATATATTAATACTTGTAAATCTCATTTATCACAATTACATACAAAATGATTAACATGTAAAAATCATAAAATTGAAGTCAGTGTTGCTTCTTTAAGCTTTTCATTACATTGTTTGTCATTCATAATTGAAGATGAATATTAATTGTATTGTGTAGCCAAGATACTTCGATAGAATCTTTTAATCATTAGAAAAATTTATTTACAAGGAATAGTCAAAATCAACAAAGTTTATTCCTTAAAGAAGAATTAATTTATGCCAATTCTTTTGAATAATATTATTGACATTTATTTATTTTATGAAAGTTTTATTATAGACTAACACAACATATATTTATATTTAAATTCTTATATAATTATTTGAGAGAAAAATAATAATTAAAATTCTCTATATAATACTTAAATATATAAATAATAAAACATACCATAGAAAAAATGATATTGTAAAAATAAATATAATATCAAATTAATCTCCAAAACACCTTGAAAATAATCCTTATTAAATTTAAGTAGCTTTAATACATTCCTTAACGCGGAACATTATTGAAACATTCTCAAATCAGCAATGACCAAGCTAAGAATATACGATAGCTTTAAAGAACTTAAAGAGACAATAACAAACCAAATAGAAAATTACGTAGAAGAGCTAAAATGCAAAAGAGAGCGTGGGCGATCTTTCCCTTTTCCTCGATCTCAATTGAAACTCCATGCAACTAAGATGATGGACTTTGAAACTGCCATCGAGGTGGTATTATGGTTTGCTGGCTAGCATTTCGGGAGGTCAGGAGGAGGAGGTTCTAAGCTTGCCATATAACCATGCCCATTCTTCACCACAAAGACCATATTCAGGCCCCATGTTACATGATCGTCAAAATGACAATGCACGAACCAAACACCTGCACAAATTGTAATTATTCATTACTCTACACAAATTCTTCTGTGTCTAACTTCAAGGTATGTGTCAATTAATTATGACATGATAAAAGATGCATGTTTTTTTATACCTGGATTGTCAGCTTTGAATCTGATAGCAGTCCACCCGCTGACAGGAACTCCCACAGTATTTCGTTGTGGTGGATCGACCAGATTGAATGTGAGTGGATCTGTTTCGGCATTCTAGTTACCAAAACCCTCTCCTACTATATAAAAATCATAACCATGAAGATGCATTGGATGGTCATCAGGCTGGAAGATATTCGTTCCTTGGAACACCACCTCAACTGTAGAGTTGTATTCTAGTACTTTAACTTTAGTAGCAGTAGTTGGTGCCCATAGACTTTTGGGTACATCATCGCTTGTGTAATTATACACAACTGGGGGATTTGAGGGAAAGTCGGTGGTAAAGACGCCATTAATACCAAAATAATAACCTTGAAGGATGGCGACATCTGGCAGGACAAAAGATACGTTGTTCAGACTAGCAGTTAATCTGGTCTTGTTAGGGGCTTGACAGTTCGTGGTGATGTTAGTTCGACAGGGGAATAAACCGAGTCCTACAGTTATGAAGAGTTTCTCGTCAATGGTCTGGGGAACGTCCACTGGGTGCTCTGGTGAAGCGAGGCTTCGTAATGCTCGATTAAATTTAGTTACAGTTGCAGTGTCATTGTATTCTGGAAGCTGCGGAAGAGATGGGGTAGCAGATGAGGGAGAACCCACATAGTTTTAAATGGCGGTTGTTGTGGAGTTATCAAAGAATCCAACAGCTTGAGTAGTGTATACTTTGGCGGCAATGTAGTATTTGGCTAACGGTTGATCGGCTGTGAGAAGAAGATCCGCAGTCTGGCCAGGGGATATAAGCATTATGTCTGTTACATATGGCTTCGTGTAGCAGGCATCAACAGCTACCACTGTGAAATTGTGTGATGCAATCTTGAAAAAGAGGTGATTATTTACTCCAGCATTGACAATACGCAGAAGGTAGGTTCGTCCTTGTTCTACTGAGATCCTAGATGTTTCTGCAAATAAATGTCTAGTTTATCAATCCCGAGTTGAATCATCAATAATAGAGCTCTTGTATGACAATATAAATTTTATACCTGATTTCGAACAAGGATAGAGATCTCCTGGCTGACCATTGATGTTAAAACCGTTAGATATATTAGGCGCGGCTCCTGTTAGAATTGATTGCCTTTCAACTGCTTCGGGATCACTGTTCCACCATTGTCCTGTTTGATAAAAGCAGTTATGGATACAAATCCCTAGAAAAAACAAACGTCTAAACTACCTAGATCCGGAAATTCAAATCATGTATATAGTTTTAATAAGGATTACCTAGCACGATAGGAATCTCGGCGTGGGGTTTAGGAAAGGGATAAGAGCTGCCTTTCTTAGGATAGATGACTAGCGCTCCATGAACTGTTGCGCGGAGCCATGCGACATGGGCATCCCACCACAGCGTTCCTTCCTTGGCAACAATGGTGTTGGGATGTGAAGCCCAACGGTCACATGATCGTTCATATTCTCCCAGCCTTGTATAAATATGTGGCTGATCATGTATTGTATAATGAATTGATGATTGATAATAAAGTGATTTCCTGCTTGAGAGTGGATGTAGGCAATTGCCGAACCACTATAAATTCGTGTCTCTTGTTTTGTTCATTATTTTTCTGTTTTGTTCCATTTCTCTGCTTGTTTAATATTTACAATTGGTATCAGAGCTATGGAGAAATGTTGGGTTGTTTGTTAGAACCAAGGAGCAGAGATGGAATTTGAAGAAGCTTCTCGGTACTTCCCATATATTTTAATGGGTATAACTGATTTTGTATTTGATGATGATGAGGCTGATTTTGTCATTGAAGAATTTCTTGACAGTTTGGATTCGGCTGAAGAAGAGGGTTTGAAGCAACCGTTGGTTGAAAGAGAGACTGCGGAGTTTGCCTTCCGAGATGAGGAGGATGCCTCCCTGGGAGAGGAGGATGCAGTCTGGTACCAGGCGAGTGAAGATGAACCCGAGGAAGAAGCCGAGGACTAGGAGGAACACCTGAACAAAGAAATTGTATTTCTAAAAGAGGAGAGTTTGATGTTGAGAGAGCGAATATACTGTATGGAGAGAGAAAAAAAGAAATTTGTGAAAGAATGGGAGTTATCTGAAAAGAAAAGAAATGAAAAGCTGAAGGAGGAATTGGCTGAGCTCCGTTCTATTATTATCGATTTGGACATCGATTGCCAAGAAGTGGAATCGGTGAATACGGTGGCCGTTTTGGAGGATTCCAAGAACAAAGCCCTGTTGGCTGGCAGTGGCGGGAAAGGTCCAGATAGAAGAGGAGTTGCTGGCAGTAGGCATGGCAAGGGCTCTTCCAGTACCAAGAAGGACGAAGAAGGCGACAAGGCCAAAGGTCTGGTGGAGAAGCTTGACAACGTTAGCACTATAGAAGGTAGGTGGTTTCCTACCTGTGACGTTTCGGTTACCCACTCAGACGGGTATATGGAGATCCAAGACAGGTCTAAAGAAAGAATGGAGATGTTGTCGGCAGTTGTGAAGGTGGAGGATATGTCAGTGAACAATTTGGAGAAGAAACATCAAGAATTTGAAATATCCGCTGGTGGAACATTTGATGTTTCAGTGCTTGAGGTTGGAGATGGTGTGTTTGACGTGCTCTCCATTTCAGGTGACACTCATCTTGGGGGAGATGACTTTGACAAGAGAATTGTTGACTGGCTGGCTGCAAGCTTTGAGAGAGATGAGGGAATTGACCTGTTGAAAGACAAACAAGCGCTTCCACGGCTAACAGAAACAGCAGGAAAGGATGAGAAACAGGACATAGACCCCTGCAGAGAGAGACCAAAGTTTGAACAGTCAGGAAATTTTAAACTGCTGTAGTCGTCCTTCTCACATTCGCCAACTCATGGCATGAGAAATGATGCGATTTGGGGCACTGATGAAATGCAGAGGATCTTATCTACTCTAGAGTCTAAAAATCTGCCACCAGTCAATTCTGACGTTGTTCATACAACTTCTACAAGGGAAGTGGAAGTATCAGCGCAGCCTTCAAATGTTCTATTGCAGATAATTAAAAGTTCATCGCTGCCTACTCTTCCTCATACGCAACCTTTAGGAATTTCAACGCTGCCTATTGGAGATTGTATACAGCCGGTTAAGGGTCACACACAATTTAGATCCAAAGAAGAAGTGTTCAACTTTCTTGAAACCGGGAAGATTGGAAGGTATAAACCAAAAGCGAAGTCTGAAGCTGAAGTTGCTTGTTTAGAATGGTATGCAGATTTGTATGGCAGTGATGATAGACTGCATGTTTGTATTTCTGAGCTTGGGATTCCTCTTAGTAGGGAGCCTGGATTCCATCATTGGGATGTTCGAGGTAATGAATTTGGGATTGCAAAAGAGAGTGCTTGGACTGCTTTGGTGGCTGTTAGAGTTGACTGGTTGCACAATAACGCACATTCTATTCCCATTAAATCTCAGTTTGATACTCTGATGCGAGAAGGATCGCTGGAGTGGAGGAATCTTTGTGAAATAGAATCTTACAGCGAGAGGTTTGAGGATTCTTCTGTGGGTGACGGAGGAGTGTTTTATGAACCAGCAGAAAGTAATGTTTTGATGGGCATGTTTGTGCTTGTCAGGATTTTGTTAAGCTTCGTTCTATCTGACCTAGCGTGGAGAAGATTGATTCGAAGTGTTGTGAACAATATTTGGTGAAGTTGAAAACTTCAAGCCTGGTTGCGATGTGAAGACAACGGGAAATGCAGGGGATGGCATGTCAGTGCATGGTTGTGCCAGTTGGACTTCACGGGGGGAGATTGTTGGGATGTGAAGCCCAACGGTCACATGACCGTTCATATTCTCCCAGCCTTGTATAAATATGTGGCTGATCATATATTGTATAATGAATTGGTGATTGATAATAAAGTGATTCCCCGCTTGAGAGTGGATGTAGGCAATTGCCGAACCACTATAAATTCGTGTCTCTTGTTTTGTTCATTATTTTTCTGTTTTGTTCCATTTCTCTGTTTGTTTAATATTTACAAATGGTGAATCTGTATGTAAAATTGCCCCCTTGTTAAATGGGGCATTGAGTAATATACCCAGGTCCATCAGCCCACCCTGAACGAATCTGTCTCACTCCATGCCTGGAAAACAAACATGTACAAGTCAGTTTTGTTTCCTAAATGCCAGTCATAGTTTACAGCGGGGATATTTTGTATGCTAAGCATAGAGGCAGCATCTACCAGTGGATGGTGGCATTCTGCGGGGATCTATTATAAGTTTTGACGATAAGATTGTCGCCCCTGTGTACATACAGAGTCGGACCAGGAAACTGTCCGTTGACTGTGATTATGTTATGTTTCTGGCACAGCCTAGTAATAGGCGTCTCTTTAACCTGCCCAAATCCAAAGCAAAAAAAGAAAGAAATTTATCTGAGTATTTAACATAAAACACTTGAATAGAAATCTGGTCTGGTCTTTCTACTATGTAAAATTGTCGATCGACAATAAGTTGAGAATGAAAAATAGTTCTGCTTTTCAGATAAAATTGGCATTTCAGTTAAACTTAAATTGGAAATGGAATGAAAATCTATTTAAATTCAACACAGTTAAGCTCTCCATTGTTATTCAATTATCTTTTAACTATCATTATATTGAAATTGAAAAAGAACATACAACGAAAGTCAAGCGATGAACTTCTGCCATTGCATGAGCATCGAATAAGATAGCTGATGTAACGAACACCAGCAGAGACCATGGTGAGATCAACAGCATATTGACAAAAGTGAATATCTGGAACACGGAAAATCTATGATAGCAACGATGCGGAGAACACGTACTTATTGCTTATGCATTTAAAGTCCATTACTGCTATTTATAACATTAAGATGGAGCAATGGCAAATTCAAGACGTAACGTTATGACGTGGGAGAGACGATGCCAAAACGTAGGTGAAACTTTGTTTCAGTTTTCTAAACGTATTTTGCCACAGCAGGTGCCCGACGCTTTCGAATTCGGCGCGAATTCCAACACAAGTTGATGAAGAGAAGTCAAAGGAACGCCGAATCTTTAATCCTTAGCTCAATATTTTATTTGAAGTAGGGAATCTTGAACATTGAATTGAATACAAAAATATAAATGGTGGGTTCCAATTGTAAAGCGCATTTACATCTAAGGAATCACATGAATTTAATAGCCGCCCTGGTCCTACATCGGTTTAGATGGTCAAATACGAAATGTTATCCTTTTTAAGTGATGGTCATTATCTAGTGACCTTTTTGGAATCTAACAAGTTAAATGAATTAGACGCATAAAGTTTTTATAGTTTATAAGCTTGTGCTTTAATGTTTTTGGTAGGAAACTTCTTACTTTATATGCTCTATTCATATTCTCATATATCTATTAAACATGTGAAATATTGTCGTAGAATAATGGTCAAATATTTAAAAAAATATCCTTCTCTTGTTTATTTCTTTTACATTCTTTTTCCATGTAAAAAAAAATCTATAGATAGTTAAAAAATGAAGATTTCCAATGTTAGGGTCAAGCATTGGAGTCTTATAGTTTCAAACAAATTAAAATTTAAAGAACATTTGAATGAAGGAATGTTACAATCTTATCAAGAAATATATGTAGTAGATACGTCTTGTTGAAACATTGTCCATTATTTTCTATTTCTTCTATTCATTAATATTTATTTTCATAAGCATTTATGACATTATTTCTCCTTTTTCAAAGATGATACACATATTTTCCCAATTTTTTTTAAAAACTCATTGATGATTGTTATGAGTTTGTTTTATAGTAAATTATTTTTTAATTTTATGAAAGATATTTTTAATTGTAGGAATCTTTAGTCAAGTTGACAGTGAAAAATTGTCACCCTTCTAGGTAGATTTCAGTACACTTGATTTTAACCATTTGTTATCTTTGAACTTACTAGGATAGGTGGGGACATCTTCATAGCCTATTACATGCTTGGTATATGCATAGAGTAATGCAAATTGATTCATTGTATGTACGTTCACTATACCTTTTCATAAGTTTTTTTTTTTTTTTTCCCTTCTCTTGTTGATTCCCTTTCCATTCCTCTTACATGTTAAATTTTTTGTCGAGATGGATTGCAATAAAGAGTTTTAATGCTAGGGTCAAGCATTAGAGCCTCATGATTTCAAACAAAATAAAATTAAAAAGAAGTATTGAATCAATGAATGTTCCAATCTTATCAAGAAATACATTTTGTAGACAGCCCTTGTTGAAACATTTTATATTCTTTTCTATTTAATCTACTCATTAATATTTATATGTATAAGAATTTACCACTTTATTTCTCCTTTTTCAAAGGTAATACACATGTTTCCCTATTTTCTCTAATTGTTTCCTCTTATAAATACAATGGTGGGCATACGGCAAATTCACCGTCAGCAATTCACCTTGGGAAAATTCACTGCCATGACAAATTTGCCATCATTTTAATATATATTTGGATAATGCGGTTAATTTTCTGCCCCGGTGAATTACTGATGGAGAATTTTACTTGACCATGAATTTATCATAACGATGAATTTCCCCTGGTAAATTGCTGACAGTGAATTTTCCTAGAACCACAGTGGTGATCATGGAATAATAAACATCAAAACTTTGCGGTCTTCATTGGTATCAAAGCGAAATAGATCTGCATCAGTATTCACCTGTAGTAGTGATAATGGCGTTGACAGAAAGATTGCATTTATCTTAAGTTGCGCGGCATAGGATTCCATTCAAGTTTGATTCCTGGAGCATCTATGGTGTAAACCATTTTTATTTTTCCAACGTCCAAACAATTGCGGAAGTGTGGAAGGTGAGTGACAGTCGATCTGGAGCAAGCTAAGCGCATAGAGGTTTCTGAGGTCCTGAGCGGGTTCAGATTTTATGCCCTCGAAAAAGGATTTAGTGGACATAATTTTATCAAGAACTCAGCAGCAGACTCCCATGATGGTATACAAGGGCTATGCAATCTGACACCTCCGCCAATTTTACATGCGTAAGATCACTACATGAGGACAAGGTTATGCCCAAGTAGTTTATCTCCTCCTCTTAATAGCCCGTTCAAATGAATTAAAGAAGATTTTTTTTACAACAAGACGTCTGAGCGCTTCTGAAGAGGAAGATTTGTTTAACTCTAGAATTTGTTTTCAAACATCAATGTGT
This sequence comes from Sequoia sempervirens, assembly GCA_007258455.2. Lineage (NCBI taxonomy): Eukaryota > Viridiplantae > Streptophyta > Pinopsida > Cupressales > Cupressaceae > Sequoia > Sequoia sempervirens. The sequence continues at coordinate 756,522,763 of VDFB02058242.1, read as the reverse complement.
GAATGGGAAAGGATAGCAAATTTATGGAAGAAGTTAACAATATAGAAAATCTCAAATATGGTATTTCAATCTTCTCATGTTGATTAAAAGTCTAGATAGCAAAAATAATATTATCTTCCATGGCGGAGCAACACGAGAAATGCGAAAAAATGCAGAAGGGTGAAGGAAAGTTCGGTGGAGAACCAAATCATCAGAGAGATGGAGCTTCAAATGGTAAGGCAGTTTTTGGCGGCAAAATCAGTGGTGGTACTCTTTCCTGGGGAGAGGAAACAACAAAGGAAATTTCGGTCAAGGAGCTGTGGCATCGAGTGAGAGCGGAAGATAGATTTACCATGCGGCAAGGGCATCCTTGGAAGAAAAACTCGAAAAACAGTTGGTCTGGGTGACAACGGCAGGATCGAGCTTCTCTCCCTCACCAAACCAGAAGGTGAAATTCTTCAAAAGATCATTGGCGGGAAAACTTTCCAAATTTTGGAAACCAAAAGAGATCGGATCGAGGCAAAAGAGGAAACCCTAGTTCCTCCAAGGTTTGGCCTAAAGATGAATTTGGTCGATCTAATCGAAGGACTATGGTTTTAGGTTCAAAATATCTGGCTTTGTCGATCAAGTGATTAGAGCAACAAGGGCTAATCATGAAATAGTTTGGTTCAAATTTGAATTGGGACGAGTTGATTCGATGGTGGAAAAGTTGTTGGGGCTCAAAAATGGGTTTCAAATATCTAGGAAATGGTTTTTTCTTAGTTGTATGCCCTTCTCCTTTTGTTCGCAAGGATATTCTGGAAGGAGTATGGTTGATGGATGGTTTCAGTTTCTATATGAAGCATTGGGAGGTTGGATTCAATCCTTTCAAACATCAACTGCTATACATTCAGGGCTGGTATAGCCTTCCTCGCGTCCCCTATGAATTTTGGCATGTAAATATCTTAGAAGAGATTGGTAACAACTTAGGGAAATACATTTGCGGGAATAAGTGGTCTAGGGATGATGGAATAAGCACTCATGTGCGTATTTGTGTAGAGAATCCGCCTTTGAGTACCAAATGGAAGGAGATTGAAATTCATACGAAGTTGGGAATCCTGACTCAACCATTAGTCTTTGAACCGAGACCTAGAGGTAATTAGATCAAAACTCTGGGTTGGAAATCTTGGGAAGACTCTATTGCCCTTAAACAAAGCAAAGCAGATAATTCAATGGGTCCTTGCCTAGCTATCCCTAATGGTGGGGATTCTGGGAATGTGAAATTTCTAGAAGAAGCCAACAATCGATAGCCATGTCAAGAAAATGAAGTCGTAGGTGTTCCAGTTTAGGAGCGGGATGAGGAGATGCCAAGAGAAAATGAGGATAGGAATCAGTTACTAAATAATAGAGTAAGTGATGCTTTAGATCTTATAAACAAATCCTTTAGGGAAGAAAACCTAGATTCTTTAATCGAGGTTAGCAAGGAAATTGTGGAATTGGTGGAAGAGGCAAAGGCTACATCAAATGATCATTTCCTTGGGGATACAATGTTGGATGAAGATTGGATGATGGATGGTGGATTGGAGGAATTTAAGCCAGCTTCGATATTGGCAAAAGAAGACCAGTGTATTCCCGGAGTTGATGATCTGGGCATTATGCATAGGGAAGTTGGGAAGTCTTCTCCAAATTGTGGTGACTAGAAAAAATGGGGTAGAACTCCAAATGTGGTAAAATTGAGGATGGATGGTGAGGCAATTATGTAGAAGAAAATCTCTGAAATGCTTAAAGTAGGGAAGGGGGAGCCCCTTCTTGAAGGAAAATGAAACTCCTAAGCTAGAATGTTAGGGGCATCAATGCCCCTAACAAGTGTCATTTGGTGAAGGATCAAATTGAGACTTCCCAGACGAATCTCTACATTCTTTAGGAAACCAAACTAAATCTTGGGGAGGCAACTTTCTTTGAAAAAATAATGAGATCTTGGAAATCATTGGCAGTATCTGTAGATGGGGCTGCAAGGGGACTGATGACTCTCTGGCACCTCAATAAGGCTTTAGTAGAGCTAGTGGCAGAAGGAGGTAGATGGCTTGCCTGCAAAGTTAGGAGTTTTTCTTCAAATCTATGTTTTTTACTGGTTAATGTGTATGGACTGATTTCCTGTATTGAAAAAAGGACTTGGCTAGAAATTGAGGATGTTTGTGTCACAATCGGCTTGGAATTTTGTATTGTGGGGACTCATTTCGATGCGATTCTATATTCTAAAGATAAGCAGGGTGGTGTTTCGTGTAGGTTGCAATCTCAAATTGATTTGAAGCTTTTGTGGAAAGGAACTGCTTTCTTGATATAACAACAACAAACGGTTCCTTCACTTGGACAAACAGGCGTTTGGGATTTTTCTCTATAGCAGAAAAGCTAGATAGATATTTCTTTCAAGGGAATTTGGGATCCATTCCCTACTCTATGGAGTGTAGGATTCTCCCAAACTCAAGGTCGGATCATTTACTTGTTGTTTTAGAGATTTTGGGGGAGCATTGACCTGTCAAATGTCCTTTCAAGTTTGAGTTAATGTGGATGAAGGATCAAAATTTTCTTTCACTAATAGCTGCTTGGTGGGAGGAAGTAGGTGATGTTGGCTCAAAAATGTTTAACTTGGCAACAAAATTGAAGCATGTAAAGTATAGATTAAAGGAGTGGAATAAGTCATGTTTTAAAAATATCTTTGAAGAAAAAAGTAGAATTGAAGAAGAATTGAAGTCTTTAAATGAGGACGTCATTCAATGGGGAATGGATAATGAAAGGTTTTTGAAAGAAAAAGAATTGTTGAAAGAACTCAATCAGATTGTTTCGAAAGAAGAATTTTTTTGGAGACAAAAGTCAAGGGAATTATGGTTGAAGGATGGTGATAAAAACATAAAAAACTTTCATAATTCAACTAAATTAAGGCGGAAAGTTAATCAAATCTCCCATATCCTCACTGCTGATGGGTGTTCCCTGGATGATCCTATTCAAATTGCTAATGAATTTGCCTCCTACTTCCATAATCTTCTCAATGATTGGGAGGGATCAAGGCTCTCAGCCCAAAATCATCTTTTGGAATGCATCCCAAAGTTGGTGTCAGATGAACAAAACCAATAGCTATCGAAGTGCTTCACAAAGGGTGAAATTCATGATGCACTCTTTCAACTTCATCCAAATAAGTCTCCTGGGCCTGACGATTTTCCCACCTCCTTTCAGCATTGTTGGGACATTATAGGACCGGATGTTGTTGTAGCCATAGAAGATTCCACAGCCTCTGGGAAAATCCTGAAGGAATTGAACAATGCATTCATTGCTTTAATCCCAAGAAAGGAGAAGCCAAATAGGATGGAGGATTTTTGGCCCATCTCCCTTTGCAACACCGTCTACAAAATTTTGGCAAAAACATTGGCCAATCAACTCAAGCCCCTTCTTCCTGGGTTAATTTTAGAAGAACAAACATGTTTTGTTCCATGGCAATCCATCCATGATGGTCTGATCATTGCCCAAGAGGCAATCCATTCTATCACTAGCACCAAAAAGCAATCCATGATCATGAAACTAGATATAAAATGGCTTACGACAAGGTAAATTGGCATTTTTTGCTTAAATTTTTGGAGTGCTTTGGTTTTCAAAGATCGTGACTGGATTGGATTTTTGGTTGGATCGCCAGTCCAAGATTTTTAGTACTTGTAAATGGCCCGCCTTATGGTTTCTTTGAGCTATCTTGTGGGCTTAGACAGGGAGATCCACTCTCCCCTTTTCTCTTCATTCTTATGGTAGAAGCTCTTGGCAGATCTTTTAATAAAGTGATAGATTAGGGGAATCTCAAAGGGATCCAAATAAGAAGTTCTCTTCCTCCAGTAACTCATCAACAATTTGCAGATGACAATATGCTGCTCGGAAAAGCTAGGGTAAAAGAAGTGTATACTTTCAAAAGAATTTTTTCTAATTATTCTCAAGCTTCAGGTCAAGAGGTAGGTTTGGAAAAATCTGAAGTTTTTTTCTTTCTCACTCACCCTGTTTTAGAAACCCGTATTCTTCAAATTTTGAAGTTTTGTAGTGGCAAGCTCCCTTGCAAATATTTGGGACTCCCTCTAGCTACATGGGTTCAATCTAGCAAAATTTGGGATCTGTTAATTGTAAAAGTCGAAAGTAGGCTCTCATCCTAGAAAGGTAGATGGTTGTCCTAGGCCAGGAGGCTGACATTGATCAAGACAGTGGTAGCAACTTTGCCAATTTATATGCTTTCTTGTCTTCCTCTGACAGGGAATGCATGCTCCAAATTGAATCAAAAAATGAGAAATTTCTTCTGGAAAGGTAGTTCAAAGCAAAGCAAGCTTCCTTTGATAAAATGGGACAAGGTTTGTAGTGCGCGCAAGGAGGCTAGAACAAGGCTAAAAAACCTTTCTATGCAAAACAAAGCTTTGGTTCCAAATTGGCTAGGAAAATGTATGATGGCCAAAATCTAAAATGGGTGAAAATTCTAAGAGTGAAGTATTTAAGCGAAGAGGAAACAAGTTTCTTCACAAATAGTCACCTTCCTAAGGGTTCGAGAATTTGGAATTTTATTTACGAATGCAGATCTCTCATCTCAAATTCTCTCTCTTGGGATGTCAGAGATGGTAATTATTCAACTTTCTTCTGGGAAGACTCGTGGGGTGGCTATGGTAAACTTGCAGTGCAAAATAACTTAAGAAATATCATGGAAGTGTCTAAGCGGACTTGGGGAAGTCAGGTGAAAGACTATTTCACCTCTTCTTAGGTAGAGAGGATTCTAAGGTGGTCGTGAAAGGATCCTAGACAATTGGGACTTAATATGGAGGAAGTTGAGGCCTTTGACAACATTCTAAAGGCACAGACTCTAAACATTAGAACTGGGAAAGATGTTCTAAAATGGTGTGTCTCTGCTTTTGGTAGTTATAAGGCCAAGGATGGTTATAGCAAGTTGGCATCTGAACAAGAAGGAGCTATGGGTCAAGATTTAGGTATCCTAGAAAAACTTTGCTGGAATAGTAATTGTCTTCCTAAGGTTGGTACTTTTTCATGGGAAACAATTCAAGGTAGAGTATTAACAACAAACAGGCTGGAAAAATTCGGTATTCTTGGTCCATCAAGATACGTCCTTTGCAAAACTACTAAAGAAACAAGTGATAATCTCTTCCTCAATTTCCCTTTTGCGGGAAAATGTTTGGAATGGTTGTGTTCCAAGTTGAACTGGGTGACGGTACAACCCTCAAATTTTTTGGATTGGTTCAAAAGTTGGTCAGCTTTGGGTGGCAATTCAATTTTTTGGTGTTTGTGGTGACTTTACCTATCACTGTTGATTTGGGAAATCTAGAAAGAATAGAATAGTAGAATTTTCAAAGATGAGGCATTGTTTCTTCCATCTTTTCTTAATAAACTAGAAGCTTGCATTGTTGAATTATAAAATTCAAGAGCGACAAGGGCAACAGGTGACAAATATTCTTTTTTAAGTTGGGATTCTAAGATGTTGAAGGTTTGGGTTGGCGTGAAGGTTCCTAGTATAATATCTTCCAGGATGACCCCAAGTACCGCAAGAAGAGAAGAGGTAAAATGGTGCCCACCTCTAATGGGCTGGCATAAGGTTAACTTTGATGGTGCCTCATGAGGCAATCCTGGGAAGTCGGGTGCGGGTTGTATTATAAAAGACTGGAATGGGCAGGTGGTGTGAAGTTTGGCCCAACCTTTGAGCATCGAAACAAATAACGTTGTTGAGCTTCAAGTGGTGGACTTAGTCATCAAGTTCTGCAAAGAGGTGGTTGTACAAAAGATCATAGTCGAAGGTGATTCATTTGTGATCATTAATGCATTGAGGTTGGGACATCTAAAGAATTGGAAACTGGATTCACTCTAGAGATTTCTCTCTCCCATTTAAAAAGCTTCAAAGACTTTGAAATAAATCATATCTTCCGCGAAGGAAACTCTGAGGTGGATTCTTTGGCTAATTTAGGAGTTGACGGTATCTGTAAGAAAGAAATTTTTGCCTTAGGCATGGTGGCATAGTGGGTGGCAGGGTGGGTGCCACCACACTACTTGAGTGCTAAGGTGGGTGGTCAGGGGGTTTGCATAAGTTGCTTGTGAGATGAGGTGGTAATCAGCCCGTAATAATTTTCTAGGAATTTTCTCTCACCATAATAAGTTGCTCACATTTCACATAATGATGGTCCTCTAAAAGTTGATAGACAGTTTGCATAAGTTGGAAGACTAGCACAATCACCAAAATATTTATTACTGCTTGGTGACTTCATCCTATTCATTTCATTTGCGGTGGTTGGATTTTTTGTGGTTTGTGTGAGTGATGAGAAGATTTATTCTTATTGTCTTTGCGAAAGAACTGGAAATGCATGGGTTGGTGATGCATGTGGAGCTAAAAAGCTCCAAATGGTAGATAGCATTTGAAGGACCCATCTCCTCCCTTCGGCTTCATCATCATTTGACATCCAGATTACCTAGCATTTTCTTCCATCAAATTTTTGGCTAGGAAAGCTTTCATGGAGGATGCTGAAGGTTATCACCTAGATTCAAACATCTCCTCTAGGGTGTTGGCTGGTCTGATTGACGTTGGTGTCTCAAAAATGGATGGATGAGTAATCATGTGGGGCCTTTTTCACAAAGATATTATGGTTGGATTAGACAGAGCCTTGGTTACGACTCGGCTTGGAAAGGGTCTCCCTCATCCACGAGACCTGCACCTACTAGATGACTCAGATGCTCTGGTTTGTTATTATCCCTTCATCTTGGATGTTGTTGGCTTGTAGCTCATGGAGTTTAGGCATTTGGCCATGGTAGGAGCAGAGTTCTTGAAAAAGAAATTTTGCCTAGTATCCATTGAAGGCTCAGCCTGGAAAAGGGATTTCAGAATCTTTGCTCAACAAAATGTATGGTGAATTGGGTTTGGTGGGTTTTTATTGATCTTAGGGTTTAGTGTCGATGTTTTGTATCTTTGTTAGCTAGTTAGGTTAAGTTTTTCTTCTGGCTTGCAATGATGGTTTTTTTGGTGGTTGTGTCCACACTCTGGAAATTTGGTCATAGGTTTAGTTTGGAAGCTTTCTGGTGAAATCTAGTCAGATGCCCAATTCAGGCTAAACATTGTAAATCTTTTTTTGAAAATCAATACAATTACCCTACTTACAGATTATAAAAAAAAAGAAGGTCTAGATAGTAGTTTAAAATTAGGTCATCTTGTTTCATATTGGGCAAGATGGCTCTAGGTAAATTCATCACCAACAATTTATTGTTGGAAAATTCACCACAAATAATTTATTACCATGACGAATTCATCTTGAGGAAAATTCACCACCAACCATTCATCACCGTGGATAATTCATTGCATATACAATTAGAAATTTTGATTTATGATAGTAAAAAAAAAAAAAAAAATTCAATATATTTTATTTTATTCGAGTAAACCAATTATACAACAATATTAGGCATCTCTACTATTAATGCCATGGAAATTATTATTTTGCAAAAAAAATGTCAAGGTCTTGGAAATATATATTAAAAAGTGTTAATGCGACGAATTATCCATGGTGGTGAATTCCTAGTGGTGAATTTTCCATAAAATGAATTTTTCATGGTGGTGAATTTTTCTGAAGCCAAGCAAGATAGGGCTAGAGATTGAAATAAGTTCATTGCATGGAAGAAATGTTTTTCTTTCTCTTCAATTTGGTGATACTGACTTGGAGATCAATGAATGATTGATTTATTATTATTGCTCTACAAAAGCATTTATAAAGGATAAATTATAATTGATGTACTTGTAATGCACAAATACAATTTATGTAACTGTAAGCATCAATAAATATAGCGGTAGTTTTCAACAAACAAGGTAATGTTGTACTAAGCTATATTAATATTCCCCCCTTTATTACATTGTTCCTACAACTATAACACTGAAACCTTAGAATTCACCTTGCGAAGGCACCCCCTTTAAGGCTTACATAACAAAAATTGTTGATTATAAAATAGATATACATTCTTGAGAATATTTTACTTTGAAGGAAAAATACTGAATCCAATGGAACTCCATCAAGCTGCCTTATGACCCTCGAAAGGGTGTAGCTTTGAACTGAATTCTTGAGTTCTTGGACTACCATTTTTACAAACTCTCAAATCATTGATTCCTAAATTATTCAACAATAATCCATATTGATTTGTGATAGAGCTCCATAAAGTTGTCTAATAACCCTCAAAAAGGTATAATTCTCTATCACAAACTCGTAAACTTGCTATATAATAATCCATAATGAGTTCAATACCAAATACCTTACTTGTCTCCAAAAAAAACCTTCACAAAATATATATTCTTGAAATATATCAACATCAACAAGAAAAATAAACAAGAAAAACCACTTTTCATGCAAACCACCATCTCAAAGTGAAAAGCTAACTTGAGATGATGAATTTATTCCTCCATCCTCCGATGCCACCAACCTCTAATGTGATGGCTCAAAGTACTAATCCCTTCTGGGTAATCATCATTTGTTGAATCTTCATCTCCATCCTCAATACAATGTAAGTTACCATCATTTGTTTGATCTTGGAGATTTCCTTTAAGAACATCTCTTTCTCTAGTTCTACAAGACCAAGCTCAATGACCTTTTTTCTTATAGTAAAAAAAAATTATTTCCCCATTGTTTGTACATTCCCTTTTATGATGATGTGAAGAATATAATGCTTTCTCCTATTTCTAATCAACTTTTGTAGATCTTCTGCATTCATTCTATTTTCTTCTGTTAAAAGAGCTAAAATCATATCCTCTAATGTTTGAGAATTTATTTGATTGAGTGTAGAAATAAAATTATTGTATTTTGAAGGAAGACTATTTAACAAGATACATTTAGAATCATCTTCATCAACTAGAGGCTTGAATTATGCTAGTTTTTGTTGTGCCCTCAGCACACACGCCCCGTTCGGAATGGGGACCCTCTTTTTCTTTCACCTTGCCAGGTCATTTTTTGATGCCGCCTCATTTTGCATGAATTGTTTTGGTGTCCTAAGTGGTCAGTGTACCTTCGAAGCCTCATCTTAAGTTGATTGTACTTCTCCCTTTTAATTTTGTCAAGTTTTGGGGGTCTTCCGGGGTCTCTTTGGAAGTTTGCCTCCACCAGTGGCCTTGGGTCCGGTCGGGCCCACCCCTTTGGGTTTCCCTAGCCAGGTGTCCCTGTCGTGTCTGCCGTTCCAAATAGCGAATGGATTTTTCCTTCCTAGACCCCAGGTCCCGCCCCCCTAATCTCCATCTGTTGAAATTTACAAAAGTTTTTGGCTACTTTTGGACCTATCGGGCTTGACCCTCCGGACTTCCGCCTTTGGAATTCTGTGAGGGCTTCACCTTTCCTGACGGCAGACCTCTGGTAGAACTCCGCCCTCCGGGCTCCGACCTCCTCTTTGCCATTGGCGATTTCTGAGCTGATTTTTCCAAGATGGCCACCGCCCCACACCTTTCTGGCATCCGGGCCCTAGACCTCCCGCCACCATCCATGGATTTGACTCCACCAACCTTATGCTTCACCATACTTGCATTTAATGAAGCCATTAATGGTGGTTGGAGTATAAATATCTTGCCCAAACCTGTCATTCTCACTTGTCAGTATTGCAGAGAGTGGTCAAAGTGCTTTCCAAAGAAGATCCCTATCTTCGTCAGTCGTCGCCCTCGCACTCGTTGCTGTCACTTACCCATCATGAGTGGATTTCACACCTTGCTGCATCGAGTGTCCGAGGTAGGTTTACCATTTTCCCTCCAAAAACATTTTTTCATAATTTTAAACCTAAAGTGACCAACAACCTAGATCTAAAATACATTAAAAGGATAAAGCATGACACAATGCAAAAAACCCACGTCCCCAAAACTTGAGAAAACCCCTATAACTCCCTCATGATCGATCCGGAGCTTAACCCATGCATGGCTATTCTTCACTCAGGGCATTTGCATCACTTGGGCTCAGGCTTGTCCCTCGTCGTTAGGTCTCAAATAAAATGAACATATTTTCCAAAATGACCACACCAACCCCCAGGCCTGGCTCCTTCGGTTTCCCTCGGGAGAAAGCTGTTAGGAGTTGAAAATTGTAAACAATGAAGCCGACCTACATTTGGGACTATTAGGACCGTGATCTTGGACTTTGGCGTCCAAGATTTTGTCGTGCTCCCACCACTCTAAGTAGTGAACCTACCACTTCTGCCCAGGCCTTGGGGCCCAACTCCCTTTTTACTGTTTAGATTTTATGATCAAACTCCTCATCCGGCACCCTACCGGGTCCCCGTCCCCGGACTTCCATCTGCGGATTTCTATGGAATCTTCATCATGTCGAGCGGTGAGCGCACAACACCTTCCCACCTCGCAGGTCCCGGGTGATCTTTTGATGCGGGGGTTCACAACTAGGGAACCTTAGCATCATCATTGTTGTCAGGTCCCGCCCTTTGAAACTTCATTCGGATTATGCCGACCCTAACTTTGAACCCTTGCCGGAACTCCACCCTTTGGGCCCCGAGGTCCCCTCGGCCGTTTGCATATAAGATACATTTCAAAAGGTGAATCCTCGGTGACCTTCTGCCTCCTGGGCCCCGGGCCTCCATTCGTTGTTGGGATTTTGGCATTAAACTTTAAGCATCCTCATCGTTTCCCTATCCCGGCCTCCGGGACACCATCCCCCCTTTGTCGTTTCGAAAGGAAATTCATCCCCGCGCTTCTGGGTTTCGGGCTTCGCCTCCCTGCTCACCGTGAAACCCGAAATGTTATCTGGCGTTCGACCCTAATGCTAGGTCCGGTCCGCCAGGCTGTTCCTTCTAGACTTCCGCCTGATGATCGCCATCCCGAATGGTGAAGGCATGACGGTGTCCCAACCTCTTAGGCCCAATCACTTTAAATTTGCAAAATTTTTGACTGCCCTTGGACTCATCAGGTCCCCGACCCGGGGGTTCTGCCCCCAGAACTTTGTTTTTACTCTGTCATTCCAAAACAGCTGAATCTCGACGGCTTTCTAGCCTTGTACCTCTGGATGCTCCTAAATCAATCTAAATGACCTTAATTTTCAAATCTGATCTCGACCCACATGCTTAATTTTGGCCCTCTTTGTTATGATCTTTTTGAACTATCGAAAGTCAGTCAGGAGAAATCTCCCGGATCACTCCACCCTGTTTGCCTTTCCAAAATAGCATTCCTACCAGGGAAGTCCAGGCCTCTGGGCCCGAATTGTCCGAAAGCCCTCAATTAAAAGACTAATGACATCTAGAAGAAGAAGTATCATTTTATGAATGATAAATTATTTAAATACGCCCATGGGATTTTAACTAACATGAAGACTTTCATGATTAGTTTCACTGACTATGCCTCTGCTTGCAAAATATATGGAATCTCGTGCAAGACCTTCAGGGGCAACCGTAGAAAGGGACAAAGGAAAGAAGTTGGCCAAGACTCCTCAAGGAAAAGAGGACAAGGACCAAATGAAGTACTAGTTCCAGGGTGAACCTCTGTACTCAAAAGTTGCCACAGATTGGAAAGAAATTAGCTACACCAACACACATGACATGTTAATATTGATGAGTTTACACAAAGGGTCAGAGTCAATCTGATGACCAAGAATGCAAGGCTGATAAGACAAAGTGGAATTGGAAAAGTTGCAGGCTTCCCTCCATCCCTCGTGGCCCCTAAATTGGTCATGGCTTATCGGTAGGCGTATCAACTAGATATGAGGACAATTGTTGACAAAGATGGTAACATTCTTTCCAACATGTCAGCTAAAGGAATCACAAAGACCTTCCATATTCCCACTTTTCAAGAAATGGAAACACCTACCATAGAGGAATGCCAGGTAGCATGGGATGGAAACCCGATAGGCTGCAAAAGGTTAATAAACCAGCATTGGGTTAAAGAAAAATGGGGCAGCACTGGGAATGTTCCTCACAAACTTTTCCATAGTGTTTTCCATGAAGATTACCACGACTTGGTCACAATGTTAAGCAGGGTTATGAGTCTCCCTATGGCTACCTTCTTTCAGGAGTGGATGGTGTACTTCATCTAACAGATCCTTCGTGGGAATGAGGATGTCACCACAAAGTCTTCATTCTACTAGGGAGGCATAATAAGTGACTGCTTTCATGAGAAGTTCGTCAATGTGAAGAAGAGTTCCAAGTTCTACATGACTTCATATCTCATTTACTCCTTGGTAGACCAGAGACAGTACAATGTGTTGTTTGTGGCACCTGATGATGAGCAAGTTCAAAGACTAAAGGCCTATGATAGGTACCCCCCAGCTCTAGTACTAAAACTTTAAAAAGGAATATTACAGGGTAAATGACGCCTTCATTGGCCATATCATCAGAATGATTGTTGGGGACTTTGAGAGAAGGGTTTCCCACAGTGCTTAGGAATTCTTAAAGTAGTACGCCTTCCTCTTCATTCAATATCCAAAGTTCACATACATCCATTCCCAAGGCTTCACTAAAAGGCCAAACAAGTTGCCTCGATACCCCAATGACCGAATCATCCTATTAGAGCTTTCTTAGTAGCTCCAACACATACATGCAGTCTTCAGCGGCAAGCACGTAGCAGGAATCTATTATCCCATGACCCTTGGTCAGGGCATGTATAAACTACAAACTTCCTAGTGCACTAGTAACTCTGAGAAAGAATTGAAATATTATCATTTTCACTTGCACACTGCTCGCCCATGAGTGGACCCATATGGGCATGTAAGGAAGGCACTAGGACCAAGGTTCGCTCATTTGCACCACATTAAGGACTTTTGGAGGGATTGTCAAGATGATAAGGAAGTACGTGGAAGGCACTATATGTGGATGAATACGCATTTTATATGAAAGGTGCAACCATTTCCCATACCAGACCAAGTTGAAGAAGACGAGAGCACCATAATGGACCCCAGGTACCTTGCAGTTTCCAATTTGCTGATACCAACGATAGACTAGGATGAGCAAGAGGTCGATGACCTCGATATTATAACCAAGCCAATCTTTGCCCATACCAAGGAGTGGGTTGATGGACGAGTGGCTTGATTAAAACAGCAAGGGGTGGTCTTGACATACGAAGGGCTTAAGAGCGATCCAAGTGCCATGGAGGATATCACCGCTACAACTTCAATAGGTGGGACATCCAAGTCTCCTCTAGTCACCAGATCCAAGAAGAGAAAAGAGATAGAAACTGAGCAGTCTCCTAACCCCAAGGTTTATACACGAAAGGATCCAGGAGGCTCACCTTCCAAGAGGTTTAGGAAAAGGAGAGGCACCACAAAGCAGCCCTTAATCTAAGAGGAAGAAGAAAAAGGTGTGAAACAGTTAAAACCTCTTTTGGCTCTCCCTGCTTTGACTACCCCATTATCTGCCTCCCTGGCCATGGTCGCCACATCCCTACTGGTGGTTGACATCTCTATCCATCTTGCCCCTTCACCTAAGACTAAGCCTGTGATAGCAATTGACTCTTCCTCCGCTGTGACTAGTCCTCCTTCCTCCACTACCATGTCACCCACTACATGACTCCCATTAGTTGCAATGTCGGCACCAATACCTGCTCCCAATGGCTATGGAGGCCACCATGTTAATCTCTGAAGAATGGGAGAAATGGGAGCAGGAAGCCTCAAGGTCATTTGAGGAGGAGGCCGATGAATACCATGAGCACCCCAAGTATGAACGCTGCATAATCGATAGGGTGGCCTATGAAGAGGAGGGGACTAGCTCCTCAAAGAGCAGAGATGAGGAAGAAGATGCTGGTGGTAGGGTGATCGTGTAGGCTTTCGATGATGACTTTGAGGAAGAAATGGCCTGACAGCTGAAGGGTACTGAAGAAGAGGCAAGAAGGTGGCCCCTTGAAGAAAAAGGACAACAACAGGAAGATAAACTGGAGGGCGAGGCTCAAGCTATCAAGAGCCTCGAAATTGAGCAACCTAAGGAGCACACACACAAGGTTGAGCAGGCCGAAGCAAAGGAGGGGAAAGAAATGGAAAAGAAAGAAAGACCCATCCAACAATTATCTACCAAGCCTCCTATTAAATGCCTTGTGTTCATCCAAGACTCCGATGAAGAAGGAGATACTACTAAGGAGGAAGAAATGGGCCTAGAAGGTAAGAAAATGAAAACCTTAGCCAAGCGGGGTGAAGGTGGTCACGGATCACCTAAAGAGAAGGTTGCTATGCCTGAATGGCTGGAGGGGCAACTTGAAAAGAAACCTCCTGTACTAAAGGACCTAAGAGTGAGGCTACGAGCTATCTGAGCCTGAGCACAAATTACAACCACAAAAGAGAAGAAGCCTAAGATCAGATCCAGGATGACGATGGATGCCTCTGGGTCTCAAGCTGTGCAAATAGCAACACCTGTAGTAGGCCAGGAGGGAATAACCTACAACATCTCCACCATGGATCTAGGAACTGCTACCAGGGAACAAAAGGTAGGACACCTTGAAGAACCAGTGGCTATAGTGGTGCATCTAATAAAGCAGGACAGGGTCTCAAAAGATGAGCTTAAAGCATAGGTAGCTACTTTGACAGATTACATCCAGTAATTGTCTTCGGTGGATGACCTACCTACCACTTCCATGGCTCCACCTCAACTGCTATCCAAAGAACATATTGATAAGATGGAAAGAAGAAAGAACTTGGAAAAGACTACAGAGGGCTAGTTCCGGCAGGTCATGTAAGTTGGGAACATGGGTATTAGCCAGGCTGTTCAGACAGCCAACAAGTTCTTGGATCTGCAGCTATCTTTGGAAAGCACGAGGAAGCTCTGCATCGACTTTCCTGCAACATACGACTCCACTTTTCTAAAGATCAAGGCTATCCTTCAGTTGCCAAAAGCCACATGGAAAAAGGAGTTTATGTTCAACAAGGACAATCACTAGTTCATGGATGTGTGGCAGCGGGACTTTGACAATAGGAAGGAAAGGTTGGAGCAAATCATGAGTAAAGTGGATCCAGACATTGAATGGATCAAGGAAATAATAGCATAATGTGCTTGTTATCTTAAGTAGATGATGAAGTATGACATGCCCGTAGTGCAGATGGATCCAGAAAAGGTAAAACCTTCTAGAAGAAGATGGAGGATGGGATGTCTAGTGAAATAATGGTGGAATTCATGAGTTTTTCTGCCTGTGCATTCGACCAATCAGAGTTGTTCAGGGATCAGGGCACAAAATATGATGAGGACTAGAAGAGGCTAGAAGATAATGCGAAGGAATGGAGCTACCAAATGTTGTGGTACGAGATTATTGAGGTAGAAAAGCTCCAACCGGTTATTCTAAAGTTTATAGAGTATACAGCTTCAAAGAAGTAAGAGGACAACTCTCTTGGTAGAGAAGAGCTCCCCAAAGAGTAGCTACAATAAAACAACAATCAGCAAAATATGAAATTGCTACAGTGACTAGCACTAGATGACAAAATAGGGAGAAGACAATATTTTTTTAAATTGTAATATATTGGGGGTTGGTGAAACCATATTTTGTAATGAATCTTGGCCACATAATGAAAATTAATCTTGGCCATTCATTTAACCTTTTGGGCACTATAAATAGGGCTCTCCTCTCATTTGCAAAGAGAGTTGAGTTGTTGTAAAGACATGCTGCAAAAATTTATAATGAAAATACATTGACTTGGTGCATTTTCTGAGTTTTTCACATATTACTTGATTCAACCTCCATTGTTAGATGCTTTACTTAGATTTGTATTGTTGTTCTAGTTATCTATATTCTTGCTTTGATAGATTTTAGAAATGATGTTCTGTAGTTGTGAAAATTCCTGTTGTGTAGATGCCTTCTTAGTCCATACTTTTTGCTATTTGCTCTTGGTAGATGGCTGTGTAAAGTTAGTTTGGGCTTAAATTCAAAGCTGCTCCTCACTTTCATCTTTGTTCATGCATGCAAATGGTGAATGAAAGGGTGAAATATTTGCAGACTTTAGAAGATAGCACAAATTCCATGAGACTGTTAAATTTTTGGTTAAATGGAATATTGTTTCTAGGAAGTTGTCCATTGCAGGAACTCCATGATTACTGTTCATAGTTAGGGTATGTGCAAGATCATGATGGGCCAGAAAGTGGCAATATGATGGGTATTTGTAGGGTATGTGGCTGATGACTTTTTTTTACCCAAAATTGATGAAATGAAAAGAATTTTTAAAGGAGATTCTTAGATTTTCATCAATATAAATTATGTTTTACTTTGAATTCAATAAATAATTATTATTCATTTTGTATTTAAATTACAACTAAAGTGCTGATTAAAAAACATCTATAGCTTTCAAATGGTATCACATTTTTTGAATCCAAAAATGCATCACATTCTATGCTTCGTATACTATAGGATTAAAAAAAAGAAAAAATAAATTTTATGAATTTTTAACCAAGTTAAGGTGGTCGGACATACAAGTTTTTATATTTTTTAAAAGTTGTAATAAAAAAATCATAATTAATTACTTGGAAAAAAATTACAAAAAAATATGCATCACATCCGGACATGAGTCCTCTACTTATGTCTAAAATCTTATAAAAAAGTATTATCATTTTATTGTGGTTAGGGTGGTCAGACAGACACCTACTTATTTTTTCTCTGAAATTTAAGTACTACTGATTTGAAATTTCAAATTTTCACCAAATAGATTTTTTTTAAAAAAAATAAGCCTAGTAGTTTAGAAACTACATTCAATTTGCTATAGATTTTATTCACATATTTTTGAAATAATGTAGATAACTTATTCAAATTTTTACATCAAGTTGCCTAACTTTGATTTTTCTAATTTTTTTGCCACTTAAGGGCCTATTTTTTCCATGATGATCCTGCACATACCCGTTAGTTGCAAGTCCAGGAACTTTCCATCTTCCCCGCTTTTTTTTCCCCTTTTTTAGAAATAACCTATACCAATGTTCATTACACATTGTAAAGACAAAATTGAAGAAACATTGAAGTTTTGGACTGCTATCTGAACCTACAGCAAGGTAAAACTCGACCTCCATCTCAGAAACTTCATACTCAAAGATCCACCTCGTATCCAGCTACGTAAGTCTGCCCTATGATTACTAACAAAATCACATCAAAATCAACTGAGGAATTCCATGCAAGTCATGACCTAACACCCAAGAGACCTTGGGGGGATTTTTAGCAACTTGTGGGAAATTTTCTTTCAAGAGAGGTAGTGCATTCATGTACTGCCTATGTTGAGAAAGTGTGCAAAACACCCATCAACAGAACTGGCGCTAGAAGGAGGGTCTTATGAAGCTAGATTGAATCAGATCGTTCTCCCCAAAAAGATTTCAAAGGGTTTTACAGTCAACACTAAATAAGGGAGAACTCTAAGAGTTGCAGCCTCCTACAAGGGAAAAATGAGTTAAGGGAAGTAGTGCTGCTTCTTCCTCTTCCTCCATTCCACCCACTTCCATTCCACCTTCACCCTCATTCAGTTGGCATTCGTCTTCCACCCGACCATCCAAAACTGCATTTTCACCTCCCATCTCTGGCAGTCAGGGGATTTCTTCTCTCCCGGCCCTTCCATCCCAACATACAGTCCAAACAGTTGCAACTTAAGTGCAGTCCCAGACTGTTATTTTGTTGCAGGCACAAACCCAAGTTGCTATTTTTCAATAGCAGATACCACCTCTGCCTCCCGCCATGGCTTGCTTGGCACAAAATCCTTCTTTGATACACTTCGTCGCTTATTATAATATGCCCAAGAATTCAGATGGCTTTTGTTCAAAATTTAATCCCCATGACCCACAGAGAATAGCTAAAGAACACATTAAAATATTTGAGACAACAGTCGCTGAAATGCAAGTTGACCATGAAGATGTTGCATGCTGCATTTTTCCGCATTCATTGGGAGAAGAAGCCTTCTACTGGTACATTAATCTACCTAGGGGATCCGTTACCGCATAGAATCTAATGAAGAATACATTTCTGCAAAAGTATAAGATATCAATTAGCCCTTCAGAGTTATATAGGAAGTTTATGTCCATTAGGAGGGAAGTCAACAAACCCATTGGGTCCTTCAATGACCACTTTCATCGTGCCTTTACAAGGCTTCATGACCCATACCTTCATAATGATGTTGTAGCTCTCCTAGTTTACTATGCGACATTGGAAAACCTCACATCGACCCTGGTGAAAAGGATGCATCTGCCACCCACCTCATTGGTGACGACCTATACAGAGGCTGTTGTGGTCAGTACAGATTTGGGGCAGAATATCTCTAGCTCACTGTCTTCTTTGGGGCTAGTGGCACACCCAATATAGATTCAAGGGCTTAATTAGGCTTTCGCTCATTAGACCCCTCTTATGAACTAGGTACCTCAGCTTCCCATCGTCCCACACCCAGGACAACCACTGAATTATGCACCTCCCGTGCCTTCTTATTTGCAGCCTCAACCACAATACAACTATTCTCAGTCTTCCCCACAATAGCAAGTGTATTCACATCAGCCCTAGGCACCATTGTACCTACCGGGGCCATAATTTCCTCTAGCGCATTAGAATCGGCTGGTAGCTCCGCCAGTCTTTCTCCAAAATCTGACGCTGCAGTCGGGCAATGTGACTAAGAAAGACAAGTTAGAAGAATTGACAAAGATGATAAAGAAAATTTCCACAGAGATGATGCACCTAAAAAATTAGAATAATTAGTTATAGGCATTCCAGCATAACCTCTAGGCCAATCTTAATCGGGATAACTGAGACAATATGGACAGTAGGGACAATCGAGAAGTAAACACCTCCTCTAAGAAAAATTATGATAGGGGACAAAACAATAATCAAAGTTCAGAGAGGAGACCTTTTCAGAGGCAGAATTATGTGTGGAATCCAAGGCCCAATAACGGAGGTGTCCCTAAGCCTTTTGATCAACTGACAAGAAATGAAAAGATGACTAGTGGGGTATACCTTGCCAAGGCAACTTTGTCCGGATAGTGCTAGATTCACAAAACCAATAGACACTCTGAGTTGGATTGCCCTGAATTCCAGACAGCTGCTGAAATAGTCCAAGTAGAAGTGCAAAATGCAGTCGATAGTGTCAGCTGTAGGGACATAGTCCCATCTGAGCTATATGATTCCTCCTATCTTGTGGTCAACCAAGCATCATTTCCGTGGAGCGACTATAATGAGCCAGAAGTCGAGCCTACTCCTGTTAGGAGTGAAAAAGTGCAAGAGGTAAGTAACGAACAAACTTTGGCTCAACTTTTTAATTCAGTAGATAATGGTCCAATAGATAAGGAAGAACCATACATAGATGAGGTCCACATGTTCTATCAAAGATCAAATCCCTACTTCCTTAGAAATAGGCAGGTAGGTGGACCCTTTACGACCTCTACTCCACCAAACAATTTTGCTACCCTGCCTGATCCCAATGCTAGCAACAACCGTGGACTTCCCCATGTACCTGCTCAATATCTTAACAATAATGGGCCTCTAAATCAGGTGCAGAATTAGCCCCAATGCCAACCCCAAAATCAGTCTAGTCAAATGAAAGTCCAACCTCCTAGCTCTGTAATAGGTCAAGCTTTTAGTTTGGAAATTGAGAAAATGGGTGAATACGTGGCAGAAGAGTTCAAAAGGGTAAAAATCAAATTTTCTACCTTTGAACTACTTAGAGTTCCCACCGTAAGGCATGCCTTCTTTAGGGTTCTCAATGGGACCCCATCCTCCAGTACAATGCATGAAACATCAGTTAAGAGAGTTACCTTTGAAGAGCCTAGGCAAGAACTAGTGATACAGGATAATACTGCGAAAAGGAAAGATGTTCCCATAAATCAATCTGTAGGTAGGCAAATGGAAAAGGAATTAGATCAGAACATTAGGCAGGGTTCTAAAGATTAGCCATCTAGGCAGACCAGGGATAAAATTGGTGATAAGAAGGGGGTTCAGGTAGCTCACATGGATACTCCTATGGGCATCTTCAAAGGAAGGTTGGAAACTCCTCATTTCCTTACCACCATTAGGATATTTGGGAAGAACTTGCATAACTGCTTGCTTGATTCAGAGGTGTCTGCCAATGTTATGTCTTTGGTAGTATGTAAGGCTCTTGGAATCACTCCCACACCTTCAAGAAGGAATGTGACCCAGCTGGACAAAATAAAGATCAACATTGTGGGAGAAATAAATTGGATCCTAATGCAAATTGCTATAGATACAAGGATACAAGTCATTGATATTCAAGTGGCAGACATTCCCGATGCATATGGGATCATCTTGGGAAGGGAATTCACCAAGACACTAAATGGATATACTGTCACAGACCTTTCCCACATGTGGCTGCCATGGAAGGGGCTGCCAAATCAAATATGTATCGACCGCGAACCCCGTATGAAATATATGATTATGGAATACAATAATCTCAATGAAGTGTTGTTTGTTGAGATAAAACTGGGAAATTTCTATCCTTTCGCTTTCCAAAATGAATTCGAGCCTCATGAAGAATGCGCTGTCGAAGTACTCCTAGTGTTGTGCAGTCCTCCAACTGATTTTACTCAAATACCTTTGAGCACAGAAATGTTGGTAGAGTCAGATGACAAATGCAATGAAGGCGACAATTGGGGACTACTCAGTGGTTTCCAGGAGTTCATGGAAAAGTGCGCCATGGACCAACTCAGCCTAGGCACCCAAATGAATTTTTAAGATCTCTAATTGCCAAACTAGTGTAGGATTCACAATGCAGTCCACTTCGAATTTGATTGCTGCCTATGTCAAACAGTAGTAGAACATGTTAAAAAATCAGCTACCCTTTAGATGGAGACGCTAAAGGAGGTGCTGACATAACCACCCACTGATCAGTACACTGAGCTAAAATACCACCTTAATATTATGGAGGCAACCACCCAGCCTAAAGGAAGTAATGCCCAGTTGGACCCGAAGTCAAAGAACTTTCCAAATTTTGGACGCTATGATTTGATGGGTCCAAGTCAAAACAAGTGGTTGGTGTTGGGTTCAAACTCATCAGCCTAATGGGTAAGACCTTTCTTGCTACCCATAGATTGTAATTTTATTGCACCAATAATGCAGCTAAATATGAGGCATTTGTCCATGGCTTCTCATGGCCTTGAAGAAAAATATCAAAATGCTACAAGTTTTTGGGGATTTCAAACTCGTGGTTAAAAAAGTTAGAAAATTATATTCCTGCCATGATAGAAGACTTGTAAACTATAGGCATAGGGTTTGGGATCTCTTAGAGGGTTTAGTTGCATTCAATATACAATTGATTCCTCATGCTCAAAATCATACAGCTGATGCCTTGGATCAAGCAGCCAACACTTTACAACCCCTCTTTGTCCAGGCTTAAAAAATTTATAGTTGAGTTGACATCTACGCCATCTGTCTCAGATAATGTTACTCACTTTTAGGTCTTCAATGATGACAAACATATCCTGGAATTCATCATAATTTCTAATGTCTTCACAACCCAAATAATTGATGAAGCAGATCCGTAGGAGGCCAAATTGGATATAGGGGGGTTATTAACCTAAAAACTAACATGATTCCCAAGGGAATGGTTCAGCTGGAACGTATATTTGATTTGGATCAGATCAGAGACCAAAACCAACAAGCAAAGAAGGAAGTCATAAGCAACTAGTGCGATGCTCACAACCTCGGGATAGCCGAGGAAATCAAGAATGTTTTTATTGGCAAAGTGTGCATACCTGAGGAAAAGAAGGGAATCATTGATGCATGGTGGAAGCACCATGACATGATGGCATGGAGCTATGAGGATTTAAAAATATATGACACATCCATCATCATGCACACCATACCTCTCAAGATAGAAGTTAGGCCATTCTGTTAGTGGAAGCGTCTTATTAATTCCTTGTTGGAACCCATCATTTACAAAGAAGTGAAGAAGTTGCTTTTGGCAAGGATTATATTTCCAATTAGGAATTCCACATGGGTGGCCAAATTGGTCCTAGTTAGAAAAAAGAATGGAGAGATTATATTGTGTGTTGACTTCCGCAATTTGAACCGAGCTTCAGAGAAGGACAACTATCCAGTACCTTCATTGGATGAGGTGTTGTAGATCGTTAATGGCTCCCAAATGATGTCTTTCCTCGATGGGTACTTCGGGTACAACCAGGTAATGGTACAATATGAAGATCGTCATAAAAAAATGTTCACCACTAAGTGGGGAATGTTCACTTACAGGAGAATGCCTTTCGAGCTCATCAACGTTGGCACCACCTTCCAATGTGCCATGGATATCGCCTTCAAAGATCTGATTCAAAAGTCCATAATCATCTATATGGATGATTTAACTATGTTTTCTAAAAGGTGGAGTGATCACATCTCCAATTTATGCAAAGTGTTTCAGAGGTGCAAGGAGTTTGGGGTTTCCCTTAACCCCAAGAAGTGCATCTTCGGAGTGACTAAAGGTAGATTGCTCGGTCACATCATTTCAGAATGGGGAATCTCTATAGACCCTGAACGTATCAAGTCCTTGCTGAAAATCCCACCACCAGGAAGCAAGAAAGAATTAAAATCCTTCTTTGGGAAGATCAACTTCGATAGGAAATTCATCACGAGTTTTGCAAAAAAATTTAAACTCCTCAATGCTATGTTAAAATAGATGCCAAAGTTGAATGGACTCTCGAAGCCAAACAAGCCTTTGAAGAAATAAAATGGGCTATTGGTGAGGCACTTGTGTTAATCAACCTAGATTATCTGAAGCCTTTCTACATCTACTCATTCACTTCAAAACATTCTTGTGCTAGCATTTTGACTCAGAAAGACGATGAAGGAAATGAGCATTCGATCACCTTCATGAGTGATCCTCTAAAGGACACTGAATTGTGATATCACAACATGGAAAAATAGGCATCTGCCCTCATCAGAGGGGTGAAATTTTTTTGGCATTATATCTTGCACAATAAGGTGTTTGCCATTGTCCCTGACCTAGTAGTGAAAACACTAATTATGAAAAATGAATTGGGTGAATGGAGAGCCAAATGGGTCACCCTGCTTCAAAAATATGACATGGAGATCCAACCAATGAGGTTGGTGAGAGGACAACCACTTACCCACACGATTGCTAAAGTAGCAGCAGAGGTTGGACCCGAACTCACTATGCAACAGTACCAGGTCAAGGATGTTTCACCAGGAGAATGCTACGAGAATGTCATCTACTATTTGCTAAACCACAAGTGTTTGTTGTACCTACAGGGAGTCCAAAAGCATGCCCTTAGATTGAAAAGCAATGGTTACATGCTACAAGGATCCATTCTCTACAAGAAGAATCATGAAGGCATTTACTTAAGATGCCTCAATAAGGAGGATGCAAAAAGAGTCTTAAAAGAATTTCATAAAAAATTTGGCACTGGCCATGGATCTGGTCCTTCCACAACACATCAGATATTAAGAGTGGGATATTATTGGCCAACAGTATTCAAATATGTTCATTGTCATGTCCGCTCATGTCATACATGTCAGACAGCCACCACCAAGGAAAAGAATGTTGCTTCCCACTACAGCCTGTGCTGGAGGTAAGGTCGTTCACACAATGGGGCCTTGATTTTATTTATCCAGTAAGCCCTCTATCATCCGTGGGAAACAGGTACATTCTTACTGCAATTGATTACTACACTAGATGGATAGAAGCAATCGTATGTAAGCAATGCACAACTGAAATAGTTACTAATTGGAAAGTTTTATTTTAAATCACTTTGATTGTCCTTATGCTTTGGTACATGACAATGGACCTACTTTTGCTTCACTAAAATTTGCTAGTTGGGCATTCGATTATGGGATCTCCCTTAAGTTTTTATTTAATTACTACCCTTAAGGCAATGGCCTCGCTGAATCTACAAACAAGAACCTGATTACTATGATCAAGAAAAATTGCTGGATAGGAATCCCAAGGACTAGCATATCCAGCTCTGTTTCGCCCTTTGGGCATACCACACTCGCCATAAAGCTGCCCTTGGTGATTCCCTATTCCATCTCGTTTATGGCCTAGAACCCATATTTCCTATCCATTTGAAGATTCCCACTATGTAATTTATCAATGAATTTTATGGGGGAGTAGATCGTAGAGAAGCTCAGTTAGTTGAGCTCTTGCATTTAGAGGAAGTCTGAGACTATGCAATAGAAAATTTTGCCAAACATCAAGGCGTGGTTAAGAGATGGTTTGACCGCCGAGCCAAAATCAAAGCCTTTAGAATTGCAGATTTGGTCCTATATTGGGACAAGGCCCATGAAAAGAAAGGGGGACACAACAAATTTGACAAGCTTTGGCTTGGCCCCTTTCAAATAGCTAAGATTTTGGGAGACAATGTCTTCCACCTAAAGACCTTAACTTGTGAAAACGTCTCATTGCCGGTCAACGGGCAACACCTAAAGCATTACTTCCAGGCCTAAGCTCTTTTGAGCTCTTCTTGTAAATATTTGTATATAGGTTTGGATGGGTTTCCCTTTTGGTTTGCTTGCACCTTTCTATTTTTGCATTTCTCTTTTTTCTTTTTTTCTCGGTTGTTTTGTTTTGAAAGGATGTTGCCTGCCCCCTTGCGGTGGTTGTGCTCGCTTGATGAACGGTTCACTTTGTTGTCTGTCCTTGGCGTTCTTCATCTAAACATTCACTCTCGACCATTGGTCTCTGAAGGCTGCCCATGAATGATTTCCTTGTTTGAACTCTGCCTTAGAACTCGATGCTTGGTTGGATCTCTTTACACACATCTCAGATCTCGCACAAAACACATAATAATCATTTCTAAAGGACTGTACCATGGTTTCCATGACACCCTAGTGAGCAAAAAAATTTAAGTCTGCTCCAATGACCACTGTGGTCCCAAACCCATTGTAAGCTTCAGTGCTTACTTGGTCGAGCAAAAGATAAATGATAAAATGTACATTGAAAGAAATATCAAAATGAAAGAGAAAAAGAATTCTAAAAACTAAGCAACCGTATGGGTGTGCGGGTAACTCTATCAGGGCTATGGACACCTGACCAGTAGTAGAGCAATATCTGTGGGATTGTAGTGACAATTGTGTCAGGGCTATGGATGTATAACTAGTAGCAAAGCAATGTCTAGGTTACTTTTGGTGTTGGACAATTTATGTAGCTTGCTCGGTTGGATTAGCGGCCCTTGGTAACCATCCTGTAGAAAGGAATGAATTCACTACACATTTATGAGATGTCTTGTAGACTGACCCAATTAAAGATCATGTTCTCCCAGTTCACCTTTGGAAGCCCACTCCTAGTCTACAAAACCAGATATTCTGGGTCCTTGATGAATATTTATCTTTGGAATGCTCGGGAGCGTTCCCCAGTGGAGTCGCCATTTGTTGTGCCCTCAGCACACACGCCACGTTCAAAATGGGGACCCTCTTTTTCTTTCACCTTGTCGGGTCATTTTTTGATGCCACCTCAATTTGTGTGCCCTATTTTGGTGTCCTAGGTGGTCAGCATACTTTTGAAGCTTCATCTTAAGTTGATTGTACTTCTCCGTTTTAATTTTGTCAAATTTTGGGGCTCTTACGGGGTCTCTCTGGCAGTTTGCCTCTACCAGCGGCCTTGGGTCTGGTCGAGCCTACCCCTTCAGGTTTCCCTAGCCAAGTTTCCCTGTCACGTCCACCGTCCTAAATGGTGAATGGATTTTTCCTTCCCAAACCCTAGGTCCCACCCCCTGATCTCTGTCTGTTGAAATTTACAAAAAAAATTGGCTGCTTTCGGACCTATCGAGCCAGACCTTCCGGACTTCCGCTTTCAGAATTCTGTGAGGGCTTCATTATTCCTGATGACGGAACTCCGCCCTCCAGGCCCCAACCTCTTTTCTGTTGGTGATTTCTGAGTTGATTTTTCCAAGACGGCCACCGCCCCATGCCTTTTCGGCATTCGGGCCCCGGACCTCCCATCGTCGTCCATCAATTTGAATCCACCAACCTTATGCTTCACCATACTTGCATTTAATGAAGCCATTAATGGTGGTTGGAGTATAAATATCTTGCCAAAACCTATTATTCTCACTTGTTAGTATTGCAGAAAGTGGTCAAAGTGCTTTCCAGAGAAGATCCCTATCTTCATCAGTCATCGCCCTCATACCTATTGTCGTCACTTGCTGATCATGAGTGGATTTCACCCCTTGCTGCATTGAGTGTCTGAGATAGGTTTACCATTTTCCCTCCCCAAGAATTTTTTCATAATTTTATACCTAAAGTGATAAGCAACCCAGATCTAAAATACATGACACAATGCATAAGACCCGCGTCCTCAAAACTTGAGAAAACCCCTGTAGCTCCCTCATGATTGATTTAGAGCTTAACCCATGCATGGTTGTTCTTCGCTCAAGGAATTTGCGTTGCCCAGGCCCGAGCTTGTCCATCACCATCAAGTCTCGACTAAAATGAACATATTTTCCAAAATGACCACACCAACCCCCGAGCTCGACTCCTCAAGTTTCCCTTGGTAGAAAGTTGTTAGGAGTTGAAAATTGTAAAGGATGAAGCCGACCTCCATTTGGGACTCTCAAGCCCATGATCCTGAACTTTGGCATCCAGGATTCAGCCGTGCTCTCGCCGCTTTGAGCAGAAAACCTACCACTTATGCCTAGGCCTCGAGGCCTGACTCCCTTTTTGCCATCTAGATTTTGTGCTTAAACTCCTTCTCCAGCACCCTGCTGGGTCCTGGGTGATCTTTTGCTGTGGGGGTTTGCAACCGGGGAACCTCAGCATCCTCATCATTGTCAGGTCCCACCCTTTAGAACTTCATTCAGATTATGCTGCCCCTAACTTTGAACCCTCACCGAAACTCAGCCATCTGCATACAAGATAGATTTCAAATGGTGAATCCTCGGTGACCTTCCACCTCCCAGGCCCCAGGCCTCCATTCACCACTAGGAATTTGGTATTAAAATTTAAGCATCCTCATCATTGTCAGGTCCCAGCCTCCGGGACTTTGTCCCCCCTCCACCGTTCTGAAACAAAATTCTCCCCCACACTTCTAGGTTCTAGGCTCTGCCTCCTTGCTCGCCATGAAACCTGAAATGTTATCTAACATCCGACCCTGATGCCGGGTCTAGTCTGCCTGATGATCACCTTCCCAAACAGTGAAGGCATGACGTTGCCCCAACCTCTTAGGCCCAATCACTTTAAATTTGCAAGATTGTCAGCCACCCTTGCACCCGCCAGGTCCCTGACCCCAGGGTTCTGCCCCTAGAACTTCATTTCTGCTCTATCTTTCCAAAACGGCTGACTTTGGATGACTTTCTGGCCTTGTACCTCAAGATACTCCTAAATCAATCTAAATGAACTCAATTTTCAAATCTAATCTTGACCCATGTGCTTAATTTTGGCCCTCTTTGTTATGATCCTTTTGAACTATCGAAAGTCGGTCGGGAGAAATCTCCTGGATTGCTCCACCCCATTTTCCTTTCCATAACAACATTTCTACTAGGGAAGTCTGGGCCTCTGGGCCAGGATTGTCCGAAATCCCTTAATTAAAAGACTAATGGCATCTGGAAGAAGAAGTATCATTCTATGAATGATAAATTATTTAAATTTTCCCATGTGATTTTAACTAACATGAAGACTTTCGTGATTAGTTGCACTGACTGTGCCTCTACTTGCAGAATATATGGAATCAGGTGCAAGACCTTCACAGGCAGCCGTAGAAAGGGACAAAGGAGAGAAGTCAAGCAAGACTCCTCAACGAAAAGAGGACAAGGACCAAATGAAGTACCAATTCCAAGGTGAACCTCTACACTCAAAAGTTGCCACAGATTGAAAAGAAATCAGCAACATCAACATAGGGCATGTCAATATTGATGAGTTTACACAAAGGGTCAAGGTCAATCTGATGACCAAAAATGCAAGGCTGATAAGACAAAGTGGAATTGCAAAAGTTGTAGGCTTCCCTCCATCCCTCGTGGCCCCTGAATTGGTCATGGCTTGTCGATAGGCGTATCAACCAGATACGAGGACAATTTTTGAAAGAGATGGTAACATTCTTGCCAACATGCCGGCTGAAGGAATCAAAAAGACCTTCCATATTCCAACTTTTCAAGAAATGGAAACACCTACCATAGAGGAATTCTAAGCAGCATGGGATGACAACTCGATAGGCTGTAAAAGGTTAATAAACTAGCATTGGGTTAAAGAAAAATGGGGCAGCGCTGCGAAGGTTCAGGACTCACAAACTCTTCTGCAGTGACTTCCATGAAGATTACCACGACTTGGTCATAATGCTAAGCAGGGTTATGGGTCTCCCTATGACTACCTTCTTTCAGGAGTGGATGGTGTACTTCATCGAATAGATCCTTCATGGGAATGAGGACGTCACCACAAAGTCCTCAATCTACTGGGGAGGCATAATAAGTGACTGCTTTCATGAGTAGTTCATCAATGTGAAGAAGAGTTCCAAGTTTTACATGACTTCATATCTCATTTACTCCTTGGTAGACTGGAGACAGTACAATAGGTTATTTGTGGCACTCGATGAGGAGCAAGGTCGAGGACCTAAGGCCTATGATAGGTACCTCCAGCTCTAGTACCGAAACTTCAAGAAGGAATATTGCAGGGTAAATCATGCCTTCATTGGCCATATCATAAGAATGATTGCTGGGGACATTGAGAGAAGGATTTCCCACAATGCTCAGGAATTCTTGAAGCAGTACGCCTTCCTCTTCATTCAATATCTAAAGTTCACATACATTCGTGTCCAAGGCTTCATCAAAAGGCCAAACAAGTTGCCTCGATACCCAAATGACTGAATCATCCTATTGGAGCTTTCTCGGCAGCTCCAACACATACAGGTAGTCTTCAACAACAAGCACATAGCAGGAATGTCTTATCCCATGACCCTTGGTTAGGGCATGTATAAACTACAAAATTTCCAATGCGCTGGTAACTCTGAAAAATAATTGAAAGATTATCATTTTCACCTACACACTGCTCACCTGCGAATGGACTCATATAGGCATGTAAGGAAGGCGCTAGGACCAAGGTTCACTCATCTGCACCACATTGAGGACTTTTGGGGGGATTGTCAGGATGATAAGGAAGTACATGCAAGGAACTATATGTGGATGACTATGCATTTTATAAGAAAGGTGCAGCCATTTCCCATAAGAGACCAAGTCGAAGAAGACAAGAGCAGCATAATGGACCCCAGGTACCCCGTAGTCACCAATTTGTTGATACCAATGATAGACTGGGATGAGAAAGAGGTCGATGACCTTGATATGATAACCAAGCCAATCTTGGCTCGTACCAAGGAGTGGGTTGATGGACGAGTGGCCTGATTAAAATAACAAGGGGTGGTCCTAACATACGAAGGGCTCAAGAGTGAGCCAAGTGCCATGGAGGATATCACTGCTACAACTTCCATGGGTGGGACATCCAAGTCTCCTCCAGTCACTAAATCCAAGAAGAGAAAAGAGACAGAAATAGAGCAGTTTCCTAACCCCAAGGTTTATAAACAGAAGGATCTAGGAGGCTCACCTTCCAAGAGGCTTAGGAAAAAAGGAGGCACCATAGAGCAGCCCTTAATCTAAGAGGAAGAAGCAAAAGGTGCAGAACACTTAAAACCTCTTTTGGCTCTCCCTACTTTGACTACAACATTATCTGCCTCCCTAGCCATGGTCACCACATCCCCGCCAACGGTTGACATCTCTATCCATCTTGCCCCTTCACCTCTGACTGAGCCTGTTATATTAATTGACTCTTCCTCCGCCGTGACTAGTCCTCCTTCCTCCGCTACCATGTCACCCACTATGTCACTCCCATTAGTTACAATGCCAACACCACTATTTGCTCCCATCGGCTATGGAGGCCACCATGTTAATCTCTAAGGAATGGGAGAAATGGGAGGAGGAAGCCTCGAGGTCATTTGAGGAGGAGGCTAATGAATACCATGAGCACCCTGACTATAAACACCACATAATCGACATGGTGGCCTATGAAGAGGAGGGGACTAGCTCCTCAGAGAGTGGAAATGAGGAAGAAGATGCTGGTGGTAGGGTCATCGTGCAGGCTTTTGATGATGACCTTGAGGAAGAAATGGCCCGGTAGCTGAAGGGTACTGAAGAAGAGGCAGTAAGGTCACCCCTTGAAGAAGGACAACAACAGGAAGATAAACCGAAGGGTGAGGCTCAAGCTATGAAGAGCCTCGAAATTGAGTAGCCTGAGGAGCGCACACATGAGGTTGAGCAGGCCGAAGGAAAGGAGGGAAAAGAAATGGAAAAGAAAGAAAGTCCCATCCAACAATTATCTACCAAGGCTCCTATTAAGCACCTTGTGTTCATCCAAGGCTCCAATGAAGGAGATACTACTAAGGAGGAAGAAAGGGCCCCAGAAGGTAAGAAAATAGAAACCTCAGCCAAGGGGGGCGAAGGTGATCATGGATCACCCAAAGAGAAGGTTGCTATGCCTGAATGGATTGAGGGGTAGCTTTAAAAAAAACTCCTATGCTAAAGGACCCAAGATCGAGGTTGGAAGCTATCTTAGCCTGAGCACAAATTACAACTAGAAAAGAGAAGAAGTGTAAGATCAGATCCAAGATGACGATGGATGCCTTTGGGTCTCAAGCTATGCAAATAGCAATGCTTGTGGTAGGCCAGGAGAGAATAACCTACATCTCCACCATGGATCTAGGAACTGCTACCAGGGAACAGAAGGTAGGACACCTTGAATAATCAGTGGCTACAATGGTACATCTGATAAAGCAGGACAAGGTCTCGAAAGATGAGCTTAACACACATGTAGCTGCTTTGACGGATTACATCCAACAATGGTCTTCGGTGGATGACCTGCCTACCATGTCCACAGCTCCACCCCAACTATTGTCCAAAGAATAGATTGATAAGATGGAAAGAAGAAAGAACTTGGAAAGACTACAAAGGGCTAGTTTCGGCAAGTCTTGTATGTCGATAACATGGGTATTAGTCAGGTTGTTTAGATAGCCAAGAAGTTCTTGGATCTGTAGCTATCTTTGGAAAGCACAAGGAGCTCTGCACTGACTTCCCTGCAACATAGGACTCCACCTTTCCAAAGATCGAGGCTATCCTTCAGTTGCCAAAAGCCACATGGGAAAGGGAGCTTGCATTCAACAAGGATGATCACTAGTTGATGGATGTGTGGTGGCAAGGCTTTGACAACAGGAAGGAAAGTTTGGAGAAAATAATGAGTAAAGTGGATTTGAACATCGAATGGATCAAGGAAATTAGAGCAGAATGTGCTCGTTATCTTAAGTTGATGACGGAGTATGATATGCCCATAGTGCAGATTGATCTAGAAAAGGTAAAACCTTACTTCTAGAAGAAGATGGAGGATAGGATGTCTAGTGAAATAATGGTGGAATTCATGAGTTTTTTTGCTCGTACATTTGACCAATCAGAGCTATTCAGGGATCAGGACAAAAAATACAATGAGGACTAGAAGAGGCTAGAAGATAATGCGAAGGAATGGAGCTACCAAATGTTGTGGTATGAGATTATTGAGGTAGACAAGCTCCAACCAGTCATTCTAAAGTTCATTGAGTATACAGCTTCAAAGAAGCAAGAGGACAACCCTCTTGGTAGATAAGAGCTCCGCAAAGAGTAGCTACAGTAAAACAACAATCAACAAAAGATGAAATTGCTATAGTGACTGGCATTAGATGACGAAATAGGGAGAAGACAAAATGTTTTTTTTAATTGTAATATATTGGGGGTTGGTGAAACTCTATTTTGTAATGAATCTTGGCCACACAATGAAAATTAATTTTGGCCATTCATTTAACCTTTTGGGCACTATAAATAGGGCTCTCCTCTCATTTGCAAAGGGAGTTGAGTTGTTGTAAAGACATGTTGCAGAAATTTATAATGAAAATACATTGACTTGGTGTATTTTCTGAGTTTTTCACATGTTACTTGATTCAACCTCCATTGTTAGATGCTTTACTTAGATTTGTATTTCTATTCTAGTTAGTTGTATTCTTGCTTTGATAGATTTTAGAAATGTTGTTTTGTAGTTGTGAAAATTCCTGTTGTGTAGATGCCTTCTTAGTCCATACTTTTTGCTATTTGCTGCTAGTAGATGGTTGTGTAAAGTTAGTCTAGGCTTAAATTCAAAGCTGCTCCTCACTTTCATCTTTTTTCATGCATGCAAATGGTGAATGAAAGGGTGAAATATTTGCAGACCTTAGAAGATAGCACAAATTCCATGAGACTATGAGATTTCTATTTAATTGGATTATTGTTTCTAGGAAGCTATCCATTGTAGGAACTCCATGATTACTGTTCACAATTAGTTGTAAGTCCAGGAACTTTCCATCTTCCCCACTCTTTTTCCCCTTTTTTAGTAATAACCTATACCAAGGTTCATTGCACATTGCAAAGCCAAAATTGAAGAAACATCAAAGTTTTGGACCACTGTCCGAACCTACATCAAGGTGAAACTCGACCTCCATCTCAAAAAATTCATACTCAAAGATCCACCTTGCATCCAACTACATAAGTCCGCCTTGTGATTACCAGCAAAATAACATCAAAATCAACTGAAGAATTCCATGCAAGTCATGACCTGACACCCAAGAGGCCTTGGGGGGATTTTCAGCAAATTGTCATGGGAAATTTCCTTTCAAGAGAGGTAGTGCATTCGTGTACTACCTGTGTTGAGAAAGTGTGAAAAACACCCATCAACTAGGGCCTTGAATTATGCTAGTTTCCTAATGAGAGACCTTAGATTAATAATGTGACTTGACATTGTGATTCCATCTTCCATTTTGAACTTGAACAATTAAAACTTTTTTGGGGAAAAACTTGCATTAAATGCCTTTTCTCCAAACAATTTATTTATATTATCCCAAATTTTTATTAATGATTTATCTAAATCTATGTGAGGTCATTTATATTCAGAAAGAGCAAGACCAATACTAGTCTTGGCTTTATCATCTCTACTATTCCAATCTAATAACTTATTTGCATATGTAGGTGGGTTTTATTTATCGCTTGCTATTCCCCATAATTTTTTTTTTTTAGTTGCATTTAAATTTTCATTCTCCAAGTACAAAAGTTAAATCCAAAATATTTTTCTAAAGAAATCTCCATAATGTTATATTTCCTTTAAATCAATCTCAAAATATTTCTTATATCACCATTAAACTCGTAATACTATGAATAATAGAAAATTTGTACTCACCTAGCTTGATAATTCTTGAACAATAAGAAGGAAGATATATGGAAGAAATCAAGGAGCTCTACACTTGCTAAAACAATGAAAAATGGGGTTGTGTACATTCTTAAAATGTGGGGTGAGCCAGATATAGTAGGAAATGGTCATATTCTCATTTATTTTATTAGGAAATGGGATCCACACAATGAAATAACTAACAACCTTGAGGTGAATGAAGTCAAAGTTTGAATCTACTAATTTCCTTTTTTGCAAGGATGGGGGTCTTGATTAAACAACACTTTGAGGAGAAATATTAAAAATAACAAATCAACTCCAAAATGTAATCTACAAACTACATCTAATAGATGAGGCTCAATACTAATGGAACCAGAAATCATATTACAGATCAAAGAGAGGAAAGATGATGTATACCAGTCACCAAAATAATTTTTATGAAGCTAACTTGGGACTCATTCACTAAAGGGTGAATGGGTCCTAGTTTAGGGTTTTTCTATAGCTTTTGGGAGCCTCTAAAATAGATTTGAATCTCTCAATTTGGCCATATTTTAGGTTTGTAATGCCAAAAATAAATTTTGTAATTGAGTTTTTGTGAGAGGACAACTTTCTTGACAACTTTTACAACTTTGACAAGTTCTCCAATTTTTCTCTTCAAGAGATCTTCAAGATTTCTCCCACCTAAATCTACAAACACAAATCAAGAGGGAAAAACATTTTGTTTATGGTGAATGGGGGTTTACCTTGGTCAAACCCTATTTTGGTAATTAAACCTTGAAATGAAATAGAAAGGCATTAAAGTAATTATGAATGAACACTTCTATGAATGAACCCAAGAATGTAGATATGTATCTTGCATGAAATGGCTTCAGTGGATGTGGATCTTGATCTTGAAATTTGATTTGAAAGAATGCCTTTGAATGCTTGAATGAATCATGAAATCAACATCAACATATTAGCTCCAATAACATGCATGATGCAAAAAGACATTGATATGATAGTAGGATCTTGATTGCTACAATAATTCTTCACTAAATATTCTCTTGAAAGCCTTGAAATGCTCTTGAAATGCTCTTGAAATTCTCTTGTGAAAGTTCTCTTGATCTCATAAAATATGCTTAGATGAAACTTAGTGAAATGACCTTATATTTATAGGTGGGTATGTGTAGGATCATCATGGAAAAAGTAGGCCCTTAAGTGGCAAAAAATTCAAAAAAAATAGAGTTAGGCAACTTGACGTAAAAAATTGAATAAGTTATCTATATTATTTCAAAAATATGTAAGAATAGAATATATAAAAAATTGAATGTAGTTTCTAAACTACTAGTTTTGTTTGAAAAAAAATATCTATTTGGTAAAAATTTGAAATTTCAATGCAGTGGTACTTCAATTTTAGGGAAAAAATAAGAAGTAGGTGTTTGTTTGACCACCCTAACCATAATAAAATGATAATATTTTTTAAAAAGATTTTAGATATAAGTAGAGGACTCATGCCCTGATGTGATGCATATTTGTTTGTATTTTTTTTCCAAGTAAATAATTAATTATGATTTTTTATTACAATTAAAAAAAAAAACACGTATGTCGACCACCTTAACTTGGTCAAAGCTTCATGAAATTCAATTTTTCTTTTTAATCCTATAGTATGCGAAGCATAGAATGTGATGCATGTTTTGGATTCAAAAAATGTGATATTGTTTGAAAGCTATAGATGTTTTTCAATTAGCCTATCAATAAGGATTTTAGTCATAATTTGAATAGAAAATGAATAATAATTACTCATTAAATTCAAAGTAAAGCATAATTTATATTGGTGGAAAGCTGAGAATCTCCTTTAAAAACCCTTTTCGTTTCATCAATTTTGGGTTAAAAAATAGTCGTCAGGCACATACCCATCATACTGCCATTTTTTGGCCCATCATGATCCTCCACATACCCAAGTGTGTAACATTAATTTTCCAAAATTCAAATAACACAAGCCAACATGTGAATATAGATTTTAAATCATTAAAATACCATCAAAAATATAATTTAAATTAGGGTCTTAGGTCTAAGTGAGGACCCAATTGCCCATGGGATGACATTATTGAATGTCGGGTTTCCTCTTCAGAAAATGCAATTAATTAGGCTTGAATTTAAATTAAAGGGGACAATTAAGAAAAATTAACCTTAATTAATGAAGCCCTAAATAAGTGTGAAAGTTTAAAATGGTACACTTTATAACACCACATTAAGCAACAATTAATTCAATTTTAATTAATAGGTCCCTAAATGTAAAGTGGATATATAAAATACATATTACAACACTAAATTAAGGAATAATTAAGTTTTTTTTTTTTTTTAAATAGGGTAAAAAATTTATTAATCATCAAGAGAAGTACAAAGTAGGAAAAATGCCCAAAAAGGGATAAAGAACCAACAAACAAGAACTCAAGAAAAGTTTATGCAGCATCTCACATCCTCAGTGACCCACCCCTCCAAATCCTGGGCAAGGTCCCTCGGTAAACTGTTCCAATCATCAATCATCCAATTCTCATTCTTCTCCAAGGCCCATTTGGCCAGCCCATAAGCCACCTTATTGCACTGTCGGGGGATATGAGAGAAGGTTATAGACTCAAATAATTCTCCCAGACTGGTGATTTGCTTAGCCACCCCAACAATCTGCCAACTAACATCCTCAAACTGCCTCTTATTTATCAGGTCCACCACTACCTGTGAATCTGAATCACATATAATTTGCTTCCAACGAAGGGAATATGCCCTTTTCAAGGCAAAAAGAATTGCCAAGGCCTCCATAAAGTTATTAGAATGTTGCCCCCAATATTCTGAAAAGAAGAACATAACCACTCGAGAGCTATTTGTTCCCACACCACCAACACCTGCGTAGCCCGGATTACCCCTTGCTAACCCATTCGTGTTGATTTTTAGAACACCAGTAGGAGGAAGCACCCAATGTCCCCCCCTGAAGACCTTTCCTCTAGAACACTTGCCACGCCCAATCTTGGGCCTTCCAGTGACTCTAATGGTAATCCCCAAATTACAAATAAGCCCAATATCTCTTAGATCCACTGGGATTGACATGTCACATTTAGTAGACAACGTTTCCTGTAAGGTCCCAAGGATACAAGCCCAAACTTTCCCAACCTGCAACTTCTTATCCAGAAAGATCCTTCTGTTGCATTCCAGCCAAATGTGCCAAATGATCATACTAGGACCAATAGGCCATGCTATGTGAAAAAAAGAAGTCTTCTTCAGGCTGGACCCAAAGATCCTCCAACATTCCTCAAGAGAAGAGGGGTGCTTGCATGACAAATTCCAGGCCCCCCACCAAAAGTGCCAAATAGTCCTAGCAAAGGGACACTGAAAGAAAAAATGTGAGACAGTCTCAACATCTTTTAAATAGAGAAAACAAAGTGAAGGACCTTGGAAGCCTCGTTTACAGAGGTTATCCCAGGTCAAGCACCTGCCATACATCACAAGCCAAGAAAAGAAATTACTTTTTTGCCAAGAGAATTTATTCCAAATATTTTTCCACCAAGGAACCTCATCACTGCCATAGGCCTCTCTATCCATAACACCATACCTTGAAGCAATAGAGTACTTCCCTTTAGGACCTGAACCCCAAGCAAGCACATCCCTCCTTGGAAGAGAGCAACAAAATCTAGTATCAAGAATGGAGAACAAATCCCTCCTGTCCTCCAAAGACCCCCCCTATGGCCACTCTTGCATATCCTTCCACTGATAGATAATAGTCTGCCCCAAAGTCTATGGGGCTTTAAAATCCATCACTCTACTCCATCCAGCCTGAAGAAAAATCCTACTCAAGCCCTCCAAGTTAGGATACAAGTGGAAAATAGGCGAAAATCCATCCTAGGAATCTTGCCAAAATAGAGTGTCAGAACCTCTGTTGCAAATCCAAAAAATCCCTTTTTTAACAAGCTTAGCTCCATGCTTGAGAGTATCCCAGATCATAGAACCTTTCCCCACAAGGCTGAAATGTGGAACCTCGGCCCCATCCACCCCCCCAAGATACTTGAAGGTAAGGATCCTAGAACAAGACTAATGCTAATGAGTACACCATCTCCAGTATAGCTTAGCAGTCGAACCCTGCCCATTCCAATCTTCCCTACACAATCCTAGACCACCATCCTGCTTTTGTCAACAAACTACTTCCCACTTAATTAGACTCCACTTTCTTGAAAGTAAATTACCTAACCACAGAAACTGCCTACAGAGCCCCTCAAAATCCTTAATGAAACTTGATGGAGCAGTCAACACAAAGCACCTATAAATAGGTAAGGCCTGTACCACAAAATTCAACAGAGTAACTCTCCCTACCATAAACAACCATCTGTAGGTCCAATAACAAACCAATCCATGGAATTTTTTGATCACATCCTGCCAAAAACACCAAGGGAATGGGCACATGTCCAAAGGGATACCAAGATAGATGAAGGGAAGCTTTCCCACCTGAAACCTTAAAATCCTAGCTATACATTGCTGAATCAGAATGGGAGTATTGAAGAAATAAATGCAAGACTTTCATTTATTCTTTGACTAGAGGCAGCCAAGTAGCAATCCATAGTTTGGTGAAAAGCAACAGCCTCATCCACCTTAGCAACACCCATTAAAGTCGAGTCATCCACAAACTGAAGATGAGTTTTAGGAGTGAGGGAATTGCTCCATTTCCAACCTTGTATGAGCCCAACCAAAACCCATGACTTAATGAACCTCCCCAAACCTTCAGCCATTAGAATGAACAAGTATGGGGATAAAGGATCCCCCTAATGAAGACCATGAGAAGCACCAAATAGATATGAGGCCTCCCCATTTATAAGAACAAAGAAGGAGGGTGTTGTCACACAACTCATGACCCAATCGATCCACTCCTTACAGAATCCAAAGGCTCCCAAATTTTTTGTCAAGAAACCCCATTTAACTCTATCATACGCCTTAGCCATATCAAACTTTATAAAAATTGCTTTTTCCTTTGAGGATGCCATGGAGTGAATAGTCTCAGCTGCAATAACTATACCATCCAAAATCTGTCTACCAGTAACAAATCCCCCTTGTTCCTCTGAGATCAACTTATCTAACCATGGCTTTAGACACTCTGCAATTAGTTTTGTGATGATTTTATAAACCACATTACACAAGGAAATTGGTCGAAATAGGTCTAGAGAATTAGCCCCTTCACACTTTGGAATGAGAGCGAGAAATGTGGCATTCATGGCTCTCAAATCCAATTTTATTACTTCCCCAAATTCTTGGAAGAACTCAGCCAGAAACCCTTCCGGACCAGGAGCCTTCCCTTTTTTCATCTAAAACACCACTTCCTCCAACTCCTTTAAAGAAATGGGCTTAAGAAGAGAGATATTCATATCATTGGTCACCAGAGGAGGAATATTGGCCAAGATGGAAGCTTCCTCCTCTCGAGCTAGTGGGGTATCTTTTGAAAAGAGCCCAGAGAAGAATTGGATGGCCTCCCTAGAAATCTCTAGCGAGGAAGAAAGAATAGTACCTTCAGGAGAGCAAAGAGAAGAAATAATGTTTCCTTGCCTTCGAGCCTTTACCGAGTTATGAAAGAAGGAAGTATTCCTATCCCCTTCTTGAAGCCAGTCAATATGAGCCTTTTGTTTCTAGAGAATTTCTTCACAAAGCTCCCATTCCTCAAGGTCTTTAACCACACTAGCCTCATGCCTGCTCAAATCCTCATCTAGGCCCTGATCCTAGATCTATCTGGTGATGTAAGCCAAGTGCTTTTGAGCCACCCTTTTCTTTTGGAAGACATTGCCAAACTGATGCTTATTCCAATACTTTAATGTATACTTCACATATTGAAGCCTCTTCATAAAAGTAAACATGGCAGTACCAACAGCAGGTCGTCCTTTAGCCCACCATTTAGAAACTAAGTCAATCAGAACCTCCTCCCTAATGCACTTAAGCTGAAATTTAAAAGTCAGTTTCGTAGAGCCACCCATCAGATGAGCAAAGAGCTTGATTGGCCAATGATCTGATCCATGCCGATCTAAAATTTTTGAGCTGGTCATCCACTTGTCACCAACCCAAAAATTGGACACAAGAAACCTATCTAATCTTTCAGAAATAGCTTCAACCCCAATCCTACTGTTATTCCAAGTAAACTTTCCATTCAAAGGTTTAATATCCACAAGTCGAAGCTGAGCCAAATTCTCCCTAAGAAGATCAGAAGAGGGGTCTAGACGAGGCACTCCCCGCTTTTTCTCTTCAAGAGAGGCAATCGCATTGAAATCACCTGCCATAATCCAGGGAAGATAGGGATCCAATGATCTTAAAAAATTAATATGAGACCACAAAAGAATCTTACCTAGGATATCTATCAGAGCATAAATATTAGATAGAAAAACTCTTTCCCTTGTCTCCAAGCTCATCACAACAAGAGAGATGGAGAACCTATTGGAGAACCAACAAATAGGAGAGATTTGTTGGGACCCTAGAAGCACGTAAGACCTCCAAAGCTTCCATGATAACCCACGCAATCACATAAACCTCTATTCCAAATATTAGAAGCACTATTCATCATGCTATCAACAGATAGCTTCGTCTCTTTGAGAAAAAAAAATCTAGAGAATGACCACGAACAAAATCCTGAATAGCCTTTTGTCTACGGACGCTATTCATAACCCTCACATTCCATGAAAGCACAATCATCACAAGGTTTGAGAGAAGTGAGTATCCAAGGTCTTCACTAACCCAGATTCCACCAACGTCTCACCAACCAACTTGAATTTCTCCCGATCCTTCTTCTTGCCCACTTTCTGGAGCTTATCAAGAGCACATTTTTTTAGGGACTTTTGATCTACACCCAAGATATGGGAAGAAGCAAAAAATTTACTCTTACCAGAGCCTCCAGAGCTTGTTCCTCCAATAGAGCATGCACCTACCTCAGTAGAGATCAAAGAAGTACCAGCTGCCACACACGGGTCCCCAAGCCCAACTTCAAGGGAAGGAGAAAAAGAATCCTTAACCTCCCTAGGAGCTACCACATGACTAGGAGTTGAATCCATAACAGGCATAGACTCGGGAAAATGAAAAGAAGTAGGGGTAGCCACCACATGCAAGTCAGGAGAGACCCCCTCCTCATGAACTAGATCATTCAGCACATAAAACTTGTTGGAAACCTCCTCCTCCTAGCGATTCTAAAAAGTCCTCTTTTGTCCTCGGCCCTTATTTCTTGGCCTAACAGGCTCAAACCCATCTTTATCCAAAGTCACCCCCTGCATGAGTCCTTTGCCTTTTCCAGGCTCTAAACTTGATGGAGCCAATCCGTTGCTTGGATTACCCATACGAGTAGCTTGCGGAAACCTCCTCTGGAGATGCCCATATTCTCGGCACAAACAACATCTAAACGAAAAGGCTTCATAGTCAAGCAGCTGCGTCCATGAACTAGATACCACTGTCAAAATGATAGAGTCAGGTAAAGGCTGGCTCAGGTCAACCTCCACACAAATACGAGCATAAGAAAAGATCTACTTCTCCATAGTTTTTTGGGAAGGACCAATCGGTCTTCCAAGTGCCATAGCAATAGATTGCAGAATATCACTCCTCCAGCATTCCAAAGGAAGTCGAGGAATGCGCATCCACACCGGGACCTTGGATGGAAACTCCTTCACTGAAATAAAACCCGCATGCCATGGTTTGATAAAAAAGCTGATCTGATTGTAAAAGTACAGGCCACCCTCAAAAGCCCTATTTCTATCCGAAATGCATGAGAAGTCCACCAAGAAAAAAATATTTGCAGCTAGTAAAACCTCAAAATCCCCTTTTGGATTCCATGTCTTCCGAATCCAGGGTTCAAGGAAGGGTAGAGAAACCCTCATCCCTAAAAATTAATAGATTAAAACATGTTTGCTAAAATATTTTATATCACTTGCAACCACTTCCTTCTAGATCACCACCACTAGACATGCTTGAATCCTTTCCAAACATCCATTAACCTTTTTCACTTTAAATGAGCTAGTCCTAGATAATACCATTCCGGTGGAGGTCAAAGAAGGCACCCCATCATCTGCCTCTACCATCATAATGCCTCCCAACACCTCCTTCAAAACTTGATTCGAAGCCATGGCTCTCACCATGACAACCCTTTCCAAAAAACTATCTCCCCTAGCCTAAGAGATTGAAACCTCACCCGCCAGGCTAGGGAAAAATGAAGCCCCATGCCTGCCTTGTGCACCAGCCCTCAATCCAATGCACCCTGCAGCTAGAGAAAGCACAAAACTCATGCCTCACCTCCTCACCACACCACCAGACAAAGGCCTAAGAAGATAGGCATTTTTCAATGCCCCATACAATAGATCTTTCAAGGTCCAAAACACCACTACTGATCTAATCCACAGAATAAAATAGCGTTGAAAGCTCACAGGTCATAGAGAAGATAGAAGGAAATGCAAAAATAATAGACCCAGCCCCCATACGCACTGAAAAACCCCTTTCCCAATAGAAGATTTCAAGGAGATCATGATTCTGAAACAAGCCTAAGCATGCAAAAACTAGGCCCAACATGTAGCTCTGGCATAAATGGCCATGAGCTCACGCAAAGCCAGAGCAGGCGCCATCCAAACTCAAGGAATAATTAAGTTCATTGTAATATTAATTCCCAAATTAACTGTGAAAAAGGGATACTTTTTCCTACAATACATTTATTACTCACTTTAGTGAGAGGATGACCCTATGTCAAACTCACACTAAACTAGACATTCAAGACAAATGTATGTAGTAATGACAAGGATAATCATACAACATCAAAGCCTAGAAAGAAAAGGGAGATAGATCAAGATTTGACTTGTTAGGGAAATTTAGTGCATCTCAGAGAAATCTCCAAGAACAGTGTTTCCTTTGGTAACTTTAATTTTGATTATTACCTCAAAGACACAAACAACTATGTCCTAAAGCAGAAACAGACATAGTTCATTTCCCACATTGATCCTTCTAAGAGAAGCACATGTAGATTCAACATCATGCAGTAACAGATTTTAGAAGTAGAACCAACAAAGATGAAAGATAAGAAAAAAAAATAGAACACACAGACTTACGTTGGGAAAACCCTTTTGGGTAAAAAACCCCACACACCAAAGATCAAGCCATTGTATTATTCAGCAACTGAAGGTTACAATACAATTCAGGCTCATAGCCTTTTAAGAGATTACATCTTGTCCATTTTGGATACAATCTGATAACCAACTCTCCCTCTGTACATTTCTTGATCAACCTTTCAAACCAAACAATCTTCATACTGTTGCAATACCCTCACATAGTATACAGTACAGATCAACATGAGAGATCAACCATGGCATTCAATCCTTGATCAGGAGAGAAATCGGCAGCATAACCCTACCTCTCACTTCCTCTATTTCGGCCTCATGGCCTCGGCCTTTCAACCAAGCACTCGGCCCTAACTCTATCGATCACCTATGTCGAAGAATCCAACCAAGCATCATCTACTTTTCTAGGCTATATTCATTTCATTTCTGTCTATCAAGATTCCTCTCAAAACGGCCACAACAAACTAACTTCCAATGGTTCCCATTCAGCTCCTCTGATTGGTCCATGAGATGCCACATAGGAAAGTCTCACTTGGTCAAATGGCTTCAAGTTGTGTTGGCATATCAGTGAGACACTGACCGTGTCTCCCTGATGCCAACATAGTCAGCATTGAATATCGCCAAGAGTCCATCCTATCAGGAAGATGTTTCATCGATTCCATAGAGCTATCGCTCAGCTTTCGCCATGTCGCCAAGACATATTGCTTTCACTGAGCCATCCCATCAAGCCTTCATTGTTAATCTGAAGCATCCAATAGTCAATGAGACTTATGGCTATTGCTAGGAGGTTACATCAATGTTCAACAGTTACTCTAAAGTATTCAACAGTCGACAAGACATCACCTTCACTGAGACATTACCTCGAATACTCACAAGTCATACCGAGCACCAAACACTAGTCGGCAAGACATTCGTCTTTCACCAAGAGGTTTCACTGAACTTTTTTATGTTACTCCGGAGTGCTCATCTATCGCCAAGACATACGTCCTTCACTGAGACTTTACTCCAAGATCCTTATGTTTCATCGAGCACCGAACGGTCGGCAAGACTTCTATCCATCACTAAGAGTTCTTAGCAAACCCTTAGTGTTACCCCGATGCCTCCAAGTGTGTCCCCATAGGCAAGACCTTCATCGGTCACTGGGACATCTTCCCGAAGCCCTTTGAGTTTCCTCAAGAGAATACAGTTGGTGTGACATTCTCTCATTGATAAGAATTCTTACCGATAGTATTCCTTCCGGGGAGAGTTTCCCCAATGACTTCAAACCAAACACTATCGGTGAGACATTAACACATCGCTAAGAGCTCATAGTGAACACCCAAGACTCTCCCCGATATCTGATAGAATGGCTTGTCGGCCAGAGATCTCCATGATTGGTGAGAGGTTACAACAAACAAACTGTCACAGTGATAGGCTCCAAAGTAAAAGCATTCAGCGAGACTCCTACAAGGTCACAGTGACTTGATCTGATTCAACAAGGTTACTACTGCTAGTCGGCTAGACATGTCACCAATCTCAGCGATCATGCTTTCTCATAGGTTTCAACCTATGAGATTGAGGCAATAATTCCAACAATCTCCCACTTGATGAAGATCACATAGGCACCTCCAAAGCAACCAGACACTAAGATCACACTAGCTCCACCAGTTCAGACCCCACAATACTCAAGACACCCAATCAACAAGATTTCACAAATAACAGTCCACCAGATAATCTGCAGCAAAGACCAGGCATCCAACTGCAACTCACTATCTAACAAAACAACCGAAATACAATTGATCACAACCTTCGAGGAAACCTCATAGACCTCAAACATGCTCTCATGCTCCATCAAGAATTATGCTCCAGCATCTAAGATGTCCACCATTCATCCAACAATCCTTGTCATCTTCCAACATGGCACATGTGAAAGAAAGATACAAGCCAAGGTGAACAAGCACCATTCCAAAGAACACAAGCAAGAGATACTAGTGATATCAACAATAAGGCACTGCTACTACTTCACTGTGCTCAAACGCTATACAGAAGCAATATCAACTTCAAAGCCTCAAATAGAACACAACCATGAAGTCATTCTCCATAAACAAGACAAAAAACACCAGCTAGAACAATAATCGGAATGACTTCTTACATCCAACTGATAAAC
Organism: Sequoia sempervirens; assembly: GCA_007258455.2. Taxonomy (NCBI): domain Eukaryota; kingdom Viridiplantae; phylum Streptophyta; class Pinopsida; order Cupressales; family Cupressaceae; genus Sequoia; species Sequoia sempervirens. The sequence goes on along the minus strand of VDFB02058242.1, from coordinate 756,478,482 downwards.
CCACGTGACTGAAAATAGCACCCACAACTCGTGCTATTCCATCCAATCTCACATACCTCAAAGGTATCAGCGTTAGTAAACTCATGCCAAACTATAACCAACTCAATAAAAGCAAATACAAGCTCTAAGTGCCAACCAGTCGAAGAAGACAAAACACAATAGGAACTCCCACTGCCTGAGTAGTTCCAAAACTGAAAGATCAAATACATACCAAGTATACCAATAACAACACATAGAAAATGTAACCATGTAGTACCAAAAAACATATCCATAATGGTATGCACAACCTGCAACAAACCGTTACAAGATTCATTTCTCTAACCACAAGTCTTCACAGTTCTCCCAAGTTCTCCATATGCAATCAAAAGAAAAAAGATTAAGAACCTCCATGTCATCACCCATGAACATGAGTGAAAACACATGACTAGAAGCAAGTGATCACTATAGCTCCAACCAAACCTCAAACCAATGAAATGTGAAACCATACATCTAGGACCTAAACCAAGACCAAAGAGAGAAACTCTACACACCATATCCCTGTAGAACATCCTCCTATATACACTTCTAAGAGCCATCTGTGTCAAGAATGATCTCCTTCTCATCCCAAAAGAAAAGCCTTAACAACATCCAACTGTTCAATCACCAAGATCAAACCAAATTCTAATATCATGTAATCAACATGGATGTAAGACTCTCAAAGAAGATCAATCTACTTCATTTCCCATTTCAAGAAATCAGCCCAAACATCATCTCCTACCAATTCTCATTAGTAAAAAACATAACACAAAAGCTCAAGGAGATAAACAAGTTGTACAACTTCCACTATGAATCCTCCAGAACCATTAAACAACAATTCAAGATCCATATCATGAAAGTAAATAAAAAACCACATCTGAAAAATATAATGGGCCACATACCTCTCAGATAAACTGTCGAGTAGACCAAGAGTGGGAACAAGAATAATCCTTCAAGATATATAAGCCATCATAACTAATCCAAGAGAAATCTCCTCATAGGTCTTCTAATTGAACTCACGTTCAACCAAGGTGTAGGCTTCTTGAACTTTCTGCTAAAAACTTCATCAGGAATAACAAGCAGCAAAACTTCTCTCATAAGAGAAAAATAGCCTCACCTTATTCTTCATGTATCCATGAGTACTAGCAACCAATCATCTCATGCTAAATTTAAACTTCTTTATTGCACTATGACGAAGTATCAAGGAAATAATCAAAGCACCAAATACACAAAGAATTTACTAGACCACTGTCAAAGCTCCAATCATCTGAATCAGAAGCTTATCATGACACCATGATCTACACATCCCCATAGGAGATACCATGCTCCAAGTGACTTCATCATTGTCTCAAGTACAATGCACAATGCAAAAACTCTAGTGCACACACAAGAGTATACCATGACATAAAGCAAAAAGACTCAAAATCAACATCACCTGTCAAGCACCACCAACACCTTAGCCAAAGACTCCAAGCATCCTCCATGGATCCAAGATGTTGCACATCTTCACATAATGTCCATGCAAAAGCGAAAGAACCCTTCTGTAGAAATAGGATCTACAAGCTCCCCCTTCAAACATCTGCAACACTAAAGAAGACTATTCACCACCATGTGATGAAACCACAATTACTGCTAAAGCTCCCACTGAAACGTAACATCTGAGCTCTCCAAGCATCAAGACCACCTGCTTCAGATTCCCATAACCGACTATTCAGGTACTCAACAATATCCATCCTTTCATCTCAAAACAATCACACCAATGCTCAAGTTACCAAATACAAGGCTATCTAACAAGTCTGCACCAGCAATGAATCAATATCGTGGAGAAAGAGAGTCCACATCCAAGCTATCTCACTGCAACCAATGGGTAGCTAATCCATCAACCGCATAACTCATAGATCACAAAAATTGAACATGCAAACCCATCATTGCATTGGAAACTGTAACACTGAGATTTCAAAGAGAATAACCATGTAGACAACATGACTAAAACACCAGATCGTGCTAAATCTGATTTGCCAATTCATGTCCACAATGAGCACCAAAATCAAGAAACTAGGAAGCGTCACCACAATAATGTTGAGTGACAAATCACATACCAACACTCCCATATAGAGAAGAAATCACACCTTATCAAACCATGCACAAAGCATGCATGCATAACTGCAACTAACTCATCTAGGAACACCCCATAAGTCAGGCTCTAGACAATAGCTTATCAACAACTCCACATAACCACAAGTTTTTCTTAACCGTGTAAAACTTGCAAAACCACAGGGCTTTGCAAATACAAAACATCCTTAAAAAAGGAATCAGCAGTTCAAGAAAATCCAGGCCCCTTTCAGGCCAAACCTAAAACCACCAACATGTACATGCATCTGAGAAAGAGAGAAAAGGCTATTCCAGAAGATTTGCAAATCATCTAATGATTAACTTCATAGCCTTTATGTATTCAAGGTTAACAGGAAACTATGCCTTCCAACACTAGGAAACACCACCTAGCATAAGCACTCTCTTGCATGGCTGAGAAACAAAATAGGCTTCTCCATATCATCAACGAGCCTCTGAAACAGACACCAATATGAAAGCTTTACTGCTACACAACCATAGAGCAAAGAAATCCACCCCATACACCAAAGATATACTACTACCAATCAGGAGACACAGATACCATCAAAGCAACATGATCAACTCCCTTCTCCATCTCCACCATCCTTCAAGCTATGTGTTTTCTCTGAAGATCACAAGACTTCCACTCACCAAAGGATCAATAAATTAGTCCATTCCTCTAGATTTCTTCTAGCCTATCAAGCTAAGAAATCTTCACAAGACAAATACCCAAAACTAGCAACCAAAAGAAGGCTTTGATACCACTTGTTAGGGAAATTTAGTGCATCTCAAAGAAATCTCCAAGAACACTGGTGCCTTTGGTAACTTTAATTTTGATTATTACCTCAAAGACACAACCAACTATGTCCTAAAGTGGAAACAAACACAGTTCATTTCCCACATTGATCCTTCTAAGAGAAGCATATGTAGATTCAACATCATGCAATAACAAATTCTAGAAGCAGAACCAATACAAATGAAAGATAAGACAATAAACTAGAACACACAGACTTACGTGTGGAAAACCATTTCGGGTAAAACACCCCACACTCCAAAGATCAAGCCATTGTATTATTCAGCAATTGAAGGTTACAATACAATTTAGGCTCATAACCTTTTCAGAGATTACATCTTGTTCATTTTGGATACAATCTGATAACCAACTCTCCATTTGTACATTTCTTGATCAACCTCTCAAACCAAATAATCTTCATACTATTGCAATACCCTCACACAGTATATAGTACAAATCAATGCGAGAGATCAACCATGGCATTCAATCCTTGATCAGGAGAGAAATCGGTAGCATAACCCTGCCTCTCACTTCCTCTATTTTGGCCTCATGGCCTTGGCCTTTCAGCTAGCCACTCGGCCCTAACTCTATCGGTCACCTGTGTCAAAGAATCCAACCAAGCATCATCTACTTTTCTAGGCTATATTCATTTCATTTCTTTCTGTCAAGCTTCCTCTCAAAACGGCCACAACAAACTAACTTCTAATGGTTCCCATTTGGCTCCTCTGATTGGTCCATGAGATGCCACATAGGAAAGTCTCACTCGGTCAAATAACTTCAAGTTGTGTTGGCATATCGGTGAGACACTGACCGTGTCTCCTTGATGCCAACACAATTAGCATTCATATCGCCAAGAGTCCATCCTATCGGTAAGACATTTCATCGAGTCCAGAGAGCTATTGCTCAGCTTTTGCCATGTCACCAAGACATATCAATTTCACTGAGACATCCCATTGAGCCTTCATTGTTAATCCAAAGCATCCAACAGTCGATGAGACTCATCGCTATGGCCAGGAGGTTACATCAATGTTCAACAGTTACTCTGAAGTATTCAACAGTCGGCAAGACATCACCTTCGCTGAGATGTTACCCCAAATACTCACAAGTCATACCGAGCACCAAACACCAGTTGGAAAGACATTCGTCTTTTTCCAAGAGGTTTCACCAAACTCTTTTATATTACTTCGAAGAGCTCATCTATCACCAAGATATACGTCCTTCACTGAGACGTTACTCTAAGATCCTTATGTTTCATCGAGCACCAAACGGTCAGCATGAATTTTGTCCATCGCTAAGAGTAATTAGTGAATCCTTAGTGTTACCCTGATGCCTCCAAGTGTGTCCCCATTGGCAAGACCTTCATCAGTCACTGGGACATCTTCTTGAAGCCCTTCGAGTTTCCTTAAGAGAATCCAGTTGGTGTGACATTCCCTCATCGGTAAGACTTCTTACCGATAGTATTCCTTTTGGTGAGAGTTTCCCCGATGACTTCAAAGCAAATGTTGTTGGTGAGACATTAACACATCGCTGAGAGCTCATAGCGAACACCCAAAACTCTCCCTGATATCTAATAGAATGGCCTATCAGCCAGAGATCTCCACGTTCGGTGAGATGTTACAATGAACAAACTATCACAGCGATAGGCTCCAAAGTAAAAGTGTTCGGTGAGACTCCTGCAAGGTCACAACGACCTGATCTGATTTAACAAGGTTACTACTGCTAGTTGGCCAGACATGTGACCAGTCTCAATGACCATGCTTTCTCAGAGGTTTTAGCCTGTGAGATTGAGGCAATAATTCCAAAATGACTATCCAACATGATGTGGAACACATCTTAGTTTTTTTTCCAAGGAAGAGGGGAGGATCAAGCCTTAACTATCCAATGCATCTTGACTATTTTTCCAAAGACATTCACCAGTATAACTTGATGTTCACTATGCAAACAATGATGCACGCTCACTCTGGGCTAATGGAACCTCAAGTTGTTTACTAGCTGAGCCCCTAGGATAGTGGCTTAGTGAGAAATTCATGCCAGGTCCATAGGTTCTCGCTATACTAACCATACAAAAGCTATCCTTTTGATAAGTCTGATAGGGCACTAGAATAAAAAACTAGGACTTCGGGCTTCACATGGTTAGCGAGTTGTATTATGCTAAACACTTATGAACAAAATGAAAATATTTTTTTGTTCAAAGGGATCTTGCTTAGTTTGTGTAAGGTATCCTCTTAGGGAACATTATGCCTAATGTCTCCAAGAGAGGTGAAGTCAAGGATAAAATATTTGCAACTTAGGGAATACAACACGTAGCATCAAAACTAAGAGAAAATTCATATACCAAGAAATATCACGCTCTCGAAGGACGTAAAACCCAATGAAACCACGAAGAAAAGGATGCATCACAAGAAGAAAGAAAATCAAAAAATGAAACATGAGAGTCAAAAATAATTCCAAAGTATGCCCCCACTTTAAAGTAATTGCTACAAAATTTCTATGAGCAATTGCTTTAAAGTAGAAAATAGCCAATGCTAATAATAAATAATACATGAGAACTTACTCGGAAAGCCTGATACCAAGTCATATGTTTCCAAATGAAGCTACATCATGGAAAGGGGTTTCCCCCTAAATGAAATCCCAAAACACATAAAGGATCCACGGATTCGAGTTTAGTATATCTTTGTTACAATGTTGTTATAGATCTCAGAAACATCATCATTCCCCAAATACTCACATAACGAGCATAATGACACTTAGAGAGTGAAAATAAAGAAAAATATTTTGGCTCAACATGGAAGAGACCTAAATATCTCGATGCCTTGCATCATCCCCAAAAGGAAAACACAATAGAAATTAAAAGATAAAGGTTTAGAACATATAGAAGAATGTAGATACAAATATAGGAATGCACATAAAGAGAGAGATACATCAAATAGAGTAGTATAGAGGATAAAATTAAGCACATGCAATCATACAAAGGAACATGCAAAAGAAAGCAAAGAAAACAGACTAGTAAGGAATATGCAATTCAACCTATAGCAGGTCATCCACATCCCAATCTTGTTCAGTTTATACAGAAGGTGGACAACTAGCCAAAGGGACAACATCAAGTGCCAAACTAGGACAAGCACCAGGTTCAACACTCTTATTAGGATGATCATCGTTTAAGCTCATAGAGGATGAAGAAATTAAATTCAAATCATTATGCACTTGTTCATCAATCTTTACAATTTCATTATCATCATCCAAGTTAATCACAATAGGAGGTCTGATGATAATATCCATAGAATTTTATTGTTTATGCTACGACAAGGGTGAAGAGGAATCATGTATTGCTAGAGACAAGTTTGGATTTTTATTTTCTATGTTGTTATTTTCTTCTTTTTCTTGTAACAAATGAGCAATAAAACAATAGCTACACCAATGCTCTCTAGCATTGTGCTTCCATTTCATTTGATTTTCAAGTTTTGTTTGTGTAGGAGTGATTTTATCAACAATAGGTTTGTTTTCTTCCCCTAAGGGAGGAACGGAAGGAACCATGTGAGGTTGTTCAACCACTTTCTCTTTAGCTTTGTAAACTTGTTTGACTTTACGAGACACAACAAGATTTGTTTGATTATCTTGTGGTCTCTTAGATGAAATAGGTAAAGGATTTTTCATAGGTTGCTCTTGGGTACATGGAAGGGCTTTTGGATATATGGCAATGGAAAAATTATCCCTCTACTTTTCCTTGCTTGTTTGGGCCCTCCTTGTTAAATTTAAGCATAATGTTGCCTTGATTTAGTGTTGTAATGTGTTTGACACATTCACATTAGGTCCTGGGATCTTGTGAGCTAAATAAACTTAATTGTACCTTATTTAAGGTGTTGTAAAGTGTTGTACCACACTTTCACACTTTTCCAGGGTTTTCATAATTAACTAGTTTCTGTTTTCTTTAATTGGCCTTATTTTGCATCCAAAATCCTTAATTAATGTATCTTTTTGAGGATAATCTTGACATAAACTAGTATCCAATCACAATTCATTTTTTTTAGGTTGTGATGCCCTGATTTAGTGATCTAAGACTCATACACTACCTTGGGCTTATGAGTCCCACCTTGGTTTTAGGGCCTCAATCCTGATTTGACATGAATCTAAGCAATTTTGAAAAATGTGTCTCGTAGTTAGGCCTAATGGGACCCATATGCCATTTTGGTGTATGAGTCTCATGTGGCCCAAAATTAAATTAAATTTAAATTCTTGGTGGGATTTTATCCTCCTAGATCTGATGTTAGCTTGTAGTATTGTAATTTTGGGAAATTTTTCGTAAACAAGTATAAATAAAAGGTTAGTTCACTCATTTTCACCTAAGACTTTCACAAGAGAATTACTAATAGAAATTTTAAGTTCATAAGAGCATTCAAGAGTTTACAAGAGAATTCAAGAGTATTCAAGGGCTATTTATTAGGTGTTTTTGAGCATAATTTAAGCATCAAGCATCATGTCAAAGTCATCATACATCATTTTATTTTTTAGCTAACAATTGTGGTGTAGGGATTCATGATTCAAGATAGAATTCAATTCAAGATCTATCACATTCAAGCAAGAGTCAAGATCTACATCCATTGGAACCACTTCATACATGTTTTTAGCACTTTATTTATGTTGTTTGGTGAGTTATAACATTACATTTTGTTCATTCATCATTCATTCATTTCAAATGTACAAGTTTTGAATACAAAAATGTGGTTTGACCAAGAAAAACCCCTTTCCACTAATAAAATAACATTTTCCCCTCTCTTTAGTGTGTGATTTGTAGATCTATGTTGAAGAAATATTGAAGAGAAAGCTTGGAGAAAGTTTTCAAGTATTCAAAGTTGTCAAAGTTGTCACCTTGCATTGGATATCATTGAAAGACATCTATAGGTTGCAAATAAGAGACTCAGACCCAGAGATTAGGTAGAAAGGATAGAACAAACATTGAAGAGTAGAATTGGACTTTAAATTTCCAAAAAAATCAAATTTAACTAATACACCACTACTGGCATATGAGTCCTAGTATAGTCAAATTTTCATATTTCAAGAGTTCTAGACATATCTCTACTAGATTTTTGTTCCTGCCCAAAAACCCTAATCTCAAACTAAATCATCCAAACTAGTGTATGAATCCTAGCAAACATTAATTTTATTGTTTTTAGCATTTCAAGTCTTCATTCAAGCCTCTTCAAGCTTCCAAGTGTGTTAGAACTGTGAAAATTTGAAATTTCACAATCAATTGCATTCATGAGTTTCCAAAATAAATCTTCATCATAAGCATAAAAGTCCCTCCTCATAACGTCTTGCTTATATTTTGTCATGTGGTCCATTTGAATCCATCTAGTCTTTGATATTTCATTGTATTACCAATATCGGTAAGATGGAGAAAGGGTCTCCCTGACCTATGATATTTTTTCACTAATGTATGCTTGCTGCAGATTATCGACAGGACACATCTTTTGTTTTGGTGACAAAAGAATCATATTGGCAAGAGAATCATTATCAGGATGAGTCATAATGAACTCATATATATCTCACCAACCAGCGCATGAAAAAGCATTTCAGCCAAACTAAGGATATCAGAGTGATGTCTTACCGAAAGCGTCGGGTCTTGCCGATAAAGCGCAAAGGGATTCCATCAGAAGACTATTAGGATGAAGTCACATAGTCTTGCCAACTCAAATGTCACACCGATAAAGATATGCATCGGAAAGAGAGTTTTCTTCGGCATGGGTCTTGGCGAGATCTTATTGTCTTATTGACCGGCGACAGAGGAGCATGTTAGTGAGAGACTTTTCTTTGGGGTGAAGTCTCGGAAAACTTTTTATGTTTCACCAACTAGCGCAGAATGAGCAAGCATTTTGGCCAAACTAAGGGGTCTTGGGGTGATTTCTTACCGATCGTTTCATGTCTTATAGACTGGCAACAGAAAGAGTGTATTGGCGAAAGATATTTTCATTGGAGTAAGTCACAGTGACCCATATGTCACACCAATGAGGATATCATTTTGGTAAGACTAAAATACATTGGAGAGGTCTCAACGAGTACCTTCGGTCTCCCCGACATGCGCAAGGAATCCTATCAAAGGTTATCGAGGTAAGGTTATACAGTCTTCGTGACCCGTTTGTCATGCCAAAGTGTTTCATTGGTGAGAGAATGATCATGTTTCAGTGACATGAATGTACCATGGGGTATTTTGATATGACACAGGGTGTTCTATGAAACTACTTTCTGACTCAAAATTTTCTTAGCGACTAGAAAATAAACTAAAGAGCACATTTCGGTAAGACGAAGAATCATCTACAGGATGTCTCTCTGACAAGAGAATGTTACAGTGACACATGAGAAATGAAAGAATACATATCAGTGAAACACAAGGTATGATCTACGGGACGTCTCCCCGATAACAGATGTCACAACAAAACATGAAGGATGTAGGATGACTGTTGGTGAGACATTGGCCTTTAGTGTGACTATAGGACATCTCGTCGAATGTTTTGCTAGTGTTAGCAAAAGCCCAAATTCAACTGTTGGCTAACATGTGATTACGAAATGATGTGTCTCTTCAGATGCAAATGTATAAATATCCATTTTTGATTGTAAATGAGAGGGGATTAGATTAGATATTCGATATACAGTAGATAGGGTAGATAATATATAGTTGGATAAAATTTCCATAGAATATAGACTACATTTGCATGATTTCAAAATCGAGATATCAATGAAAATCAGTTGATGTGGCTGCTCATTTCTGGTGTCAATTGTCTGTTGTGCTTATTGAAATTATTACTAAGTTTTCTCCAATATTGATGCTTTCTAGTTGTTTAAATTGATATAATGAGTTGATCTTCAGTTTATCAGTGCACATTTGTTGTATCTATGTGGTTGATTGATTGGTTCTTTCAAGGAAAGATTAAATCCTTTTAATTGATCACAGTAATCAAGGAAATTCATCTAGATTATTAAGAAGAGCTTAGCAATCACAGTCTTGCATGCTTATACAAGTTATAAAAAAAACATATGCCAACAATTTGAGTGTTTTCTAGAAAGAGGTTGCTCATTGCTATTTCATTTGACTCTGTATACCCAATAAGGCACTAGTCTCTGCATTTCACCACTTAGATTCATTTACTTTCTTTACATCTGTTAACTGAGCATATTGGGTTATAGTTTTAATATTGTATACAATTTATACCAAATTTAATTTTATTTGTCTACTTCCATCTACCATCATGGACAAATCACTACAAGAAGATAAGATCAAAAGTCAAGTCTGCCCAATTCATATAGGTACACCTGCCTAGGTCTTGTAGCACCTGATGAGTAGAAGGTTTAAGCCATTCAACCTTGTCTATTACCCTAAAATGTATCAAGAGATTGGTAGCCTCTTTAGGTACCCTTTACCTACATTTTTGAGAGCTAACAAATTGGCGACTCTACTAGGGATTAACTCAGAATCTGCACCTTAATCATAGAGTTAGAAATCTATATAGACTCTACTGGGAATAACAAGTAACAATATTTTCTCACTTTCAAGAGAGTGAGTGGCGACTCTAATAAAAACATTGCAACATGAATGGAAGAAGATCTCAATACAGGGGAGGTCATACTGGGGCTCTTGCTGGCAGCAGTAAGTGGACACACAAAGATGATAGGGTTGATAAAGGTAAAAGTATAAGTGAAGACATGTGCATGATGAACAAAGACAAATCATCAATACCACATGGTGAAACATATGACCATTTTGATACATGGAGAGATAATTCAAGTGCAAAACCTTGTACCCCAGAAGATCAAAGAAATCCTTTTTATGATCCTTAGAAATAGACAAAGTGGCATGCTAAATTTGAAGCTGAACAACTCAGATGTCAACACCAATATGATAAAAAAATGAAGGGTAACCAAAATGAGTCCAATGATCATGAGACTCCTCAAGAAGATTATGAATCTTTAACTTATGAAGAAGTAAAAGCACGATTTGAATCTCAAAGAAAGGAAAGAGAAGAACATGAGAAAGCCCAGATGATACAATCAATGAGAGAATTCAAATTGTAGAAAGCTCAGAACATTACTCAGGTAGTTGGTTGCTCCCCAAAGTATGTACCACCTCATAAGTAGGGTAATCATGGTGTAGGGCCTTCTGATCCACTAGGGGTCCCTCACTATCAAATAGGGAATCAATAGAGATAGCCAAATCATTCACCCCATGTGACCACACAATATACAAATGTTCAGCCACCTCATGGTCAACATTATATGCCACATCATAATACACAATATAATAACCCAATGTATCAATATCCACCTAACCCTCCCCCTCACCAGTATATGACAATGATCAAACAATTTGATTTAGCAGGATTTCAATTATGCCCTTACCACATGGATGGCAATTGGAGAAATTTGGTGCCTAATTTTATAGGGAGTAGTGCAATTACTACTGAGGATCATTTAAGGAGTTTCAATGCCTTCATTCAAGATTTGGATGTACCTTATCAAGATTTACATATGAGGCTATTCATGATGTTGCTTATTGAAGAAGCTAGGGATTGGTTGAACAGCCTAACAACAACCTCTATTGATTCTCTCCAAATATTTCAGGACCAATTCCTCGAGCAATATGGAAATCTAAGTGCACTAGATGTTGCTCTTCATGAATTGATGCGAATTCAGAAAAGTCAGAATGATTCAATTTTTGATTTCAATCAGAAATTCAATAAACTACAAAATAGAATACATCCTGGATCAAAGTTGCCAGACTCTGTAGCATTGAGTGTTTACCTGAATGCCTTCAATCCTAAAATAGGATATGAACCGAGAAAGAGGTTCCCAAGAGATTTGGCTGAAGCTCAAAAGATAGCATTAACAATTGAAAACAACAAGAAGGCTACTAGGATAATCAATAAAAGAGACAATCCTAGGGCTCCTCAACAAACCAATAATTATCAGTACAAATAGGAGAACACATATAGAAATGAAAGGCCTAGGTTACGCGACATGCCCTATAACTCAAACTGGAAAGATGGGAAACCCATAACAAAAAGGCTTAGAAACAAAGAGACTCTTGATCCATTAAGGAAGAAGGGAACCTATATGGTGAATAACAATTATTTTTGTGAAGTTTGTAATAAGCCACATTCACCAGAATATTGTGTTGTAGCCCAAAGAATGCAAGAAGAAGGAATGTTGATGGGAAATGATGGAGAATATCACACTATGTATTTGACTTCAAATACTTTTCACCGTGTTGAGGAGAGGTACTCATCTTCAGAGGATGAAGGTTATGACTTTGATGTTTCAAATCATAAGTACAATGTCCACATGGCTGAACAATAGATTCTTTATGACTCTTAGGATGATTATGCATAACCACATTTTGATGAGATGCCTATTCAGGACAACATGAGGAAACTCACTGAGGAGGAGATAGAGATATTAACTATTGTTGTATTTGAAGAAGCAAAAAGTAAGTATTGGTTAAGAAACAGGACAGTAAATGAGAAGGAAGGTGTCCCTAGGAGAATCTTTATGAAGGATAAAAAAGTGACACAAGGAGCTTCGAAGAAAACATAAAACAAACAAAATGATAAAAGCAAACAAAAGCCTATCCAAAAGGAGGAAGTAAAAGAATTACATAAAGAAATACAAAAGATTGATCAACCAAGTAAAAAGGAAAAAGAAGAGAACAAAGGAGAAACATCAGAACAAAAGAAAATTATTAAGGTTGAGGGTTCTTCTTTTGACTTCACTCAGGCTTTATCTCAGGTAAAAATATTTGTGCCACTACTTGACATGATGAAAATTAAGGAATATAGGGATAGTCCAGTTCAATTGATAACACATGGTAATTCTAAAAGTAAGAGGGCCACTAAAATTATTAATTAGCAAGAGAAGGTGAATATCTCGAAAGTATGATTTAGTGATGTATTAACAAATCCCCCACAATTTGATCCTTTTTTCACTCAATTACTCATAAATAACAAACTGCTGAGGAATTGCATGATAGACTCTAGTGCTGCTATGAATATTATTCCAGTAGGAGTGATGAAACAACTAGGCATGTGGGTAAATACATATGAAGGGAAATGCTATGCAATGGATAACCAACATGTTCCTATGGTGGGTATAATAAGAGATGTTGAATTCAAGCTAGCTGCTTATCCTCAAGTGGCCTATAATATTGATATAACAGTAATAGACACCCCTGCTTAGTTTGGTATGATTTTATCAAGACAAAGGATGAAAGTTGTTGGTGGAAATGTCTAGTTTGATTTGTCTTATGCAACAATTCTAGTGAATGGTTAGGAAGTGAAGTTATACAGGGAGCCAAGGATGAATCAGGTTGTTGACTGTGTAGCACAAGATCAAATCAATTGTTTTTGTGATGTCGATTTGGGAGTTTTAAGATAGAACCAGCCCAACCAGAATTAACCAATAGTGATCCAATTGAAAATCATGTGGCACAAAATTGCAATGAAGTTTGGAAAATGTATTTTGATGGAGCATGCAGCTAAGAAGGTAATGGAGCTAGGATTGTGTTTTTTTCACCTAAAGGTATTGCATTTAAGTATTCATTCCTATTAACATTTGAATGTACAAACAATGTGGCAGAATATGAAGCTTTAATAACAGGTTTGAATATAGCTGTGAACATAAGATCAAGTTGCTGACTATTCTAGGGGATTCTGAGTTGGTTGTTTCACAAGTTAGATCCAAATATGTAGCAAAATATAAAAGATTGAAATAATACAAGAATTTTGTATGGGATACAATTGAGTGGATTGAGAGGTCAAAGAACATAATGGCAGATTTTTTAGCAAATGTGGCATTAAAAAGAGATGACATTACATTGGCTGGAATATCACAAATTGAGTTCAAGAAAAGACCTACAGTCCTTGATAACATATATAGTTGGTAGTTCTTTAATGATGATACTGACCTTTTGAAATTCCTCCACTGTATAGATCAATATGAAGCCCAGGAAATTGATTTCAATGCTTTTATTGAAGAAGTGGATGGGAAGAAAACAATATTTGGGAAGGAGATCTTACAACTTAAAACAAATAAGCTTCCTAAGGGCTTAGTGGAATTGGAGAGGGTGTATGATGGAAATGATCAATCCCTCATAAAGCAAGCACCAGTAAATAGGGAGGATATTGAAGAGATTAACTTGGGGAATGAAATTACACCAAGAAAGGTGTACATAGGGAAGAAAATAAGCCCTACAATTAGAAGAATGTTGATAGAGTTGCTGAGAAAATATAAACATGTGTTTGCTTGGTCTTATAAAGATTTAAAAGCATACAGGGAAGATTTGTTTTAGCATGAAATACCATTGAAACCAGATGCTAAGCCATTCAGACAAAAGCAAAGACCCATAAATCCAACATTGGAGCCTAAGATGTAGGAAGAATTGGCAAAGCTAAGAGATGGGGGAATCATTAAAACAATTAGACATTCAACGTGGGTCTCAAACTTGGTCCCTATGAGAAAGAAAAATGGAGATATCAGGCTGTGTGTAGATTTTAGAAATCTAAACATAGCATCCCTCAAAGATAATTATCCTCTACCCAATATGGAGGCTATATTGCATAAGGTAACATGGTATGAACTATTGTCTATGATGGATGGATTTTTAGGATATAACCAGGTCAAGGTCAAGGAATCTGAGCAATATAAGATGACATTTACAACTCCTTGGGGGACATATGTTTATCTAAGAATGCCATTTGGTCTCACCAATGCAGGGGCAACCTTCCAAAGAGCTATGGATGTGGCATTTGTAGATTTGATCAATGTTGTCATGGTGGTGTATTAGGATGACCTAACTAATTAATCAAAGAAGGTTGAGGATCATGTTCAACATCTGGAAAAGGTATTTATAAAAGACCTGGAATATGGTATCAATTTGAACCCTAAGAAGTGTCATTTTGTAGTCATATAAGATAAGCTCTTGGGACATATTGTTTCAAAAGAAGGGATTAAGATAGATCCTGAGAGGGTTGAGGCCATTGATAAGGTTCCTGTCCCTAAAATGGTTAAGGCTATACAGTCATTCTTTGGACAGATTAATTTTGTTAGGAGATTTTTTTATAACTTTGCTGAGATCATTAAACTCATATCAAAGATGTTGAAGAAAGGACAAAAGGTAGAGTGGACTGTAGAAGCCTTGGAAGTTTTTATATCCATAAAAAGGGCCATCAAGGAAGCTCCTGTCCTTAAGTCTCTGGATTTTGCCAAACCTTTTTAGATATTTTCATTTGCTTCAATGCACACTATTGCTGCTATTATCTTACAGAAAAATGGGGAAGGTCATGAACAACTTGTGTCTTTCTTCAGTAAGTCATTAGAAGGGTATAAATTAAAGTATGACATAATGGAAAAGCAAGCATTTGCATTAGTAAAAACTATAAAAGCTTTCAGGCCATATCTTGTTGGAGAAAAGGTGGTTGCTTACATCCCTCATGCAACTGTCAAAGATATTATGACACAATCTGAAGTAACAGGAAAAATATGTAGATGGATTAACAAAATCCAAGAGTTTGACATGGAGATAAAAATCACTAAACTAGTGAGAGGTTAGGGTTGGGCTAGGTTGATGGCATAAGCAAACATTGAAGCAAATAAAGTTTGCAATATAGAAAATGAGGAGAATGCAATTGCAAGCATTGAGCATACTCCATGCTATGCAGATATCATGCATTATCTTAAATACATGAAGTGTCTAGAGGAATTCAGTGATAGCCAAAAAATAATTTTGAAGTTGCAGGCATCTAAGTATGTCTTCATGGATGGAGATCTATTTTGGAAGAATAGGGATGGTATACTATTGTTATGTCTGGATGAATCACAAGCCAGGCATGTCTTGAGTGAAATGCATGAAAGGGTTTGTGGAGGACATTACTCAAGAAGGACAACTGCGCATAAAATTCTCAAGGCAGGTTATTACTGGCAAAGATTTTTTAATGACTCTTTTACATTTGTAAGAAAATCTGAGGCCTACTAGAAATTCTCTGGAAAACTGAAGTATCAGGGAGCTTTTCCACTTCGACCCTTGCAGGTTGA
Organism: Sequoia sempervirens; assembly: GCA_007258455.2. Classification (NCBI taxonomy): domain Eukaryota; kingdom Viridiplantae; phylum Streptophyta; class Pinopsida; order Cupressales; family Cupressaceae; genus Sequoia; species Sequoia sempervirens. The sequence goes on along the minus strand of VDFB02058242.1, from coordinate 756,462,491 downwards.
TGCCCCTTTTCATCAATAGGGAATTGATTTCATTGGAGAGGTACAAGAAAAATCAAGTGGTGGACATAGGTGGATACTGGTGGCCACTGATTATTTTACCAAATGGGTTGAAGCAATCCCAACTAAATAGGATACAAGTAGAGTTGTGACAAATTTTCTAATGGACAACATCATTACTAGATTTGGTACACCAATAAGATTGATTACTGACAATGGGATGTGTTTCAGATCAGATTAATTCAAAAAAAATTGTAGCACATATGGCATTACCATTTCTTATGCAGCCCCTTACCATTCATAGGCTAATGGTCAAGCAAAATCTAGCAATAAGAGTCTTCTGAAGATTATAAGGAGGATGTTAGGTTAGAACAAGAAAGCTTGGGATTCAAAATTAAAAATGGTTGTTTGGGCTGATAGGATTACAGTAAAAAAGGCAATTGGAAAATCTCCATTTGAAATTATGTATGGGACATAGGCCAGGATGCCTTTGCAGAATTTGTTACCAATCTACAAGTTTTTCCTTCAGGAAGGTTTGGATATTCCATAACCTATGGAGGAAAGAATGGAGCAACTAGCTGAACTTGATGAAATAAGGAGAGTTTCCCAAAACCAAAACATGGAGTTGCAAACACAGATGAAGTATTTATTTGATAAAAATGAAAAGGATAGAAAATTTGAAGAAAGTGATTTGGTATTGATATGGAACGCAAGCTTCCAGGAGAAGGCCAAGCATGGGAAGTTTGAAGCCTTGTGGCTAGGACCTTTTGTGCTTATTGGAAAGAAAGGTGAAGATTCATACTATCTACAAAATATGGCTGGTGAAGATCAGGAAATTCCTATACATGGGAAATTTATGAAGCATTTTTTCTCTTGAAAAATATAGAGCTTTAAGGGTTGCTAGTGCATGGACAATCCTTGACAATCCTCTCAAAATTCTATCTTCCATGCATAGTAGTTTAGGAAATAAAAGGAACAGGACTTGCCAATACATGGACAATCCTAATTTTCCTTCTTTCAAAATAATTTTTCCATGTACAGTAGTGTAGGGTCACTTTCATTTACATTCATTCCATCTTGCTCACTTGATCCATCACCTTGAGTTTGGTCTTCTCACCCAAAAATCTAGATCCTTGCAATGATCTCACAGTTATTCATCCCTAGATGGAGCCACTGTTAGAACTGTAAAAATTTGAAATTTCACAATCAATTACATTCATGAGTTTCCAAAATAAGTCCTCATCATAAGCATAAAACTACCTCCTCATAGCATCTTGCTTATATTTTTTCATGTTGTCCATTTGAATCCATCTAGTCTTTGATATTTCATTGTATTACCCATATCAGCAAGATAGAGTAAGGGTCTCCCCAACCTATAATATTTTTTCACTAATGTATACTTGCTGCAGATTATCGGCAGGACACATCTTTTGTTTTGGTGACAGAAGAATCATATCAGCAAGAGAATCATTATCAAGATGAGTCATAACAAAGTCATATATATCTCATTGACCAGTGCATGAAAAAGCATTTTGGCCAAACTAAGGATATCAAAGTGATGTCTTACCAAAAGCATCAGGTCTTGCTGATAAAGCACAAAGGGACTCCATTAGAAGACTATCAGGATGAAGTTACATAGTCTTGCCAACTCAAATGTCACACTGATAAAGATATGCATCAGCAAGAGAGTTTTCTTCGGCATGGGTCTTTGCGAGATATTATTGTCTCACCAACCAGTGACAGAAGGAGCATGTCGGTGAGAGATTTTTCTTCGGGGTGAAGTATCAGTGAACTTTTTATGTTTCACCAACTAGCACGGAACAAGCAAGCACTTCGGCCAAACTAAGGGGTCTTGGGGTGATGTCTTACCGATCATTTCATGTCTTACCAACCGGCAACAGAAAGAGTGTATTAGAAAAATATATTTTCATTGGAGTAAGTCATAGCGACCCATATGTCACACCGATGAGGATATACATTTTGGTAAGACTAAAATACATTGGAGAGAGGTCTCAGCGAGTACCTCCGGTCTCGTTGACATGTGTAGGGAATCCTATCAAAGGTTATCAGGGTAAGGTTATACAGTCTTGCCGACCCGTTTGTCATGCTGAAGTGTTTCATCGGTGAGAGAATGATCATGTTTCAATGACATGAATGTACCACGTGATATTTTGATATGACACAAAATGTTCTATGAAACCTCTTTCTGACTCAGAATTGTCTTAGTGACTGGAAAAAAAACTAAAGAGCACAATTCAGTAAGATGAAGTATCATCTATGGGACATCTCTCTGACAAGAGAATGTTACAGTGAAAAATGAGAAACGAAAGAATACATATTGGTGAGACACAAGGTATGATCTATAGGATGTCTCCCCGATAACAGAGGTCACAATGAAACACGAAGGATGTAGGATGACTGTCGGTGAGACATTGGCCTTTGGTGTGACTACAGGACATCTCGGTGAATGTTTGGCTAGTGTTGGTAAAATCCCAAATTCAACTACTGGCCGACATGTGATTACTAAATGATGTGTCTCTTTAGATGCAAATGTATAAATATCCATTTTTTATTGTAAATGAGAGGGGATTAGATTAGATATTCAATATATATAGTAGATAGGGTAGACAATATACAGTTGGATAAAATTTCCACATAACAGAGACTACAGTTGCATGATTTCAAAATTGAGATATCAATGAAAATCAGTTGATGTGGCTGCTCATTTATGGTGGCAATTTTCTATTGTGCTTATTGAAATTATGACTAAGTTGTGTCAAAGATTGATGCTTTCTAGTTGTTTAAATTGATATAACAATTTTATCTTCATTATCAATGCACATTTTCTATATCTGTGTGGTTGATTGATCGGTTCTTTCAAGGAAACATTAAATCCTTTTAATTCATCACAATAATTAGGGAAATTCATCTGGATTATTAAAAAGAGCTTAGCAATCACAGTCTTGCATGTTTATACAAGTTATAAACAAAACATATGCCAACAATTTGAGTGTTTTCTAGAAAGAGGTTGCTCATTTCTATTTCATTTGACTCCACATACCCAAAAGGGACTACTCTCTGCATTTCACCATTTAGATTCATTTATTTTATTTACATCTATTAACTAAGCATATTGGGTTTTAGTTTTAATTTTGTATACAATTTATACCAAATTTAATTTTATTTGTCTACTTCCATCTGCCATCATGGACAAATCACTACAAGAAGAGAATATCAAAAGTCAAGTCTACCCAATTCATATAGGTACACCTGCCTAGGTCTAGTAGCACCTAAAGAGTAGAAGGTTTAAGCCATTCAACCTTGTCTGTTACCCTAAAACATATCAAGAGATTGGAAGCCTCTTGAGGTACCCTTTACCTGCATTTTTGAGAGCTAACAAAGTGTACACCTTTGATTTCTCAAATTTTTTGTTTTGATTTACATGCACTTTTAGTTCATTTAATGAAATTTTGCATTGCACTAGGTTTAAGCATTAGGTATTTCATTTCATTAGTATTTCCAAGCCCTATCTTGGTGGTGAATGACCCTTTAGTTTCTAATACAACCCTAGGACATCCCTATTACAGACCTCTTTCCCTTTGCATCCTTAGATTAGGATCTCTAGGCTTTTCTTGAGTGAAATAGGAGGAGCCCTATCTCTTCAAATATATTAACCATCTCCCTTCATATTTCCCCTATTTTATTTTGGTGAACCTGCTTTTATAACATCATCATTCTAGTTTTTAGTGCATCATCATCCTAGATCTAGCTTGTATTAACATTGCATTGCATTTTGCATTAGTTAATTGACATTCTAGGGTTTCTAAATCTTGCATTATTGAAAGTCCATATAGGTTGCATCTTTGCATCTTACATGATTGGATTTCATATAAAATATACATTTTCATTTAGTCTATATATCATCCAAACCAAAAAGCATAAAAATCACTAAATTTTTTCTAAAATTTATGAAGAAAACCCTCACTAGGACTCATACGCCCCTCTAGGCAATTTAGTCCCAATGCAGATTTTAAATTGCATTATCCAAAATTCAAAACTCTATTTTTGATCTTTTGTTTGTTGTTGATAACTTTTTGTTTCAGTTTACAAATTTTTTGTTTCATTCAATCCATTGCATCTAGTTTAAATTGGTTCATCTAGTGTATTGCTTAAATTCAAAATTTCATATAGAACATTTCATTTCAGATTGTTGCATAGTGCAATTACCTCATTTGAAATTTGAAATTTGCATTATGGATGTGTGCTTTAGTAATCTTTGGATTTCCTTGAAGTCCCTAGTGAATGTGTCAAGTTGTTCTTTTGGAAATGACCTTAATGAAATTTAACTTACTCAACTCCTAATGCATGTCCTCCTCATGATGTTGAAACCATTAGAGAAGATGATGATAGCATGAATAAATTCTTAAATGATTGTGTTAACAACCTTGAGTCTAATGAATCTTAAATTACCCTTCAATGAAGCAACCAACACTCCCTATAATACCACCACTTAAGATGTTTGGTTACCTACATCCTGAAACTCAAACACAAGATAAGCCTAAGTTTCCTACAATAGGTGAACCTATTTCATCCAATCAAGCAAACATTCAACCCTCCTACGTTAAAAAAGTAACAAACATATCAATCAACCTAGAAGAGACATATTGAAAAGGATTCACAATCTTAGGTAAACAAGGATGTGATACAACAAAAAAACATGAAATTCATCAACTCTTAGAACAAATACCGATTTAAAATACTAAAGGGCTAGGATATCAAGATCCTCCCTCTGATATGAATGTGCTTCCTAAAGAACAAAAAATGCCTCCTAATAATGATAAGGATGATAGGACAGTATTATGACCTCCTCCTCAACATTCAACTAGAGAATTTTGTGAATCTAGCAAGTGAAGAAGGCCTTAAAAACTAAAGAAACTACAATTCCCTTATCCACCATCTACAACTGAAATAAATTTACAGATACTTCTACACTGATGAATGATTACATTACATCCCATAAGAGAAGATTGAAAACCAAATCCCAAGAATGAAAATACATCACATTTTTGATATCATAGAGTTATTGGACATAGTACTAATGAGTGTTGTGCTTTAAAATAAATATTTAGAAATTTTGATATCATAGAGATAGTCCCTTAAAGCGGGACCTCTTTGGATCCTTGCCATGTAATGGTTGTAGAATCTTGACATGGTCACTATTAAATGTTTTACATTCATTGAAAATCATTTCTAAATGCAAGGAGTTATGTCTCTTCAAAAATTTCAGCTCGTCCTTGCCTTGCACATAGTGGGGGAAAGAATTGGATAGCCTTGTCCTAGTGGTACATTTATCATTGTCCCTTTGGATAGTTGTCTTCCTTTCATATATGATGAACATGATTGGGATGCAAATGACCTACTCATATATTGAATCGCATGTTCCTTACTCGTATTTTGCATTATTTCTTTTTCTTTTATGTGATTGCATGTGTGTAATATGATCCCCCGTATTGTTTTGTTTGATGTATCTCTCTCTATTTGTGACATTCCTCTATTTGTACCTACATTCTTCTTTATTTCATAAATATTTCAAATATTTTTCTCGATCTTTTCATTTGTGTTGTGTTTTCCTTTTGGGGATGATGCAAGGCGTCAAGACATTCATGTCTCTTCCATGTTGACCCAAAAGATTTTATCTTATCTTTTTCATTTGTCTTGTGTTTTCCTTTTGGAGATGATGCAAGGTGTCAAGACATTCATGTCTCTTCCATGTTGACCCAAAATATTTTCTCTTATCTTTTTCATTTTTCTTGTGTTTCCTTTTGGGGATGACCCAAGGCGTTGAGAAATTCAGGTCTCTTCCATGTCGACCTAAAAGGCTTTTTCATTTGTCTTGTTTTTTCCTTTTGGGGATGACCCAAGGCATTGAGACATTCTGGTCTCTTCCATTTCGACCTAAAATGATTTTTCTTTGTTTTCAATCTCTTTGTGTCATTCTTCCAATTCTATGAGTATTTGGGGAATGATGGTAGTTCTGATCTCTCTGAAAATATTATAGCAAGAACATACTAACCCCAAATCTGTAGATCCCTCATGTGTTTAGATTTTTATTTTGTGGGAAATCCCTCTTTTCCCTTTTCATGATGTAGCATTATTTGGAAACATATGACTTGGTATAGGGCTTTCCAAGTTATCTCTCATGTCTTCTTTATTGTTATAATTTATCATTGGCTACTTTAAAGTAATTTATCACAACATGGTGTTTAGCAATTTATTTAAAGTGGGGCCATACATTAGCATTATTTTTTTGTATTTCATGTTTCATTGTGTAGTCTTCTTGCTTCATGTGATGCATATTTCACTTTGTGGTAAGATTGGGTGTAATGTCCATCAAGAGCATGATCTGTGTTAGCATATTATATTCATCTTAGTGGCTTGATGTGGTGCACTACATCCCCTAAGTGGTGAATATTCTATTCTTTGGTTGGTCCTCTCTTGGAGACATTGGGCATGATGTTCTTTAGTTTAAGACCTCACATGAGCTAAGAAACACTCCTTTGAACATTCCCTATTTTGCATTTATAATTTCAGTTATATGGCCACCTTGCATAATACACCTTGCTTACCTATGGATCCATCTTGTTTGTTCATGAGTATCAAGCATACAAAGCTTTTCTTGCCTCATGAAGCTTGAAATTCATTGTTGCATGGCACCTTATCAAAATTATTATGAGGTAAAACTTTGGTTTGGTTGGATGGGAAGCTGATCTGAATTATGAATTTCCCATAGCCACTCATGTGTATGTGTGAGTGCATACTGGCCATGTGTGTATGTGTCTCACCTCTTTGGATACTCACCTATACACACATAAAAAGTAACCCTTCTACTCTTTCTTTTTTTTGTCCCTCCTGATGCTTAATTGGCTTGATTTTTCCTTGATTTAAAGTTGCAATGTGGCCCACACATTCACATTAGGTCTTGACTCTTTATGAATCATTAAGACTTTAAGATGTCTTGTAAAGGTGTTATGAAGTGTTGTAACAAATTTTCACACTTTTCTAGACTCTCCTTATTATAATTAACCTACATACCCCATTTTTATCATTTACCAAGTCTTATTTTAAAGTGTTGTAAAGTCTTGTAACAAACTTTCACACTTTTCTAGGCTTGTCATCAATAAATACACCTTTCTTATGCTTTATTTAGCCCTTTATGCACTTATAGGCCTTAATTAAGTATATTTTTAAATATAAACCCGACAAAAATCATTTAAAACAACTTAATTACTGACACCCATTCACATGCCTTGAGTGGGACCCATTCGCCACTAGGGGTGAATGATTCCCTCTTGGCACAAAATATCAAAATAAGTTCAAATTACTAGCGGGGTTTTATTTCTAAAGAGTTAAGGTTGGCCTATGATGTATTTTTTGGGAGGGCATTATTGTGTATAAATATATGATTTTCTATTAATTTTAACCCCCATTCATTCCATTCATCAATATAATTCTTTCATGCATCATAGCATTAAAGAATTTCAGCATCTTCATCATTCAATGAAGCATTCAAGCATCTTGGAGTAGCATATCTTCAGACTTCAACATCAAGGGTTTGGTGAGTTTATGACATTGCATGTTATTTCTTGATCATTATCTCTTTATTCCATTTCATTATCAAGGGTTTGATTACCAAACTGGGGTTTGACCAAGGCAAATCCCTATACTCTAACCCTTAACACTTATTTCCTTTTTTCATGTGTATTTTCTAGGTCTTGTATGCAGATTTTTCAAAGAGATAGGTGTTAAATTTTTCATCAAATTATCATAGATAATTAAATTTCAACAAAACCCTATTTGAAGTTTGGAAAACACTTTCCCGTTAGATTTTCTAGATTTGGATCTGACAAGCTATTATTCAAAAAAGTGCAGATCAGGACCCATAGATTTGACCCTTGAATTTTCAAAAATATGTAGGTGGAATAATTCACCATCTATGGTGAATGAGTCCTACTTCTAGGCTAGAAAAAGTTTCTTATGAATTTTTGTGCTCCTGACATCCTGAAACCTATTCCAACAGTTTTCACCAAAAACATGACTAATTCACCATTTGTGGTGAATGAGTCACAATTGGCTTCAACATTAATCTCTATAGCATTCCAAAACCCCCTCACATCAGCTTTCAGCCTCCAAGTGAACCTCATTGAGTTTCATTAAGTTCTGTTATTGTTTGTTTATGTTTTTAGTTCATTTTTCATATCACAGTGTGTTTTCAAACACTTCATATTTCTTAGTTTCTCATTCATAATCAATAGATTTTTTTCATTTTCTGAATTTATAGCATCTCATATAGACACATTTCATCCACATTACATTAATCTTGAGTGTGAACATAGCGGTTTGTACCTTATTCCTTTCCTTTTAGTTGAAAGATCCTAGAAGTGAAAAAGAACATTAGGGTACCAAAACCCATGTTTACATTTTGGTGAACCCATCCTTAGAAAAATTTTACTTTTTATTTCAAGTGCATTTACATCCTAGGGATAGCTTGCATCAACATTGCATCCTAGGGTTTTCAAAATTGCATTAGTGAAAAGATCATATAGATTTCATTTTTGCATTTCCAATCATTTAAAAAACACTGAAATTATGCATCAACATCATAGTTTTGCAGCAAAAAATCTGAAAAGCATAAAATTCATCTTAAAATTTCAAAAAAAATTCAAAAAATTTCATCCGTAGACTCATTCACCACCCTAGGTGAATTAGTCCAGTTGCATATTTTGCACTATAATTTCTATCATTTTTTGAATGTTTTTTGCATTTCTATTTTTTGTTACTGCATTCTGTCACAATTACCAAATTAGTTGTTTCATTCCATTTCTTGCATTTAGTTTTCTTTCATTCATTTTTATCATGGATTTTTGCTTTAATAAGTTTTGGATGTCATTAAAATTTTTAGTAGACATGTCAAATTGTGCCTTTGGCAGTGATCCTAATGACCTTAAGCTTCCTCGTGCTCCTTCAACTCCTCATGAATGTCCTCGTGATGTTGAAATCATTGGAGAAGATGATGAAAACATGAATAAGTTCTTAAATGAATGCCTTGACAACCTCAAAGCTAATGCATCCTTTTATCCATCCATGAAATAATTAGACCTTCCTACTATATCACCTCCTGATATGTTTGGGTATTTACATCCTGAAACAAACAAAGGACCTAAGTTCCCTCCATCAGGTGGACCTAGTTCTTCTACACAAGCAACCCCTCAACCATATTATGATAAAAAATTTCACACACACCAATCAACCTTGAAGAAACTTATGGCAAAGGTTTTACTATCTTAAGCGAGCAGGGCTGAGACATAACAAATAAACATGAAATCCATCAAATTTTTAAGGAAGTAACAATTGAAGAAAGCACAAAGGGGATAGGTTATAATGATCCCCCTCATCACCATAAGCCTCCAAGAGAGAATCCTAGGCTTTGTAATGATGGCACGGTGATCTTTGACTCTCCCCCTGATTTGAACATCCTTCTTCCTCCTGAACAACCCATGACTAATAATAATCATAAGGATACAAGGATCCCCATTGGTCCTCTTCCTCCTTCAATTCATGAAATGGGTGAATCTAGTAAACGTAAACGACCCTACAAGTTGAAAAAAATAAAGTTTCCTCTCCATCCACCACCTAAATGTCAAAGGACACTACAAATTATTTTAAATAGAGGACGCATCATATTACCACCTATGAATAGGTTGGTAATATGTCCTAAATATTCCAATGTACCCTATTGTAAATTCTATCATGTTCTTGGACACTACAGTGATGAGGGTTAGACATTGAAGGAAATTCTGAGTAAGTACCACTTCTATGACACCAACTGCTATCCCATAATCCCATAGTACACTTTCCCACTCCCTAATATGTAATAGTTGTAGAATCTTCCATTCTCACTATTACATGACCTTTTTCCCATCACCTATCTTGGCTCATTCTTGCCTTACACTCAATGAGGGAAAGAAGTTGATTAGCCTTGTCCTAGTAATGCATTTGTCCTTGTCCCCTAGCTATTTTTTTCACTTTCTGTTTATCTTGACTAAGATTGAAAGGTGGATGACTTGTTAGATGGTTGAATTGCATTAGCCTTACTATCCTTCACATTTTTCTTTTCTTTTTTATATGATTGTATGTGCATAATGTGATCCCTTGTGATGTGTTGTTTGATGTTCTCTCTGTCATTCCTCTATTTGTATCTTCATTCTTCTATATGTCGTACAAAGCTTTTTCCTTTCTCTTTTCACTTTTTCTTTTGTGTTTTTGGGGATGATGCAAAGCATTGAGACACCCTATGTCTCTTCCATGTTGACCCAAAAGGTCTTTCTATTTTCCTTTTTCGCTTTTGTCTCGTGTTTTCCTTTTGGGGATTACACAAAGTGTTGAGACACCCTATGTCTCTTCCATGTTGACCCAAAAGGTCTTTCTATTTTCTTTTTCACTTTTGTTTTGTGTTTTCCTTTTGGGGATGATGCAAGGCATTGAGACCGAAATGTCTCTTTCATGTTGAACCAAAAGCCTTTTCCTTTTCTTTCACCTTTTTCATTTTCTTTTTTCTTGTGTTTCATTTTGGGGATGATGCAATATGTCAAGACACCCCATGTCTCCTCCATGTTGACCCAAATAATTTCTTTTTCTTTTTTTTTTGCTCTCTTTGTATCATTCTTCTAGTTCTGTGTGTATTTGGGGAATGATGACAGTTCCAAGCTCTTTACAAAACTTTTCAAAAAAGAACATATTGACCCCAAATCCATAGATCCCTTATGTGTTTGGTGTTTTCATTTTGGGGGAAACTCGTTCCTTTTTCTCATTCCTTTCTCTTGCATGATGGAGCCTTACTAAAAAATGTATGACTTGGCATAGGGGCTTTCCAAGTTGTGTCTGATGTCTTCTTTTTGTTTTCATTTTTCATTTTCTACTTTAATGTAATTTCTCATAGACCACTATGTATCAATTCCTTTAAAGTGGGGGAATACATTGGCATTATTCATTATTCATTTTTCTTTTCCTTGGTTCTTAGTCCAGCCTTGTTATTTCATATGATGCACTTGTCACTTTGTGGATGACATTGGGTGTGATATCCTTTATAAGCATGATCTCTCTTAGCATATTACATTCCTCTTAGTGGTTTGATGTGACACATTGCATCCCCTAAGTTATGAATATTCTATCCTTTGATTGGTCCTCTCTTGGAGACATTAGACACAATGTTCCCTAAGTTATAAATCTCACATGAACTAAGCAAGACTCCTTTGAACATTCTTTTGCATATAAGGGTATGTGCAGGATCATCATGGAGGAAAAAGCTTAAGTGGCAATGACAATTCAGAAAAATCAGAGTTAGGCAACTTGACATAAAAAATTGAATAAGTTATCTATATTATTTAAAAAATATGTAACAATAGAATCTGTGGAAAATTGAATGTAGATTCTAAACTACTAAGTTTTTTTTTTAAAAGTCTTTGTTGAAATTTTAGAGTACAAATAGGTAGTATTTAAATTTGGGGGAAAAATAAATGGAGTGTAAATGCGATGACCTAACCACAATAAAATGATATATTTTTATAATATTTTAGATATAAGTAGAGCTCATGTCAGGATGTGACCTATATTTTTTGTAGTGATTTTTTTCTACCATTAAATAATTAATTATGAATTTTTTATTACAACTTTTTAAAAATATAAAAGCTTTGGCAATGCACGACCACCTTAACTTGGTCAAAACTTCATGAAATTCAATTTTATTTTTAATCCTATAATTATCTCTGAAGCATAGAATGTGGTATATTTTGGATGTAATATGATACTATTTGAAAGTTATAGATATTATTTTCAATGGAAATATATCAATACAGTCATAATTCTAATAGAAATGAATAATAATTATTTATTAAATTCAAAGTAAGAATAATTTATATTGGTGGGGAAAGTTGAGAGTCTCCTCTACAAACCCTTTTAGTTTCATCAATTTTGGCTAAAAGAAATAAAGTCATTAGCCACATGGGCCGAGTCTAGAGAAAAAACAAGGTGAGTTGTCAGGCCACATTTTTTAGTTGACTTCTTAGGATGGCATGTCCAAGCCAAATACCAAAAGCAAGCCCAAGGCTAATCCTAGGCAATAAATTCTTTTATTGAAATATCGGATATCGATTTGGTTTATATATAATATTTTAAAAACTGTTTTATACTTTATAATATATGATTTATAAAATGCAATAAATATTTTATAGTTTATTTTAATATATCTAGTTTAGAGTATACAATATAGTTTATAATTTAATATATAATATATTATATTATTATGTATAATATTTAAATATTATTTCTATATTTTAGTTAATGTATATATATATATTACTAATATATAAAATATTATATAACTAAATATTATTACTAACATATAAAATATTTAAATATTATCTCTTTCCCTCTCTCTCTCTCCCTCTCTCTACCCTTCTTCCCCTCTTACCCTCTCATTTCCCCCTCCTTACTCTCTCTCTCTCTACCTCTCTCTCTCATATCTCCCTCCTACCCCCTCTCCCTCTCTCAAGGACCTCTCTCTCTCACTCACTCATATGTCTCTCCACTCTACCCTACCCTTAGCCCTCTACCCTTAAACCCT
>VDFB02058242.1:756241898-756449715 GCA_007258455.2 Sequoia sempervirens | reverse complement strand
CCTAAACCCTTATAACCCTCTACCATAAAAACTTAACCCTTAAACCCTATACCATATACCCCAAACCTTTAACCCTTAAATTGTCTACCATATACCATTAACCCTTAGGTCTATGTGTACAAAAATTGGATATCCGATTCAAATCAGATATCCAATTTTTAGAACAAAAATTATACTGTTACAAGTATCGTCATTTTTTTTCAAATGAATTGAATATCAGATCATAAAAAATATTGGATTTGTGGGGCATAGAAAAGCCCCATGTGGGTTGTTTTGTGCATTCCAACAGACCCTACATTATGTTTACAGGCGACACACATGCGGTTTCAGATAGGAAGAGACAAAGATCAACTTTTTGGAGAAAGTTCTATTGAAATTTGTCATAAGCAATGATTTTTAGCATCTTTTATGAGGTATAATGGGGAGCAGTAGTTGTCAAAAGCAAAAACATAAGAGAAAGCTTACAAAATAAGAAATTGAAGCATATAGACAAAGAGATAGAGAAGTCATCGGAAGAGAAGACAAGGTATGTTAAATATTGGTGAACCTAACCCCTATGGTCTTTCAAGTGAAGAGGAAATTGAAGATGTTCAAGGTGAAAATGTTGGAATTGAATATGTTGAACATGATATTCAAATTAGGAATGAAATTATTGAAATTGATAATGAAAATGTTCAAGGTGAAAATGTTGGATTTGAAGATGTTGAACATGATATTGAAATTGGGAATGAAAATATTGAAATTGATAATGAAAATGTTCAAGGTGAAAATGTTGGATTTGAAGATGTTGAACATGATATATTGAAATTGGGAATGAAATTATTCAAATTGATATTGAAAATGTTCAAGGTGAAAATGTTGGAAATGAAGATTTTGAACATAATATTGAAGCAAGTGTAAATTATGTTTCACCAAATTACATGAGAAATGAAGAACCTTGTATGGAAGAAAGAAATATTCCAATTTCAAGACCTTCAAGAACCCCTAAATGGTTACTTGAATTTGATGAGAACATTATAAATAATTTTGAAGGCAAGAGGTCAACACGAACTATTCGGTTGTGGGCTAGAAGACTTTTCAACCAATATTTTAGTGATAAGACATTGACTGAGTAATGCCAGCTTTGTGTACAATTGCTAAAGATGCATAAGGTGAGACCTTTGCTAGCCAAATTGAAGATTCGTGTGAACAAGAAGACTGAAAAAAATTCTATTATTTTCAAAAATATTTTTAATGCTCTCAAGTCTATTGGAAAAGGTAACAAGGAAAAGGATAAGAGAGCTGCTCGGAGAGTCATTACAATTTCCCTAGTAAGCCAGAAATTGAAAAAGGCTCACTTCATGAGACAAACTTGTATTGATTTTAACATAAATCATAAAAATTCAAATAGAGCACTTGCAAGAAGAGAAAGAATAGATGATCCTCTTCAAAATGATACATGGGCTTTTTCCAGGAGGCTTCCATGTGTTGATAAGAAGCTAATCGATAATGTATAGTAGGTAATTCAACAATTTTGGCATGATAACTCTAGAGTATCACCCAATGCAAAGGATGTTTTAAAGTTAAGAATTGGCAATCGAGATCATACACCACATCCTAAACATTTCTTGGAATCAAGCCAAACAATGTTTAAAAAATTTATTGAAACACATAAAAATATGGAAATCTCACAAAGGAATTTTGAGGGTTTGAAGCTATTTTATTGTGTGCCTCTTAAGATTCGTAATACTTGTTGTTGCAAATACCATGTGGAGTTTTCAATGTACCATAAGCTATTATGCTATATCCATTCTACTTTGCATACTAATGAAATGTTGTAGGAGTGTGGTGCAATGCATCTTCCGAAATCATCAAGGGACTTGCTAGATCTATTTTTATGTTCTAGAGATGATGGTTGCTTTTTCTATAGAAATGATTGTTTAAATGCAAAGTGCTCACAATGTGGTGGCTTGTCAAAGTTTGTTCAATGTTTTCATGAGAGTTTTGAACATGAATTTGGAAAGAAGCTTGTTGAGAAAAAGAGATATGAGATAGTCAAATATACTTTGCAAAGTGGAGGTGAAGGTTCTAGATGTGAGTTGGTTACAAAAGAATGCAGTGTTGCTTATTTTATTTCAGATTTTAAGGACAATATTTTCTACAAGTATGCAAGGCATAGTCATAGGTCTCAGTGGTGGGATCAACAATTTAGGATGTGTAAGGACTCTTTTCCAATTGGCACTATTATATCAATGGTTGATTTTGCAGAAAACTACACATTGCAACCACAAAATGAGGTACAATCTCAGTATTACAATTCCATTCATATTGCTATTTTTTTCCACATAAGGTTTAGACATGCACCTGATAGTAGAGATGAGAATTGAAAGATAATAAGAGAGTATCATTTTTATATGAGTGATGATAGATGTCACTCATCTGAGTATTTCAAACATTGTTTCGAGAATTTTTTTGAGTTCTTGCAAGAGCATGATATAGCATTGGGCCGACATCTAATTTGGTTAGATAATTGCACAGGTCAATTCAAGAATGCTTGTATGTTTTATTGGTTGAGTAGAATGCATGTAGATAGGGGTCTACCTCATATTTGGAGTTTTTTGGAAGATAGACATGGGAAAGGGGAGCATGATGGAGCAAGTGCATGCATAAAGATAACTCTAGTTAAGTGCACATTCTATAGTTGTTTGGTGTAGTTCAACATTGTCATAGGGAGGGAAACTTGATTCAATAGTGCACAGACTCTTTTGGTTCATTGAGGAGGGTAGAGTGGGAGGCAAATTGGATTGTCATACAATCAAAGATTCTTCAAAGATGCATTCATTTCGAAGCTTAGATGCAGGCACATGGACCATTTGGACACGAGAGTTGGCTTGTTTTTGTCAGAGTTGTATTCAGTGCGAGTGGGATCAATGCGAGTCAAGTGAGTGGGTGGATACATGGGTACCATAGTATCTAACTCCTTTATATCAAACAATATCCATGACAAATGACACAATGGAAGGTTTAATTGATTACGACCTACTTTCAGATCTACTACAGATAGGACATATTTTTGCAGTTGTTGCACCATAGGGGAATGAAGAGAGATTAGACTATTGATTGTCTCGATGTGTGCATGTAAAGCATAAGCTAACACAACCGATGGAAGATGATGATGGTTTCATGTATCCTACAGGTTCAATTGTGGTTGTAGGAACTTGGTTGCCAATATACATTATTAGAAAGAATGGCATACCTGCATTTGAAGACTATGAGAAACACAAAACCATTCTCATATATTTGCACCTTGTTATAGCAACAAATGTTAAGTTGTTGAAGCATCATGCTAGACCAAAGACAAAACAACTATGAACACTTAGTAATGTTGATCATGAAGTAATATTGGATACTCTTAAGCAAAGAGATGACCCTTCAGGCACACTTGAATATCATTTTCAAGAATGGAAGGTAGAATGCTTATGTTCATTATGATTAAGTTCATTAGTCTTTCTTTATTTAATATTGATATTTTATATACTATTGCAATGCAGGTGTCTTTAATAGTGATATTTTGTATGCACTTTTGCTATATTTTTGGCAAGATTGATCATGGACTTGCTGCAACAATAGCCAGCTCTGATCCATTTGAAGAGGTATGCATCTTTTATAGTTTGCATCACCAACTCATCATCATTCAAGTTGTTTAGATTAATATAGATATGTTAGTCTAAGCATCTTTTCTATTGTGACAATATAGATTTCTCATTTTCCCACTTTTGCGATATTCTTGGCATGATTGATCATGGACCTGCTGCAACAATAGCCAACTTTGATCCTTTCAAAGAGTTATGCATCTTTTATAGTTTGCATCACCAACTCATCATCATTCAAGTTGTTTAGATTAATATAGATATGTTATTCTAAGCATTTTTCTATTGTGACAATATAGATTTCTAATTTTCCCACTTTTGAAATATTCCTGGCACGATTGATCATGGACCTGCTACAAAAATAGCTAGCTCTGATCCTTTCGAAGAGGTATGCAATAGATTACAACAATATAGATTGGTTATTCTAAGATTTTTTTATAGTTTACATTACCATATCATCATATTTTGTGTCATTTAGAATAATATAGATTGGTTATTCTAAGCTACCTTGATGGTTTGTACAGGTGCTTGTCAAATGTCTGGCATAATCTATACCCAGTGAAGATTTTTAAAATATGGGTCAAATGTCTGGCATTGTATAAAGGGTATGTTTAAAATGTAAAGGGGTATGTATTTTGTAAACTCATAGGTTTTGTAAAGGGGTCTATTTTTGTACTTAATCGAGCTACAACCGAAAGTTTTCTTCTTGGTTCTTTCCTGTCGGTATGCTCATTTGAACCAAGTTTTGTAATACTATCTAGTCCTCTCCCCTACTATCTCTTACTCAAAGAGTAAGGAGAGAGCTTAACCCATCTATGTTTTTTGAAGAGACATACATATACTAGCAATCAAACATGAAGATGTAGTGGGCACATTGATAGGTGCAATATGAAATTATGTATGCTAAAATTGAAGTAATTGCAAAATTCTTGTTATGGTGAAAGTTTTATTAATAGGTATTAATATTGAAGTAAATTTAATCTATATGCAAAGAATTTGTAAATCAATATGTGTGTAATTGTAATAGTAAAATTTGTGCATACCATGTCATTTCCCACACAATTTTGTGTCTATTTTGAATAAATGTCTTGATACATGTACGTAGTGACTCAACATCTAAATTCAAGCTCATCTCTCTAGCCTTTTATCAATTTGCATACTTAAATCACTATACAATTAGCCCTATCCTATTCTTATTCACACACATCTATACATTTACCTTATTTTCCCATTTATCACATTCACCAATGGGTATGCCCTCATTTATCCATTAGCCACCTGGAATTGATTGTTAGCCACTTAGATTTAACTATTAACCCATTCTAGGACACTTCTTCAATTGCAAGGGTGACCTCATGGTCACAAACCTATTCCCTTTCATTTTAAAATTCAAAATTCAAACTTTTGGCTAAGTGGCGTCATTCACCCACTTTGAGTTGACTAAACACATGTTTGGCATAATTTTGTGATATACGCTAGCATTAATAACATACAATATATTAATTATAATCATGAAAACATTCATTTATCTTATAGCATTGGAGCAATTAATAGTGAGACATTTTGATTCAATGCAATAAAAATGAGTAAAAAATTAGAACATCTAGAGTAACCCTTAATTATGTTAGGTTGATTGTGTTTGATTCATTGCATTTACTTAATTATCCTAGGTTAACTGCATAAAAAAAAAAAAAAATCTTTATATTTTGTTGAGCCCAACCAATCCTACACTTGACCAACCTTCTTTTTAGGGTTTTACATTATTAAGGTTTTCAAATCTACAATTTTCTAAGTTTACATTATATTTTCAAATTTGAACTTTCTTATACATCCTTGTACGTCATTGATACATTTTTCTATTAGGTTTTGCATTTTTTTATGTTAAGCTATAGTAAATTATATTCACTTGCAATTTGATGTGTAAATATCTTGTATTGTTAGAATGAGTACTTGAATGATCATGAGGTGTTGACCATCGTTGCCATCAATGAAATTGACCATCTCTCACATGTAATGCTTGCGAGTTACATTGGGCTCAGAACTGGATCATCTTTCCATAATGTTATGGGTTCCTACTTAGTTGATATGTTCATAGTGGAGCACTAGTTTTGGGAATTTGTGCTCTCGATGAGTTATTGGTCAAATACATTATCTATTCATGGATTCTATCTTGAGTGCTATCATAATTACATGTTGGGGTAGTTCATGGTTTTAAACTATCAAGAATGGTTTTGGTTGAAGGAGTTTTTTTCTTTGAATCAATAAAGTTTCAATTGCTCAATTCATATTTTACTATTTTTCTTGTGTTTTTTGCCTGTGCACAAGCCATTCAAGCATTAAACCCTCAAGAATTACACTAAAAATAAGGGTTTTTTTATTTGACGGTTACAGGTCCATACAAATGGAATCCAATTGTAGAATCTTTGTTTTCTTGGTAATTTATTTGCTTCCCCAAGGTTTCAGGGGTCTGTGTAGTGTTTGAAGGTATGTTGCTTTGCATTTTTGGGCTAATTGAGTAGCATGTTGAAGGGTGAATGTATAGGAAGTCAATGCTGGTCCAAAGGACTCTATGTTGTTTCTCATATATGTTGTGTAACTTGGATATGGGTGTTTGAATCAGTCATGTGTTCATCTAGTGTTTTGGAAGATTGTGGAGTAATTGGACAAAAACTAGTTTCTCACTATTTCAAGGGTTTAAGAGGGGTAAAGAGGGAAATGTGTATTTAGTTGCTCGTCAAGTTTTAAGGGAGTTTTGGACTGTCCAAAGAGGTCAAAATAATCTTGTTAGATGCCTCAAATAGGCAGATTGCATAGAATTTGTGATTGTGCCCTTGTGTCTGCATCAATTTTTCACCTAATTTCACTCGGTCCAATATAGCTCGAAGTGATTTGACATATTTGGGTGCAAGAGAGGACCATACCTAGCGTAAACATACCCATCCAGACATGTTGGAACAGTCTGTTTGGTCATACGAGTTGCAGAACGAAAGTTGCACCACTTTGCAACTTTACACTACTTGCATCTGGCAATTTTTCCCTCCACTAAAAAGTCATCACCATAGGAAAATGCCTTCGAGATAGAAAAAACTAAGAGATTTTTTTGTAGATGGTCCCAACACGATCCCATAGCCTCAAACGAAGAGTCTGTAAGAATCACGGTCTTTGAGAAATAGCCCTTCAAAGATTGCTGCCTTTTTGCACTTTGGACTCTTAAGGGAAATCATCGGTCCAATGTAGCTCAGAGTGATTTGGCATATTTGGGTGCAAGAGAGGACCATCCCTAGTGTAAATTTACCCATCTAGACATGTTGGAACAGTCCGTTTGGTCGTATGAGTTGTAGAATGAAAGTTGCACCACTTTGCAACTTTACACTTCTTGTATCTGGCAACTTTTTCGTCCACTAAAAATTCATCACCAAAGGAAAATGCCTTTGAGATAGAAAAAACCGAGAGAGGTTTTTGGAGATGGTCACAACACGATCCCATAGTCTCAAACAGAGAGTCTCTAAACATCATGGTCTCCAAGAAATAGACCTTCAAAGATTTCTACCTTTTAGCACTTTGGACTCTTAAGGGAAATCACTGGTCCAATGTAGCTCGGAGTGATTCGACATATTTGGGTGCAAGAGAAAACCATCCCTAGGGTAAACATACCCATCCAGACATGTTGGAATAGTCAGTTTGGTCGTACAAGTTGCGGAATGAAAGTTCACCACTTTACAACTTTACACTGCTTGCATCTGGCAACTTTTCCCTCCATTGAAAAGTCATCACCACAGGAAAACGCCTTTGAGATAGAAAAAATTGAGAGAATTTTTGTAGATGGTCACAAAACAATCCCATAGATTTATACAGAGAGTCTGTAAGCATCATGGTCTCCAAGAAATAGACCTTCAAAGATTGTTTCCTTTGAGCACTTTGGACTCTTAAGAGAAATTGTCAATCCAATGTAGCTCGGAGTGATTTGGTGTATTTGGGTGCAAGAGAGGACCATCCCTAGTGTAAAAATACCCATTCAGACGTGTTGGAATAGCCCATTTGGTCGTACGAGTTGCAGAATGAAAGTTGCACCACTTTACAACTTTACACTACTTGCATCTAGCAACTTTTCCCTCCACTGAAAAGTCATCACCACAGGAAAAGGCCTTCGAGATAGAAAAAACTAAGAGAGGTTTTTGTAGATGGTAACAACTTGATCCCATAGCCTTGGACAGAGATTCTGTAAGCATCATGGTCTCTGAGAAATATACCTTCAAAGATTGCTGCCTTTTAGCACTTTGGACTCTTAAGGGAAATCGTCGGTCCAATGTAGCTTGGAGTGATTCAACATATTTGGGTGTAAGAGAGGACCATCCCTAGCATAAACGTACCCATCCGGATGTGTTTGAATAGTCTATTTGGTCATATGAGTTGCAGAATGAAAGTTGCACCACTTTGCAACTTTACACTACTTGCATCTGGCAACTTTTCTGTCCACTGAAAAGTTATCACCACAAGAAAATGCCTTCGAGATAGAAAAAACCGAGAGAGGTTTTTGTAGATGGTCACAAAAAAATCCCATTGCATAAGATGGAGAGTCTGTACGCATCTTGGTCTCTGAGAAATAGACCTTCAAAGATTGCTTCCTTCTAGCACTTTGGACTCTTAAGGGAAATTGTCTTTCCAATGTAGCTCAGAATGATTCGGCGTATTTGGGTGCAAGAGAGGACCATCCCTAGCGTAAACGTACCCAACCAGACATTTTGGAATAGTTCATTTGGTCGTACGAGTTGCGAAATGAAAGTTGCACCACTTTGTAACTTTACACTGCTTGCATCTGGAAACTTTTCCCTCCACTAAAAATTCATCACCACAGGAAAAATCCTCCAAGATAGCAAAAATTGAGAGAGGTTTTTGTAGCTGGTCACAACATGATCCCATAGCCTCAGATAGAGATCCTGTAAGCATAACGATCTCCAAGAAATAGACCTTCAAAGATTGTTGCCTTTTAGCACTTTGGACTCTTAAGGGAAATCATCGGTCCAATGTAGCTCGGAGTGATTTGGCATATTTTGGTGCAAGAGAGGACCATCCCTAGCATAAACGTACCCATCTAGATGTGTTGGAATAGTCTATTTGGTCGTACGAGTTGTGGAATGAAAGTTGCACGACTTTGCAACTTTACACTACTTGCATCTGGCAACTTTTCCTTCCACTAAAAAGTCATCACCACAGGAAAACGCCTCCAAGATAGCAAAAACTGGGAGAGGTTTTTGTAGATGGTCCCAACACGATCCCATAACCTTGGATGGAGAGTTTGTAAGCATCATGATCTCCAAGAAATAGACCTTCAATTATTTTTTCCTTTTAGCACTTTGGACTCTTAAGGGAAACTAGTGGGCAACATAGTTAACTTCTTCACAAACTTGGTTTGAAGTAATTTCATTCCTTTTTGTGCATTTAAAATGGATTTTTAAGACTTCCACACTAAAAGTGATCTCTAAATAACTTCAAACACCTTAACTACCTCATTCTTATTCATTTTTTTTGTGAACAAATATTTTCATTCCAAGAGGCAATATAACTTTTGAGATTGCAAGAAGACATCTGATAACTCTTGAGCGTACTAAAATAATTCTTATGATTTTTGAAGAGTGCTGATAACTCTACTGCAGGAAGGTGATGAGAGATTTCTTAGCGATGAAAAGCTTGAGGCATCTTATGAGGAAGTCATTCCAACCAAAGAAATGATCAAGTGTGAAGTCACAACTTGAAGCCATGGAACTAGACCTACAGAACCTGAAGAAGATGGTTGTGTTGCTGACCGAAAGAGCACCTATGGATGGTTGTGTTGCTGATTGGAAGAGTACTTAAAGATTCAGAGGGAGCCTGTTGAACCTAAATAATATGGTTGTGTTTTTGACCGAAAGAGAACCTTTGGATGTTGTTTTAGTTGAGGTTTGTGATGAACACTTGTACACACCATAGTATGGTTGTAGCCATTATGGTTGATATCATGTTGGCGTGATATCTAATATCACAATGAGATGATATTCTTTCTTTCACTTATGGTTGTAGCCATAGTACTAGGCATCACAATGAGGTGATTTTTCTTGTGCGACTGGAAGTATCCTCCCTAGCTGAGAGGGAGTGTTGATGATTATTGTAGAATTAGTCATATCCTTCCAGCGATCTCCTCTACATAAGAATAAATTAAATATAGCCATAGCTATTTAATTTATATATATATCGATTTTTGATTAATGCTAATTCATCAAGAGATACGAGTTAATGAAGAGGTGCATTTATGAAGAGGCCGACATGCTTGAGTTACGATTTATGTCAAATAATATTTATTATTTTATGAAGGCCGACCTATATTGTGAAGAGTCATATCTCTCTCAGCTTGTATATATATTATATAAATTTCATTGTTTTGAGACATACATTTTTCATACATTCCATTTCATATCAAGTGTGAGTTAGTGACAAACTCTTCAAGTGCAGATCGAGTTATTGTGAGAAGGATGATGATTATCATTTGAGAATTACATCATTGTATTGTTGTGTTGGCACCAGCCTGTGGTGCATATTATTAGGCCTCATTATCGGCCTTCATTGTAAAGGAGTTTCTATTGTGATTCAGTAATATAAGTGATATTATTGGCTGGTTTTTTCTCCCTCAAGAGGAGGGTTTTCCCAGGGTATCTTCTATGTTATTGTGTTTGATTTAGAATTAATTTCCTGTGCATTAAATCTGATCATAAAACTAACACAAGTAAATGGCTACATAGCGTGTGGAATGAGGGGGCAGTAGGCCTGAGACCCCTTTAAGGTTTGTTTGAGTGCTTTCTTTTCATTTTTTGTGATTTTTGTGCCAAGTTTCCTCAAAGAAATGTGGTCTCATAGAATTCCATGACAAGCTAATGCAATTGATAGCTGCTCCTAGTTATTAGTTATGTAATGTGAAGTAATTGCATAATTTAGCTTAGGTTGACTTTGTAAAAACTATATTGTTAATGAAATTTTTTCATCTATCAACATCTAGTTGTTACTTATGCAATGTGAAGTAATGCTTTGAGTTTGAAAGATGTGCAATGCAATTAATCAACAATATGAATATAAACTACATAATATTTAACCATTCTTTTTATGCTATTGTACATTGACATTTAACCATTGCTCACTTGATTAAATTTTCAAAGAGTTTAATCATGCACATGAAGAGGAAATTAAATTTTGATTGTCAACTTCTATATATATCAAATTATCCAATAATCAAGTGTATGTCCATATACAAAAATGGCATCAACACCAACTCAAGCAAAGTTTTACAATATGTGGCATATGCCATCTTGGTATCTATTCAATATTTACATGCCAAAATGTCTATCTCATCCTAAACTACTGGTGGATCATCAAAATGGAGCCTCTTTGAAGCACTCATTAGCTCTAAAGGTAGCTACATAAGAAAAAGTCAAACCACAATTGAGATTAGTTATACTATATAATTAAAAATAAAATAATTAACATAAAAATCAATACACATTGAATTATAATTGAACTCTAAAATTGAAATTTTGATTACCTGAAATATACGTCTCTTCGAAGGGCCAGGAGTCCTAGAATATACCCCTCTCAAATAACTAACCAAACCAACTTTTGTAACATCAATCTATATATGTGAACAAAAAAATGAAATTGATCCAAGTTGGCATAGAATTGTTAGTAGTAAGAACATATTTACCAAGCACAAAATAAAATAAACACATACCTCTTTAGGTTGATCTTTTTATGTATCTCCTTTAGGTGTTTCAACACCTCCTCCTTGAGGTGTTTCAACACCTCCTCCTTTAGGTGTTCGAATACCTACTCCTTCAAGTTTTGTGGCACTTATCAACAATGATGTATAGCTCACAACCACTTGTACATAAAAATGACAAGTACATATGAAACTACGAATCTATGTCAATGTATGCATAATCAATAAAATATCTTATAAATCTTAATTCAATCAAATTTGAGTTCAATTACATTTCCCTTATCTAACACTGTCTGTCCATAGTCTAGAGAGCGTCGTACCCCACTTGCACTAGGTGTTTCCTACAGGCAGAGAATAAGATAAACATATAAGTTAATATATAATTTCATTAATGACAAGCAAGTATACAGTGAAAAAATGTAAATGAGTGAGTGTGAAAATACATACTGTGTGTATCTCAAGGCCAAATGAAATGGCCCTAAGGGTTCTATCAGTCACCTGTGTGAGCTCCTCCTCACACATTAACTGTTAAATAGACCATGTAACTAAATATTAGTACTTGATACTATCTCTTATTAATATTCATTTTAAAAAGAAATGCAAATTATGAATTTACACCTTAAATGTTACCTGTGTAACTTCTCCAATGTCCACCTCTCTAGCAGGAGAGGACTCTGTAGGGTGTGCTCCACTCCCCTGAGCGTGATCTACTATAATCTCCACATCCTGGATGTCATAATCAGAAGTATCTAATGGCTACTCAGGGGGTTGTACAATAGGACCCAAACATATTTGTTGGCATGTATTGAAAATATATGGCACACAAATATGTGGACCCGAGGAGGATGATGGAGTAGCACTGGATCCATCGCCAAGATCACCAGACTGTGGCTGAGCTACTGAAGAAGCATGGGAAACCAAAAGACCACTCAAAGAGTGAATGGCCTAGATTGTTTGTGTGGATGCATCCTCCATAATATTTGGATGTTGTACTGGAGATGGCAGAGGAAGGGGAGGATGGGGAACATGTGGGTGCCTAACTACTCTAGCTGCCCCTGGCCTATCCTAGGGCATACCTCCACCAATGCCCGGGAAGGGTTTAATGTCAAAGTAATTGACATGATGCCCTGACAAAAAATTAGCATATAATTTTTTAATAAATTAAAAGGGTACATCAAGATTATTGTTGGGTGGTTTATCAAAAACCATACACCAACGATCCCAAAAGTTATCTACTATGCCCCTATGCGTGCACCATTTTATAGAAAGTTTTGGTTTGTTAACATTAACTAGAAAACTAGTGTTGGGGTTAATAAATAAAGAGGCTATTTGGGCTTTGGTTATTTGGAGATCTTTCACATCATCATAATACATTCCACATGCATAATATTGCCTCATGGTTTCTCGCCATGAATGAAATGCATTATGTTGGGTGGAGAGGGTTTCTACATTTGTAATTATTCCTGTCAGTGTGCTTGACATATGGGATAATCGAGGGATTTTCTTATAAACATCACAAATTCCCCTCAATTGCTCTAATGTTTCATGAATTAAGTCTTGAATTGATGGTTGTGGAGGTGGTTGAGCACTTGGCATTTCTACATTTTGATTCTCAACTTGTGGATTTTCATTCTCAACTGGTGGAATTTGTGCATTCTCATTCTCGGCAGCCATAATGCCTGATTAAAGTTAAAAAACAATTAATCTAAAATTAGACAATATAAATGGAACACTATTTTTAAATCAAAATTCATTAAAAACATTCATTTTTTTTTATCAAAATCTATTCTAAACTCAATTGTTTCATAAAAATTCAATCAAAAACCCTATTTTGAAAAAAAATCCACAAAAAACATTCATTTTTTTATCAAAATCCATTCTAAATTCATTTTTTTCATAAATATTCAATCACAAACCCTATTGTGAAAAAAAATCCACAAAAAAAACATTTTTTTATAAAAATCTATTCTAAACTCAAATTTTTCACAAAATTCAATCAAAAACCCTATTTTTTAAAAAAATCCACAAAAAACCATATAAAAATTATTCAAATCTAAATCAAAATTGAATCAAATCAAATCAAAATAAAAAAAACTTACCTTTCCAAATCGTATTTTCCCCAAATCAGATATCCATTACATGAAGAAGCAATGCACTGTGTGCCCATGGGTTCTTCACTGTCAAATGAATTCAAAATAGCGCTTGAATTTCTTTATATATACTTTTTGCAAATCAGATATTTGATTTGAATCGGATATCCGATTTGTAAAAGTAGGTTTGGTGTTTGGTATGGTGACACTCGACCCTAAAAAAAGTCAACACGTTCTTTTTGCATTTTTTGGTCAGTGAAAGACGTTTTTTTTCCTCATTGCCACTTTTTGGCCTACCATGATCCTACACATACCCATTGCATTTTACATTTATATGGCTACCTTTCATAACACAGCTTGCATGCCTATGGTTCCATCACACTTGTTCATGAGTTCTAAGCATATTAGGCTTTGCTTGTCTTGTGAAGCACAAAATGACATTTTCCTTTGTGGCACCTTACTAAAGTTATCAGGAGGTATAACTTTGGTATGGTTGAGTAGGATAATGTGCTCAAGAGTTGTCCTAATTATTGTCATGATTTTTCTAGTTTTGTGTCCATAATAGTTTACCCCTTTGGCCTTTTGTTCCTTTATTTCAATAATATTTGTTTAGAATCAAAGTGAAACAATATAATATAAATGATATGAAAACTCTTAGGTAATCAACCATTTATAAGCACTAATCATGGTGGTTGTGTGAAACAAGTTACAAAAGAGGCGAAGCATGAAGACCATCTTTTCCATGTGATTCATTGTTTCCCATTAGCTGGATGTCTTTTAGCATGATATTAGTTATAAGTTAATGACTAGGATAGATATCGATTAAATAGTTCTTGGAAAATAGTAGGCTAATAATCCATACTACTATTTTTCATATATCGATAGTGTTTTTTTATCCACGTATGAACGGTGGATCTAGTATTTCAAGTATTTTGTTTGTAATTAAAGACATATATATGCCCCTTCACGGGCATGGAAACATCTTAATCACTATTTTTTTACAAGTTTGGATTAATACATATACTACTATTGAAGACTAAGTTGTGAGTTTCTTAACATCTTTACTTCATTCAATTGGTTGGGAGAAAGGGCCCACTCCCTGCCATTGCTTGGAGATTATCTTTTACTATTGTATGTGAGTTAATGTTTGCATTCGTTTTGTGTGATTTTATATGAAATTTTAGTAATATGCATAATCAAGTATATATGTGATAATAAGTGAGTTATTGATTACATCTATGTGAAGTGAGTGATTTGAGTGTTACTAATGATTGATATAGACACAGGCTGTGGGATAGAATCTTGACAGTAACACATAATCTATTTTAGAATGTTGTAAATAGTTCTGTTATGATTATTGCATCATGTCCCTAGGATATAGGGATCCTGTTGCCCGAGCATACAGTTCCTATCGCCTATATTACATTAGTGTGATTTAAGTAATTAATTATATGTTTCTATCACTGTTAATAATGTTATGAGATAAAGCATGTATTATCAGAATTGAGTTAATACTGTTGGAGTCGATAAGAATTTAAATAGGTCTTTCTATTTTAATACAACTTAAGGAAGTGTGTTTTAATCATTATTGGTTTATTTAGACTTGTATATGCATACATTACCACTTGAATTACCA
Organism: Sequoia sempervirens; assembly: GCA_007258455.2. Taxonomy (NCBI): domain Eukaryota; kingdom Viridiplantae; phylum Streptophyta; class Pinopsida; order Cupressales; family Cupressaceae; genus Sequoia; species Sequoia sempervirens. Next base: position 756,434,619 of record VDFB02058242.1, on the reverse strand, counting down.
CCTTCATCCCTTGATAAAATAGCCACTATACCTTTCTTTAGTTTCACGACCCCAGATTGACATGCCTAGGTAAGGACTAAGGAATTCCATAGGCTAAACTCAAACAAAAAACTCTATCATAATCTCAAACCATAGTTTTACCCAATCATTTTGGCATCATTGCTGGGGAAAGGTATTAAAGGTGTGAAGCTATAGTAAGTGAATTTGGGACCAGTACGTCTTGAAGAAAGCTTGGATAGTTGTCGACCTTGTTTAGGTGAGTACTATTGATTTTTGTTGTTGTAAGTCATTTATGTGCATGAATCATAGTAGGGATAGTAGAGGAAGATTCATTAGTAAAGAAATGGGGAGTAGTTCACAACCCAAAAAACCTAAAATAAGTCAAAACCATCCATTGAGGAAACACAAACCAAAGAATTGTAAAACAAGTCAAAACCATCCGCAAACCAAGTTGCAATAATTAGAATTACCCGAACCTGATCTTGAGAAGTGTGCTATTGAGACCACTATTGTTCAGACACCCACAAATACTCATCCAAGCTCTTATGAGATATTACACAAAAAGGTTGAATTTTTTTTCTAAGAGTCTTATGGGGCTAAAGCTGGTACATTCTCAAAAGAAACCCACGAGCCATTTATAACCTATTTTACTCCTTGGGCATTAAACATCATGGATCCAAATAACAAAAATGACAACAACAACAACAATGGTAATAGGGCATTGGCCAATAATGATCTGATTATTTTTGAGTTTCCTATCACATATCCCAAGTGAGATGCCCCTATGAAGAATATTTCGCATTCAAATTTACCTATTTTTTGTGGCCTTTCTATTGAATATCCTAACATGTTTTTGTTTGGATTTGATGTATTGTGCAATAGTTATGATTATTAGAATGATGTGCAAAAGCTCAAATTGTTCCCAACCACATTGAAGGATGCAATGCTGCATAGGTTCATGAACCTCAGGAACATTAGAACATGAAATTTCATGAGGAATGTGTTCTTGGACAAGTACCAAGAATACTGTAAAACAAAGGAAAACTGGAATGAACTATTTCGTATGTCACAGAAGGAAGATGAGTCCATCGAAGATTATCTTGAACAATTTTTGTTTAGTCTTCAATGATCTCATCAACAAGGGCTGAATGATGATACTATTAAAATGTTGTTTCTTAGAGGCATAAGGGATGATGTCATGGAAGCATTAAATTTAATAGGTAAAGGGAATATTTCTAAAATAGACTTTGATGATATCTATGATATTTGCAGGAGCTATTCTAGGTCTCAACCATCAGGAAGGAACTCTCTAGGAAAGATACATTCTATGGGAACTTCAACAGGTATCACCAAGCGTGAGATAGGTAATTTGTAACTCAAGACCTTAAAATTGATTTATTGAGTTACATGGGTAAACAAATAGATACATTATATACCCGTAGGAAGCAAGAGGAGGCAGAAAAGGCCCTAGCAGTATTCTCTCCTATATGTAGGAAGAGACATGGCAGTGAATATCTCCCTTATAATAGGACAAATATCTCATCCATAGAGGAAGCCAGTAAGAGCTCTACTCTAAGACCTATTCCTGTAGATATGACCGATATAGGATATTCCAAAGAACTTGTCTACTATATGGCCCCTAGGAGACCTTTTCCACCTCGGTGAATGCATCATGGAATGTTAAATGATTAGTTCACCATAGAACCTAGTAAAACCAATTCCTTTTCCAATCAAGGAGGATGGTACGGAGGTTGGCAACAACCTCTCACTAACTTTCAATGGATCCCACAATATCAGTATGCTTTGCAACCATGGCAACATGCATGGAGGCCACAAATGCCACAACCCCCACCATATTAGCAACAATACCCATAACAACCACAACCTCCATCTCCTCTAATTCTTAACCCATATTAGCAGCCACAACAATCTCCCACCTATGCCACCATCTTTGAACCAATCAGCCAATCCACCTCAACCGCCAATGTTCACATCAATGCCAACCCAGCCAAATCTAAATCCCAACAATAAGGCAACACAACCTATATATAACAATGAGGTGACAAGTTCTCTTGTAACTTATCTTATCAATAATGTAGAGGTGGAAGGAGTTAAGTTGAGGTCAGGAAAAGCCCTTCAGGGACCTACTATCATAGAAATTAATGAAGAACCTAAAGATGAACCTATCAAAGAAACCCCATTTCCTGATAGATTTCGATCAGAGCTAGTACAAAAGGAGGTTCTGCAACCTAAATTTGGTCTTGTTAATGAGCTTCATAAAGTTAATATCAAAATTCCTTTGTTGTAGGCCATAAAAGACATCACAGTGTACACTAAGACAGTGCAAGACTTATGCACTCAAAAGCAAAAGAATTAGGACCTGAAGACTGTACAAGTCATCAGACAACTAGTAGATCTTATGCTTGGAAATTTAACTATTCCTAAATATTCAGATTTGGGGAGCCCTGCCATCAAGGTAAGCATTCGTAAGGTTACTATTCCTAATACACTCATTGATTTGGGTGCTACAATTAATGTCATGAAAAATAAAGCAAAGAAAAAGTTAGCACTTGAAGAACTCAGACACACACCCACAGTTCCCCAAATGGTAGATCGTTTTTTAGTCAAACCAAAAGGTATGATTGAAGATGTAATTCTTTCTATTGATTCATGGGAATATCCAACTCACTTTATGATTTTATAGCCTAAAATAAAGCTGGGGGGATACCCCTTGATCTTGGGACGACCATGGTTAGCTGTTGCAAATGATTTTATCAATTTTGGTCAAATAATATAGTTATTTCTAATGGGGAGAAAACAAAATAGTTAACTCTATATCCACCTACACAACCCTTGCTAGAAATAGAAAATGCGGTTTGGGTTGATAGTGACCTAGAGGAGTCTTTTCCCATTCTGAGAATTCAGCAAGCACAAGATATTGCAGAACCCACAAAGAATAATATTCTCCTCAACTTGCTCTAGAATAGGTATGAGTCAGACCAACTCTTAGAAAATTTGGTTCTTCCTTCAGGTGTAAATACACTTTGTCCTTTCAGGAACTTTCCATTGGTAGTAGGCAACTCATGGTATGTTCAACACTTCATCACATTATGTCAACTGGTACCTCACCATTGCCTATTCAGTCCATTTTTTTCTTTAGGGAATCTTGATTCATAGGTTCTAGCCATTGATTCATCTAATTCATAAGAAGCCATGGAAATCTTACTTCGTCGCACACTCAATATCAATCTACATTTAAGCCCTAAATAGATACAAGACCTTATTTCCATGCTTAGAACTCATAAAGATGCATTTTTTTGGGAATACCAAGATATGTGTGGTATCCATCTAGACACTTGCACAAACCATATTTATATTGAGGAAGGTAGTCATCCAATTAGGAAACCACATCATAGACTTAATCTCGCCTTGCGTGAAGTAGTTAAAGAAGAATTACAAAAAATGTTAAATGTTGGGTTTATATATACTATTTTAGATATTCAATGGGTGTCACCTCTAGTTGTGGTTCCTAAGAAGAATGGTAAGTAGATAAATTGTGTAGATTATAGAGCTCTCAATAAAACTACAAAAGAGATCACTTTCCATTACCCTTTATTGACCAAGTGTTGGATAATCTTGCAAGTAAGGAATTTTTTTCCTTTTTGGATGGATTTAGCGGATATAATCAAATTCGAATAGCACCGGAGGATCAGGACAAGACTACTTTCACATGTCCATGGGGCACCTTCACATATAATGTCTTGCCTTTCGGGTTGTGCAATACCCCCGCTACCTTTCAAAGGGCAGTGTTAAGTATTTTTGCTAACCTTGTGAATGATTATGTTGAAGTTTATATGGATGATTTCATGGTACATGGTAATACTTATGAGGAGGCTAAAACAAATCTAGAAAAAGTCCTTAAACGATGTATAGATACTAATTTTTCATTAATCCATGGAAAGTGTCACATACTCATGAAGGAAGGCATAGTGCTTGGTCATTACATCTCCTCTAAAGGTATCCAAGTAGACCCCAAGAAAATCCAAATTATTAAAGACTTACCTACACCAGCTAGTCAAAAGGATGTGAGTATTTTCCTTGGCCATGTAGGGTATTACTGAAGATTTATCCAAAATTTTAGTAAACTCGCATCTCCTTTTTTTGCCCTGTTAGCTAAGGATGTAGCTTTCACCTAGACAATGTAATGTCAAGAAGCCTTCGAAGCTAATAAAACCAAACTTGTAACCACACCCATACATCAAGGGCCCAATTGGAAATTTCCTTTTCATATCTATACTGATGCCTCAGATTCCTCTATGGGAGTCGTGCTTGGATAGAAGGAAGACAATATTTTCTACTTTGTCTACTACATTATTAAGAACTTCATGGGAGTTGAGGTAAATTATACAGTAACTGAAAAGGAGTTTTTAGTCATTGTTTTTGCAATTAGTAAACTTTTTCATTATATTACTAGCTACAAGGTGTTTTTTCATACGGATCATTCGACAATTCAATTTTTAATGAATAAACCTATTGTCACTAGTAGAGTTATTAGATGGTTACTCTTACTTCATGAATTTGATGTAACTATACTTGATAAGCCTGGTCGAGAAAATGTGGTTGTAGACTTTTTTATCCAGGCTGCAATTGCCAGAAAATGAACCCACTCTAGTTGATGATGCATTTCCATATGAACACCTCTTTTCCATATCAACAAAGAGTCCATGGTTTTTTGATATTGCAAATTACTTAGATGCAAGTTTCCACCACACTTTTCTCCAAGGGAACGTCAAAAGCTGGTTGGACTCAGTTGGCAGTACACATGGATCAACGGATTTCTTTTTCGCATAGGAATTGACAATATCATGCGGTGATGTGTACCCAAAGATGATGTCTTAGATATACTTCATGCATGTCAAATAGAACCATGCGGAGGAAATTTTTCTTCTCAAAGGACTACTCAAAAAATCCTCACTGCAGGCTACTATTGGCCTACAATCCATAGGGATTGTAAGCGATATTTTCATCATTGTGACAAGTACCAGTGTATGGGCCACCCTACATGCTCTAATGAGATTCCCTTACACCCACAATTTTCCATAGAACCATTTGAGAAGTGAGGCTTGGATTTTTTTGGCCCAATAAATCCTCCATCAAGAAACAAGGAGTACATCCTTGTATGCATTGACTATGTCACCAAGTGGGTTGAAGTGGTAGCCTTGAAGCATGCTAGAGACACAAAGGTAGTAGACTTCCTATACTCTGACATATTCACAAGGTTCGAGGTGCATGAGAAATAACGACAGATCAGGGCCCACAATTCACATCAAAACTCATTTTGGCCTTGGTTCGAGAATATGAGATTTTCCATCGCAAGTCTACACCTTATGACCCTCAAGCCAATGGGAAAGTGGGAGTCACCAATAGGGAAATCAAGAACATCCTCACTAAGATAGTTGCTCTTCATAAGTGAGATTGGGCTACATGACTTCCTAAAGCTATGTGGGCCTATCGTACAACGTGGAAGACCACCACTAGTCTAACTCCCTATGAGCTTGTCTATGGTAAGAAAGCAATTCTTCCTATTGAGTTTGAGATCAAGACCCTCTGCACTACACTTCAATTGGGGATGAGTCTTTCTGATGCACAGAAAGAACGCATTGATCAACTACACTACTTAGATGAAATGCACCAAGATGCACTCTTTCATGCTGAGGTTGTCCAAAAATAACATGCTTTATGGCATGATCATCACATTTGACATCGATCCTTTCAACCTAACAATTGGGTGCTTTTGTATGATTCACATAATTACCCTAGGTCACGTCAAATCCTGTCACCATTCCATGCATTGATTATCCCAGCAAGCCAACCTACTTAAACTATAAACTCATTTTTAAAGATCATTATTGTCAAAAAATTCTGCCAATTGTCCATGTTAATTCTTTCGCCATGGGAGGTATTCATCGATGCGAGGAACCAAAGAATATGAAAAATGTTAAAGCCAATACAATAGTACACAATGTCTTTGAAACCATAGGATGGCATGTGTTTTTCAAAAAGCTTTATGGGTATCATGATGGGGTAGCTCTTGAATTTTCAATGGTGTTAGATGTTGTCAATAATTCCACAATGGTGGTAGATGTTGAAAGTGACGGGGCTACCAGAAATAGGAGATGAGTATTTTCTTGTAGCTACAAACAAGCATGTCAAGCTTCAACTCCAAATATAGAGGTTCTTGCGACAAGGTGTGGAATTGCAGTTAACTCCCAACCAAGGCACCATATGGACCTCCCTGCCTACACATTGGGAAGACGTTGCCAAGGTAGTTATCTAGTATATCATGGGAGAAGGAAGGTATGCCTATATTTTTTCCCACCATTTTTTATTGCTTTGTCATTTACTCCATAATGAGTTGGTTAATCTGCCATACTACCTTTTCCATTCCATTAAAAAGATGAGCCTAGAACTTTGAAAATGTCACAACAATTCCCTAGCTCACCACAGCTTGATCAAGCTAATTGTTCAAAGGGGTTTAGCCAACACTATTCCACTAGGCATTTGAGATGAATTCACCAAAGAAATAGGGTTAGACCCTTCTTCAACCCCACAAACTGGAGACCCCTGTAGTGCTGGTAAAACTAAAAATTCTAGCCAAGAATTAGAGCATTCCCATGGCACAAAATAGACAAGCCATGGGTCATGGCCCCAGGCCAAGAAAGATAAATTTGTTAGTGAGATTAGCACTCCTCTAGTTGTAACTCCCTATAATACTAGGTTTAAGAGGAAATACCTAGAAGCATCCACTGGATTGCAAAAATTGGCCTCTACAACTTGCCTAGTGAACCAAGAAACAATTGAATTGGATGTTGAAATTCTGGTCACAAAGAAAGTAGGGAAAGATAGGGTGAGTAGAGAAATGCAACGCCAAAACCACCAGAGGAAGAAATGGAAAAATGTGGTATCTAAAAATTCATTTGAGGAACAGAAGGGAGAATCCATGTTAGATCCATCCATAAGCTCTGAAGAGAAAATTCAAGGAGTGGATGCCGGTAACCAAAAATCTAGTCCTTCACCAGCGCCTTTACAAGAATAGCCCAATGAGGAAATGCCAAATTCAGAGAACCTTTCTCCTAATACCTCTACAGATGAAGAGTACTATGTTGAGGAAATTAGGTATCTGCAAGCTAGGGTATGAAGATTCAAAGCCTAGGTACTGACTTTGCAACCACAATTGCAATAAGCCCTAGATGTTAATCAACAACAAAATGACAAAATCAAACAATTGAAGGATCAAATGGAAGAAACAACTATAGAGTTTACACCAATCATACTAGGGTATATCACTTTGACAGGGCATAGGAACAGGATTGACAAGTTGCAAGCATCATGGGAAGACTAAATTACTGAGAAATTCATGACTATGGAGCACCACCAAGAAAAGGTCAATGAATTAAGAGCTACAATGGAACAAAGAATTTCAACTAATTATATCTCTAAGGTTGAGCATCAAAAGATCATTCAGGGCCTAAAAGATCAATGGAGTAAGGGAATCTTGACTACAGTGTAGCATTGGACAACCAAGTCATCCTAAGTCAGTACATATTTAATGAGGAAATGCAATGTCTTCAAATGGGGGGAATGATGAGCTCAAGATTTTTCCTAATTATTGTCATGATTTTTTTGGTTTTGTGTCCTTAATAGTTTACCCCTTTGGCCTATTGTTCCTTAATTTCCATAATAATTGCTAGAATCAAAGTGAATCAATATAATATAAATGATATGCAAACTCTTAGGTAATCAACCGTTTATAAGCACTAATCATGGTGGTTGTGTGAAATAGGTTACAAAAGGGGCAAAGCATGAAGACCATTATTTCCATGTGATTCACTATTTCCCATTACGTGGCTATCTTTTAGCATGATATTAGTTATCAATTAATAACTGGGATAGATATCGATTAAATAATACTAGAAAAATAGTAGGCCGATAGGCCATATTATTATTTTTCATACATCAATAGTGTTTTGTTATCCATGTACGAACGGTGGATCTAGTATTTCAATTATTTGGTTTGTAATTGTAGAAACATGAAATTAACATCATGCTTTTAATTAGTTCATATTCGCCCATCAATTAAATAAAACAATTTTAATTGATTTAATCTCTAAGGATCGTCCATTTAAATTAAATAAATCAACTTTATTTAATTCAATCCTATCATTATCCCCCTTAGCTAAATAAATCAAATATTTATTTAACTAAATCTTTATCACCTTTCATATCCCTTTGATTTGATTTAAATCCCTAAATCTAAGTCAAATGGGTCAAAGCATCTAATATAATCTTAATTAATTTAAACCATGATTAAATGCTAATCCTAATCACTTGTATTCTCTAGATTTTGCCACTTGCACCAATAAATTAAATCAGCATTTTCCCTCAACATGGCATCTTTGAGGAATATTCCCTCAAGTTTGAATTCAAAAACAAGTGGACATGTACATCCAACAAGGAATTTATGAGCTCTTACATGTCCCTTGCACAAGTCAAACTCAACATTTATTTCACAATTTCAAATTTGAAATCTCCCTCTCTTTGGCACATTGACCAAAATGTGCTCATCCTCCAACCTATCACAAGTTGACAAGTGGCCTCTTTTCATTGGCTTGTTTTTAGTCCCACATCCTCCATGTTTTGCATTCTTTCAACTTGAGAATCTATAAATAAGGATCATCTCCCTTGGTTTAATCCTCCACAATCTTTGTATCTCATCTACAATATCATGTAAGGTCACTCTCTTCAATGGAGAACTGATTTTGTCCACACCATATCTTAGCATTCCATATCATATTCAAATCATTTTCATCATGGAGCTTAAGCAAGGATTGGGAAAGGGCTTCTTTCCATAGAATCACCAATCCAATATGAAATAGGATTTATTTCATGTTTTATATGCTTTAGTTTATCTTGTAATTTGTTTGCACTTTGAAACATGATTTATTATTTCATATGGATGCTTGATAATTTTCTATGTTTTAAAGTGCTAATCATTCTAATGTGTGTGCGTTAGTTTTAGCCATTTGCAGATTTTTACCATCCACATAATGGTGCTAGAAAGAGGGCAGAATTTGCATTTCATTTTTTAGTTGGTGATCCATTTTGCTTTCTCAAAAAAAAAAAATCAATCGGTTTATTGAAATGCCTTGTTACGTGGTCAGTCATTCCATATATATTTAACATGAATAGATGTTGAAGCATTCAACGACACTCTTTATCATATTTGTGTTAACTAATTTGCATCTTTTAAAGAAGTACGTTGTTTTTGTTTGCCATGCTTTGTCTACGCTCTCTTAATAGATATTGTGCACCATATCCATTGAACTCGCCATCTACTCTTGCAAGTTGAGAATTTCATATTGTTGTCTTTGTTTGTTGTTCTATTTTACCTTTCCATAGGTGGAACAAATAAGAAAGGCGTGTTTATTTTCCATTATTTACCATTTACACACCAAATTTTGCGCACAATAATTGGACATCTTTGTTTACACTTGCACATGTGAAGCTTCTAACAGGAAGAGACAAGCAATTATAACTAGATCTTGAATGCAATAAATTAGTGAAATGCATACTGCAGTAGGCCGACCTTAGCTCAACAGGCAAAAAATAGTGTGAATCTTAAGGTCAATACATTTATTAGTGTGTTGTTGATCTTAGATTAGGTCGTCAAGATCATGGAATGTAGGTACGGATATAATAACTGTTGTCCATCACTTCTTATTTGCTATCAATTTTAATATGTGCTAACCATTCACAACCTACTTTACCTACAATTATTTAGACTTTTTTTTAATACATCTAGTCTTTTCCCCACCACAGCACTTCAAGGATAGAATGTAATTTGTAGGCGTTGGATATAGCCTCTACAAAATCAATGCAATTCTGACTTCTTAATGTCATGGGCTGAATCACCATCTCTCTGAAAATAGCTGGTACAATGTCCAATCAAAATGGATTTCCCCAAAATTATCTTTTACAAGCATTTGACTCCCAGAATATGGTCCTTGATGCTCCCTCTTTGCATCCATATCTGCATTGTTGACCAGTCTAACAATGGTGTCACTTACATCCATGTATTTTTTGGGACTCTCAGAATCAGCATAGAAATCTATTCCAAAATCCCCAAAACCAATGACATCTACAATAGATAATGATAGAGCCTATTGTGTATCATCTTTCTCTGCAAAACACAATAGGTATACAATTAGCTGATCATTTTAGTCCCTCCATGTAAGAGAAGTAGCTTATTATTAAGGAATGTGAAGTTCTTGTGCTGGAAGACACAACAGGTATACAATTAAATATGGCACACCAGATGCTTTGCTATGAATTTTAGATCTATGGAACTAGTTTGTGCTTTGCTTTCTTTCATCTCCTAAGCCTTGTGCCTGCCAGTGCCTTGAGAATTTCTTGTGCCTTCCTCAGGAAGTTCCTCATGTATTTCTTGCTCAATGGATCTTGAAGGGAAGCACGCATATCCATCACAGTCATCTATCTTTAATGGTTTAACAAACATAGCATGGTCCCAAGCTCTTTCTTATCTATTAAATCTTCAATTGAGTTTGTTGTCCCAACAGGTAGTTAGTTTTCTTAAATGCGCCTGATAAGTGATATAACAGTATATTGCGCTTATTGATTGCAGAATGGCATATTGATAATGACATGGACTTGTTTTTATGGACTTCATTAGAATAACGGGCTTATTATGCTTTGATTAATCTATGTGAATTGATTCATCATTCAATACTGTGTGACTCTATTTAAGCATAGCGGCTAAATCTCCATCAATACATGATCATTGGATCAATTATTGTGTTTGGTAGGCTGATTTATTTATTATGGATCGAAGTGGGGATGGGTAGGCTCATGTTAAGTTTCACATTTCCTATAGAAACAACTACCAATAGTCTGTATTTAAGGCGTATCATTTTGACTACAAAACTCTTGGACCTTGTGCATTTGGCGATTCTATAAAATCTATATTCATGATTGGGTGGTGTTCAATGATAATAAATCTACATTCTTTAATATTACTTGGCTATTCTACACCAAAGTTAGAAGGCTATGGGGAGGGAAATAGTAGTAAGGGAGAAGCTTCTGGGACACTCTTCAAATGCATTCATAAGTGATACATACCTACTGTAGCAACTGCTCAATCATGGTTTTCTGCATGCCTCTTTATTATAAGGTGTCTTTCACTTATGGTTTTTTACAAACATTTTTATTGGAAGGTGTCTCTCATTTATGATTTCTGCAGGAATATTTATTATATCCAAGATACAATCTTTCTTAAGCATTATTGGTGTGTAGGACACTGACAACCAAATTTGAATTTAGAAAGGAAAGTTGGATATTTTCTTTAAAAGACTTGGGCTGAATTATTTAATATTCGCATACTATTATTGTAATTATTGCTATCTAGTAATGGTTTGGATTGATGCTTAAAGTCACCTCAGCTTGTTTGAAGCGCTTACTATCACTAATGTGCATTTTGTGTGAATCCTACGGTCAAGCACAAATTTGTGCAACTGTCAAAAAACTATACTGCTAAAACTACAATGCATTTAATCTCTAACATTTGTTGCATTTAAAAAACCCTTGTTATTCTAGCCAGGTATGAAAAATTGAAGTGTGGTAGAGGCTACATCTCCCAACTTGTCTCTTATCATGGGTATTTGTAGGATTTGGAGTCATGTCCTTAAATGCTATTAACATATTTGGAAATTGGTGTTAGAGATTTGAAATCATTATCATCATCTATAGTGATTTGGAGACAAGGCCTTGAGTGTGAAATTTTAATAATTGGACCCCTTCTTGAAAATCTTTGATAGCCTATACTTACTACGTACTTTTTTTGCAAGTTGAGGGAAGGTGGTGTTTTAAAATGGCTTCCGGTTGTTTGTCCCCCAAACTCATTAATGAGGGAAAAGTGAGCATTTAAAGTCTGTTGCAAAGGGGGTCATAGTAAAATTGGTTTCCATGTCTTGATTTCTAAATTAAGACTAAAAGGTTTGTATATCTTTAGTTTTTGTTCACTTGATGTAATCATCATATGACCTAGGTAACTAATGCACTTAATGTGTGATCATTTTTTTCTCAAAAGTCTAAATTATTTTTGATTTCACAAGAATGGCATTCAAATGGTGGACGTAGTGGGTGGTCTCTTTACTTTCTTGATAATGGGTTTTTACTATTAATTTTTAGCTTATGTTTAACATATTGGTGTATAAAGAGATTTGGTGGGTCATTTTATTTCTAATAACTTTGTAATGTTTGCAGGATGGCATTGGGAAATGATGATGGTTTCTCTCACTTAGGAATCAAATAACAACAAATTTGAATCAGAAAGTGGGGACTTGAACTTGGAAAAGCATTTTTTAATGCTTGTTGCAATAAATTAAGGCATTCATTTCCTAATTTCATTTTCTATTTTAAGACAACTTGCTTTCAATTTGGATTTAAAATCAATCACTGTCTTGATCTTTTCGAAGTTGGGCTAAAATTGAACCTTAGAAACTCATTAGAATTTGATTTGGGTTAAAATTGAACATGCAAAACTTTACATTTCATCTTGGTGCTCTAACAAGAACTCAATTTTTCTTTGGGATTTGAAATAAACATGTGCATTTCGTGCCTTGTAATCTTTTTCACAAATTAATATCATCTAAAAGGCATATGCGCTTCTCTCGCACCTCATGGTGATATTGAGAAGCAAATTTTTTTTTTGTGATATTAAGTTGTCAAAAATATTATCTCCACATTTCATTTTGGGGTTTAAAATTGAACAAAACACTTTGTGAGTGTGAGTAAACTTATTGCATGTGTTCTCCCTTTGTTTCTAAATGAAGGTTGATTGAACTATGAATATGTTTACTCATTTTTGTCTATCTTAGAGGGCCTACCTTAGTGAAAAAGTACTCAGCCAAGGGAACAACTCCACCGATAACACTCTAAAGCCAAGAGTATTTCCAGCTGGGATATAAATGTGGGTATTGGAGTAAACGCCAATATCACGCAGTTGATTCTGATGAGATGGATCCAAAAGGGGACTCTCGTAGTATGGGTCAATCTCCACGAACAGAAAGTCCTTATTAAAACCCATGTTCTAGAATTGCCAAAATCCTTGATCTATTTATTGGTGCAAGAATGGTCGTTCTAAAGCCACCCCACACTTTTATGGTCTTTTAGTAGAAATAGAAAGCATGCCATGGTATTTCATGGGTGTTGATGCTCGACTACCCCGATTGATGATAATGAGTTGTGGAGGGGAGCCAGTGGGGTCAAGCATCTAACCATTCACTAAAGATAAGCATAGCTAGACTTGTCCAAGTGGGAATCCAAAAAATATTGTCTTTCACATCCATAGGGTTGTACTTGTTCTTGGTTTGAAAAAATAGTGCTTTGATCAAAAAACATTGAAAACCAACATTCAACATGAGCATCAAATCTCAAACTCTTTAGGGGAAGAAAAAATCCTTGAATAAATTCACATGCTATTTCTTGCCCTTGGGATTCGTATCCTTAGAGACTTCTAAGCATTTGGATTTCATCTCAATTTACTCCTACTAAGGTCAACAATAGGTAAATCTTGCATCAAATTTCCTTGATTTCCACATAATACACTTTGTGGGATAAGGGGAAAGTTGAGACATTAGACATCTAGATTCAAAATCTAATCAAGAGTGTTTGTGGTAAAAACAATCCATTAAGCAAAGATTGAATCAATTGGACCCCACACATGTGCTTGGCATCTTATGGTCATATGGTTTTCATGCAAACATTGGTCTTTTTATTTTGAATTACTCTTAGAGAAAGGCATGTTCTTCACTATCTTGGTCTTGTAAACAAGTCCTTCCTAGGTTCATTTAGGATCAAACTCAAACACTTCATCCAAATTCCAAGCATCTATCAAAACCCATCCCACCAAACAACTTTAGAGCTTTTAGAAACATCATTCTAGACTTGGGTAAATCATCAAAATCAAAAACACTTTGTATAGTTAGGAGTATGGGAACACATCCTTTCTCATGCCTCTAGTTAAATAAGAAATCCTTTGAAAAAGTTCATCCTAAGATAACATATTACATCTTAGGGTTTACAAGTTCATTACCCAAATCAAACCAATCAAAATCAAACCCTAAGTCTAGCATTGATCCAAAGTCCCTAATTGTTCAACACTCATATCATTTCCCCTTTTCATCCTTCATCTCGTCATTGGTCCTAAGAACCTTAGAGGTCACTTTTGCACAACAAGTGTGAGTATGCCCAAATCAAAGATTGGAACACATTTCCTGATGGTAGATCTAAATCCAAACCTATAATTTTTCAACCAAACAATCAATGCCTGAGCCTTCAAATGAACAACGTCATCCCACCAAATCCCTACATGCCAAATGAGAATGTACCAAGTATAATTTTTCCAAACATGAATCTAGAAAACTTTGGGATAAATGTTTACAAATCACACAACTATTGTTCAAAATCCAAACAAGATGTTAACGACTCCAAGTCAAGGTAACACCATGCAAAATCAAAGTTAATTAAAACAAGGCAATGTGATTCCCATCATCAACAATGTTCAATTTCAACCTATCATGCCAAATCAGAAAACTATCCAAAATCAATTTGTCCATGATCCCATTCAAAAAACACAAGTATGCATCCCAAATCTGCATGAACAAAAACCAAATCAACTATATCAAGGAAGTCAAGATCGAAATCAAGACCAAATTTGGCGAGATCAAATTGCCACACTTACCAAAATAGTTGAGTCATTGCACCAAGAGACATCTCCACCACCATTACCCATATCAACATCATTCCTTGGTTTAGGGCTTCCCCCTTTACCTAGCACCAATCACTCCATCCAAATCAATCCACCTAACACCAATCAAGTCATCACATCAAATCTTTTGAATATACCATCAAAATCACACCAACAAATGGTATCCAATCAAACAACAACATTGACCCCAAAAAATCAAAACACGGTCTCCCAAGGACCTATCACCTTAGTCATTCCAACCATCATGATCACTTCAATCATTCCAACCACCACTCTCACACCCATCACATCTCAACCCCTCACTACCATGATCGCTTCAAACGTATCTCAACTACTTGTCACTGCATCCAACACAATTCTGAATCCACCACCACTACCACCTAAACCAAATGTATCAAGACAATATAGCATTGCGCTAAAAGCTCACCAAGCCTACCAAAAGGCCATCCAACAATATCTAGCCACGCAACAAACAAACAAAAAACTCAACAAGTGCAACAAGCCTCTCAAGCTGCCCAAGCCTCTCAAGCTACCCAACAAACACAAGCACAAACATGAAAAATGATAACTATTGGGGATAACGATGAACATTCAACCATTGGTGATAGCATTGACAATCTCTTTACCACAATTGCTAAGAACAAGGATCTAGATCAATCCACCATTGAGCACCTTGAAGTTTTTTCTACTTCACCCAATGATCAAATCAACATACATCTTTCAATCATGATCAAAATCCACCAAACAACAATGATCCAATCCAAGAAATTTCAACATCACTTGACCCTATGGTTGAAGACATTCACAATATCTCCACCGCAATTGTTGAAAACAATGTTCAAAACCTATCCATCATTGAGCACATTGAAGATGTTTCCACCTCATTCAATGACCAACTCACCATACATCAAGAGCCACTCTTTAGTGATCTATTTCAAGGAGTGTTAGAGATATTTGATCCTATCAACATAATTTATAATCCATCGACCAATGATCTTGTTGAAAATGTCTCTACATCATTTTATGAGTTAGAGAACATATCTCAAGAATTTATTCCAAAGCAAGATCAAAATCTTCCACTAAGGTCTAGCAATGGTCCTTTCCAAGACATGTTGACCCTCTTTGACCTCATGGTTACAGATATTGAAGGAACCCTGAACTCGACACTTGAAGATATTGAGCAACTTACCATGTCTAATGATGACATCCAAGAACCCTTTGTAAGCAATCCATCCTTTGAAACTGACCCATGTCAAGAACTTGATCTAAAGCATGTCAAAATTAAGTCCAAAATTAATCAAGATCAGGAATTTGTATCTTCAAGATACTACAATAATCTAATGGACACTCTCCTATCTATGCAAGATGATCATATCCATGTAGCACATAATCCTCCATCTACCCATGAGATTCTTTCTTTGGATGGACATGTGGATGATCTTCATCTTAAATAGGAGTCTATTACATAAAAAGAGAAGATTATTAATTCCTACAGTCAAACTAAGTTATCAACATCAAGATCAAATATATCCCAAATTCAGACTAAGGACATCATGTATGAAGATATCCAACATTATCCACTCAAGGAAACAAGTCAGATAGAACAGGATATTCTAGAGTTAGCAGAGGAACAAATCAAAATAACATCATCTGCAGTGGTCATTTATCAGAGAATTCATTCTAAACAAGATCTCTCAGAATAGGAAAAATCAAAGCATGAAGGTACTACTACCACCATACTAGGGGCAACTTCATCTCAAGCAAACGTCAAAATAGGGAGCATGAAGAATCCTTATGATGAAACCAATGCCAATACTACAACCACCCACGTCACGAATCTTCATCCACCCATCACCCCATCCTTGAATTGGGACCAATGTCAAAAGAAAGATTTGAATCAAAGCACAATGAACGTTATCAAAGAAAGAGAAGCTGAGAAGCATATCAGAAAAATCAAATACACATGGATACCAAAGAATACAAGGAAAGATTATCCCTATCAAACTCCATCAGTCAAAGAAACTTTGGGGAAAAATAAGAAAGGGAAAATTATCCATCAAAGATGTCCACAAAAGAAAAAGTAGGATTTTCAAGCAATGTATAAAGTGTATCAAACAGTTGGTCCTAATTCCACGCACACTTTCGTATCCACCCATCATTGCTATTCTTCACAAGTTTGGAGATTCAAAGGTTCCAAACTGTCAACCAATCCATCTTTTATCCCTAAACACACTCCATCCACACCTCCACGCATGATATCCAATTCTCAAATTGACCATGTATTGGAAATGACCCTTCATGATAAGGATTATGAAGGCACTCTATAGTGATTTATGCACAAAGATAGAGTTAAGCCCAATGTCAATAAAGCATATCAAGAATCCCAAAAGTTGCATTCAAGTGCATGTATCTTAGCAAAGAAACTTCTTCAAGAAGGATATCTATGGCACATTATGATAGTGGAATATACATCAACAACACCTTGTAGTTCAGCATGAGCTTTAAAATCTTTCAAAAAAACAAAAAAGCAAAAAAAAAAAAATCAGAAAAAGGAGTGAAAACAATAAAGAAAAAAATTGTCCTCTAGTGAAAACCGCATGGGCGACACTTTGGGCAAGACCATGATGAAAACCTGGAAAATAGGTGTCATGTGTAGAATCGAGCATCTACATGTGCCAGTTTAGGTGAAATCATCTCATCCCATCCGTAATAAATCGAGCATTGCATCCATCTTATCCATAATAAATCCATTCATCCATAAACCATTGATCCAATCCATTTTCATCCATCTGCCTCCATCATCCAAGTTCTCTTGATCTTGATGAAAGTTTGGGGCACACTTTACACTTGCTTATTGGTAAACATGTTGACATGGGTCATTTTCATTGATCCTATCCTACCTAGCATTATCTAAGCCATGAAGCATTATCTAAATGAGCATTCCCTATTTGAACATTGTATTTTCTCGCAAGATAATCCTTGGTATCCCTTGCATGCTTATCCATTTCCATCCATCCATACACCTATCCGAGCATCCATCCATCACATTATGTACATTGCTAGACATTGGGGGCATATATTTGCATCTTGCTTTAGGAATAAATATTGATCTATATCCTCCAACTTATGTGGTGATCCAAACATTGGAAAATGTAGAATCAAATTGTTCAAAAACCACTCATGAGAAAAATTCCAAATCACTGGCCCATGGCATATTTTGAAAAGAAGATGTTCCTTATTAGTCTTCATCTTTCATCGAACATCAATCCAAATAATCACTATTAGTTGTACCTAGGTTGCACTTCACACATCACATCGAATCATTTGAACAAACCTTTGTTCCAAATCAAGCTTCATCAATCATGATCAATCAAATCCAATAGAAAAATCCATCATCTTGGGATATCTATCCTAATCCTTGTGTATCCTCGACAATGTTATCATCATCAATCCCTCATCATCTTGGGATATTCATCCTAATCCTTGTGTTGCATAACACTATCATTTCCTTGTTGTGTATCCTCAACAATGTTATCATCATCAGTCTTGATCAAATCATCATCAATCCATAATCTTGGGATACCCTTCTCGATCATTGTGTTGCTTAACACTATCCTTGCATTGTTGTGCATCCTCAATAATGTTATCATCGTCAATCCCGATCAATCAATCCTTGCATTGTTGTGCATCCTAAACAATGTTATCATCATCAATCCTGATCAATCAATCCTCCTATTGTTGTGTATCCTCAACAATGGTATCATCATCATCAATCCATCGATTCGATCAATCAACCTTAGCTTGGTCTTCAACAAAATATCAAACAGAGAACTGATATCATCACACATGTCCATATCCAAATCGTCAAAATAGTGCAAAATATCCAAAAACATTCATAAAAGTAAGAAAACATCAAAAACATGGAAATATGAACTACGTTGTCTTTGAGCTTAAACGTAGGCAAGGGTAATCTTTGATCAGCCCCCGAGACATCAAAATCCAAAAAAAATCAAAAAACATCAAAATCCAAAACATTTGAAAAACATCAAAATCCAAAACATTTGAAAAAATAAAAAATCAAAACATTTGTAAAATCTTGAAAATACCAAAAACAGCCTCAAAACATTTCAAAACATCAAAAACATCCAAATATTTCAAAAAATCCATCCATCCCATTTCCTCAAAATAATCAATCATTCATAATAAACTAATCATCACCTTCATCCTTTGGCAACACAAATATAACAATCAACAGTCAGCAAAGGAAAGCTTCAATCGTAAAATCAAAGTCGAAACAACAAACAATTAAACAAAATCAAACTCTTGATCATTCGCAAACATGTCAATCAACCTTATATCAAAAGCCTATCAAACAACTTATCAACCCATCATCATCCTATACAATGCATGTCCTAGGATATATCATTCCAACAATGGGCATCATTTTGGATGGGTAAGTGCACCAAGATGGTTCCCAAAAAGGGGGCTTAAGTGGCCACTTTTTTTCTAAAATCATGAAATGCTGACCTTGGACGTGAAATTGAGGATAGTTACACTCAAAATTTTGAGATGGAACAAAAACAAGGATTGAAGTGCCCCAAGTCTACTTTCTAAACTACTAATTTATTTTGAAAATGGTTGAGATTAAGGGGTTCAAAAGAGGGGTGTACAAAAATTGGTGTTGTTTTTGTCAAAAAAATATGACATAGCAACTCTTGTACGACCTGAGCATGGTGAAATTTTTTGTACTATTTTTAAAATCGCTATGGTCAGAAGTTAGCTAACAACATCTAGCTGATGTAGAATTTTTCTGATAATTTTTTAATGAATATTTGATTTTTTACTAATTTTCTAAGTGGGCATTTCCTAAAAAGCATAATTTTGGCCTTGCTCACCTATAAATTTTTGAAAATAATTGATTTTTTTTCTTTCTTTTAAATTTTTTTTTTAGAATGGAGTCTAGTTTCTAAAAATGTAATTTATTTGAAATTTTGATGAATGGTTAATTTATAATAGAAAAAACACCAAACACTTCTTTTTGGAAAAAACATACATACAAACAAAATAAATTATGGATGAAAGGATTGACATTGTCAAAAAGTGAAAAACTTACATTGTTGGATAGCTAAGAGAGAACCTAACATTACCCATGTTTTCAATTTTGTCGATAGTGAACTAGATGCAATCTTGATGGTGAGCACAGACCCGATTATGTGAAAAATTGTAGAATTTGCAAAAACATGTCTCTGGCCTTGTTGGGAATGCCCTCCAAGCCTTTGGGTTGGTATTCCAAGGCAAATACTTTTAATTTTTTCTTTGATTTTAATGCAAAATAACTCGAGCACATTATAACATGAGCGCATTTTTTAAAACTTTTTTCAAAAGTGGCCAGAAAATTGGTACCCAACTTCATGCACCCTCTTGGATATCACTTTGGATTCTTATCCTATCAAAACAAATCCCTTTGGCTAGAGGTATGAAGAACATTGGCTTGTTTGTGTACTTGATCTCTTCTTTTGATTTATCTTGTTGCGCTCATTCCAAGGACCTCTTGATGATATCTGAATGAAGGATTTATTGAGATAGGAATGGGGCAACGATCATTATCTTTTGTTTGTTGTGCTTGTTGGATGCTCTTGTAATATAACTTGGTGAATACTTGCTTTGTTAGGTACGTCCTAGCAAGGTTTTTGTATGTCAAGTGTGAACAAGAATACTCCTATCTGTTTTTCAAGTCAAAGTCCATCTCACTAGGTGCAACGTCATCCTAGTTCTTTATGCCTTGATGCATCACACCTATGTGTGTTATCAAACATAAGGTAAGTATCCCTTTTAAAATCTCAATCCTTGATAAGAAAATCATCATCATCTATCATCATCATCATCTCTAATAAAGTCTTGTCAGATGATGGACTTGTGGGATCCTCTTGTCATCATCTCATTTCTTCTTCATGCTAACATAACATCACCAATGCATCCATCATGCATACATCCTGCATCCAAAAAACTGTCAGCATACCACATATCATACATAATAGGAAACATCAATCATTTCACATGAATTGCATTTGCATCATCATCATAATATAGATCTTTTAGTCTAAGCATCTGTATAAATCATCCATTGCATAATCATAACATATCACATCATATCATCATTTAAGTTGTTTAAGATAATATAGATTTGTTATTCTAAGCATCTTAAAACCATGTCATTTGCATCATCATCCATAACCATCCATTTTGAACCTCTTTATTGTGAGATCGACCCTCAAATTGAATATTTTTGCTCAATCTCTCGAGGGGGCAATGTACCAGTGTACTTTCTGCTGGGGCATCCAAAAAAATCATAAATTTCTTGAATTTTGATCACGGAAAGTTTATTCTTTGAACCAACGCAGCAAGTACATTGCTTCAAAGAGGGGCAAAATGTAGACACATGAAATTAACATCATGCATTTAATTAGTTCATATTCACCCATCAATTAAATAAACCAAGTTTAATTGATTTAATCTCTAAGGATCATCCATTTAAATTAAGTAAATCAACTTTATTTAATATGATCCTATCATTATCCCCCTTAGCTAAATAAATCAAATATTTATTTAACTAAATCTTTATCACCTTTCATCTCCCTTTGATTTGATTTAAATCCCTAAATCTAAGTCAAATGGGTCAAAACATCTAATATCACTTGTATTCTCCTAATCACTTGCACCAATCACTTGTATTCTCTAGATTTTGCCACTTGCACCGATAAATCAATTTATTGATTTATTAAATCAGCATTTTCCCTCAACATGGCATCTTTGAGGAATATTCCCTCAAGTTTGAATTCAAAAACAAGTGGACATGTACATCCAACAAGGAATTTATGAGCTCTTACATGTCCCTTGCACAAGTCAAACTCATCATTTATTTCACAATTTCAAATTTGAAATCTCCCTCTCTTTGGCACATTGACCAAAATGTGCTCATCCTCTAACCTATCACAAGTTAAAAAGTGGCCTCTTTTCATTGGCTTTTTTTTAGTCCCACATCCTCCATGTTTGGCATTCTTTCAACTTGAGAATCTATAAATAAGGATAATCTCCATTGGTTTAATCCTCCACAACTCCACAATCTTTGTATCTCATCTACAATATCATGCAAGATCACCCTCTTCAATGGAGAACTGATTTTGTCCACTCCATATCTTAGCATTCCATATCATATTCAAATCATTTTCAAGGATTGGGAAAGGGCTTCTTTCCATAGAAGCACCAATCCAATATGAAATAGGATTTATTTCATGTTTTATATGCTTTTGTTTATCTTGTAATTTGTTTGCATTTTGAAACATGATTTATTATTTCATATGGATGCTCAATTATTTTCTATATTTTAAAGTGATAATCATGCTAATGTGTGTGTGTTAGTTTTAGCCATTTTCAAATTTTCACCATCCACAGTAATTAAAGACTTATATAGATGCCCCTCTGCTGGCATGGAAACATCTTAATCACTACCTTTCTGCAAGTTTGGATTAATACATATACTACTATTGAAGACTAAGCCACAAGTTTATTAACATCTTTACTTCATTCAATTGGTTAGGGGAAAGGCCCTACTCCCTGCCATTGCTTGGAGATTATCTTTTACTGTTGTATGTAAGGTAATGTTTGCATTTGTTCTATGTGATCTTTTATATGCAATTTCAATAATATTCATAATTAAGTATATATGTGGTTTAATAAGTGAGTTCTTGATTACATCTATGTGAAGTGAGCGATTTGAGTGTTACTAATGATTGATATAGACACAGGCCATAGGATAGAAGCTTGATAGTAGCACATAATCTATTTTAGAACATTGAAAACAAGTCTATTATGACTGTTGTATCCTATCGCCAAGATACAGGGATCTTGTCACCCGAGCATACAGTTCTTGTCACCTTTATTACATTAGTGTGATTTCAATAATTAATTCTATTTTTCTATCATTTTTAATAATGTTATGAGATAAAGCATGTAGTAGCATAATTGAGTTAAGATTGCTAGAGTAGATAAGAATTTAAATAGGTCTTTCTATTTTAATACAACTTAAGGAAGTGTATTTTAATAATTATTGGTTTATTTAGACTCGTATATGCATACATTCCCACTTGGCTTACCACCTTTATCCCTTGAGAAAATAGCCACTATACCTTTCATTAGTTTAATGAACCCAGATTGACATGGCCAGGTAAGGATTGAGGAATTCCATAGGTTGAACTCAAACACAAAAATCTATCACAATCTCAAGCCACAATTTTACCAAATCACGGGAAGCCTGTTCTGAGGAATTTCTTTTCCCCATAGCTACCTATGTGTTTGTGAGCACATCCCAGCCATGAGTGTATGTTTCTCACCTTTTGGGCTTTCTCACTCTATGGATAGCCATGAGTCTCATTTCCCTAGAGTGAGTATGCATTTTCTTTTCGAACAAACAACCTAGATCTGATCCACAACAGGCTAGACAAACGATCGAAGCTTGACTTGAATTTCTCTCTTTCACTCTTTTTCATCATTTTCATGTGTGTTCCTTTGTGTTTATGTTTTGTTTTCCATGGGATCTTGATCCTAGAGGCTTGATCATCCTTCTTGATTATTTTTGTCTCATCTCAAAATGTATTAGTGCATTTGGACCCCTCTTGATTGCATGTTCAACTACTTTAGTGTGAGTTTGAAGCAAGTTCATCCTCTCACTAAAGTGGGGGCTAATTGTGGACATAGAAAAACTAACCTAGGTTCTACTCTTTCTTGTTTTGTCACTCCTTGTAATTAATTGGCTTGATTTTTCCTTGATTTAATGTTGGAAAGTGGCCCACACATTCACATTAGGTCTTGAAGCTTTATGAATCATTAATACTTTATGATGTCTTGCAAAGGTGTTGTGAAGTCTTGTAACACATTTTCACACTTTTCTATACTCTCCTTATTATAATTCACCTACATACCCCCATTTTATCACTTACCAAGTATTATTTTAAAGTGTTGTAAATTCTTGTAACAAACTTTCACTCTTTTCTAGGATTTTCATCAATAAATACACCTTTCTTATAATTTATTTGGTCCTCTTATGCACTTAGAAGCCCTTTTTTAAATATAAACCTATAACATATATTTTTGGGACCGTATTGGACACTTACCCTTCTAGGATCTTTCACCTAACAGGGAAGGAATAGGGTTAAAAATGCTTATGTTCTCATTAGAAGAAATGGAAAGAGGGGTGTGAATTATGTGTGTGGATGTGTTTAAATGCTGAAAAAATAATGAAAATGAAAATTAAGGAATGTATTCTAACCTAATGCAATAGTGTTGGACAACACAATGTGTATTCAAACTATTTAACTAGTAATGTAAGAAAACTATAATAGAAAATAACCCAATTGAAGATATGATCCTAGAAGCTAGAAGAGGTTGGAATAAGGATCTAAAAACTTTAAAAATACACCACAAATTCTCACTGGGAATAATTCACCATACATGGTGATTGAGTCTTGTTTTTGCTAAAAAGTGTCGTAACCAGTTTCGAGGAATTGGGTATCCAAATCAACAGAAATCATTGTTCAAGCCTAGAAATGGGAATAATTCGCCATCAATGGAAAATGAGTCCTCTTTTTGAAAACAAATAATTTTGGACATGATTTTGTGGCTTAGGATCTGCAATTTTGTTTCTAAAGATTCCTCGAATTTGAATCTACAAAACTCAACCTGTAGACTCTCTCCAAGCTTGAAATAGGGCTTGAGACACCTTGAATGACTTTGATGGGATGAGCACACCTTTTCTCACCTTCTCATTTGATAATTTTTTATACACAAACGCATGCAAAGGGGAAAAAGTTTCGAGGGTTAGGATATAGGGGTTTGCCTTGGTCAAACCCCTTTAGGTAATTAAACCAAAGTGATGAAATAAAGTAATGAGAAATGAAAAAATGGAGATGATTACCTTGTCATGATGACTTGATCTTGGAAGTCTATAGCAATGGAGGAAGATTGAACCCTTGAATGTCCTTAGAAGCTTACTTGATGAATTGCAATATTAAAACCCTAAGATGCTTCACTTGTGATGAAACATTGATGGATGAATAATGAAGAATGGGTGTGAATTAAGTTAATGGATGTATATATGTAAAAATGAGTTTAGAGAGGTTCTTTTATAGAAAATTCACCTATTTTACCTGTTAATAACTCATCACATGCTGACATGAAGCAAAATTAAACTCAAATTTCACTTTTTTTCTCACTCAAATGTCAAAATGGGCCCAAATGGGACTCATTCACCATACATGGAAAATGGGTCCCACCTAGATGGGACTAATTCACAATTCATGGTGAATGGGTCCCATAGGGTCTATTTTGACTGTTCAGATGCCAAGGAATAAGGAAATATGGTTGAAAATGTAACCTTGTCAAGTGTTTGATCAATTTGAACCTCAAGATGCACAATATGGGTTATTAGGGGCCTATTAGTGATGATGTAAATGTCAAATAGGGCTTGGGACAAAAAATCAATGTGAAAGTGTAATTAAATACACTTTACAACACTAAAATGAGGTCCACATAGCCTAGGAATGGACAAGAACCAATGTGAATGTGTAAGACACATTACAACACTAGTTTATCATTAAGTTTAAATTAAGAACCTTCTAGATTGTTGTAATAATGTTATTAAACATATTTTATCATCTTGAATTAGGTAGAAATAGGTTCATTAGGTCTAGAAAAGCGTGAAAGTCCTTTACAAGACTTTACAATACCTTTACAAGACGCCATTAAAAGCATGTTATTTGATTTGCAAGGGTGCAAGACCTAGTGTGGATGCATAAAATGCCCCACAACACTAGATTAAGGCCTTAGTAAGTCCATTTTATCATGAATCAATCCTATGTCAAGTAAAGGGTCCATTTTTCTATGGCACATTTAGCCCCCACTTTAGTGAGAGGGTGGACTTGCTTCAAAATCACACTAAAGTAGAAATTCAAGAGAGATACTCATACATAGATGCAGATGACAAAGAATGAAAAAGATTAAAGGAGGATGCCAAGCCTCCAGGATTGAAGATTCTAAGTCAAGTCCCCAAGATACAAAATCATGCAATGGAAAGGAAGAAAGGGGGAAAAGGATGGGTCAAGCTTTGATCATTTTTCCAACTAGTTGTGGATCAGATCTAGGTTGATTGTTCAAAAAAGAGAATGTGTACTCACTCTAGGGTGACAGAACATAGGACGGTCCACTGGGTGAGAAGGCCCAAATGTAGTCACTCTGGGGCCACAAAACTAGTTGTCTGCGGGGTGAGAAATCCTAAAAAGGTAAGATACATATGCTAGTTGGTATGCATGCACAAACACAAAGGTGGCTATGGGGAAAAGTCATGCCACTAGTTGGGCTTCCCGCTCAACCATATCAAAGTTATATCTCCTAATAACTTTAACAAGGTGCCACAAGAAAATGCTCATGAACAAAATAAAAGGTACCACAGTCATGCAAGTTGCATTATCTAAGGTGGAAAAAGATGCAAAAATGTAAAAGTGTAAAAATTAAAATATGTTCAAGGAGTCTTGTTCAGTTTATGCAAGGTCTTTCACTTAAAGAACATTGTGTCTAATGTCTCTAAGAAAGGACCAATCAAAGAATAGTATATTCACAACTTAGTGGATGCAGTGCATCACATCAGGCCACCAAGAGGAATGTAATATGTTGAGATAGATCACAATTATGAAGGACATCACACCTAATGTTTTCTACAAAGTGACAAACACATCATATAAACAACAAGGCTACACTAGGAACCAAGAATAAATTTGTGGTAATGTATGCCCCCCACTTTAAAGGAATTTCTACACATCATTCTATGAGAAATTACTTTAAAGTAGAGAAGGAAAGAAAAATAAAAAAGGAAACAAGACATGAGAGCCAACTTGGAAAGCCCTATGCCAAGTCATATGTTTCAAAGTTAGGTTGTGTCATGTCGAGGAAAATGAAAATCAAAGAAAGGGAGCATGTCACATGTGAGTCAATCTTAAGACATGTCGTTCACATTTCAATCTTGCTCTTATATTTTCATGAAAAGTTAATGAGTAGTCGAATGAGACAATGATGAGTGACATACAAGGGATAAGGTTATCTAATGCTTTTCCCCCCACTTAGTTCAGGACAAGGGTGAGCCTAAAGTGGATGATGTTATGCTGCCTCTTGCAAGGGATGCAAAAAATGTAATGGTGAGAATGCTATGATCCTACAACTATTACATTGCAAGGAGCAACAAATAATGTTATTTATGTATTGATTTAGGATGTAACAAGGTTAAAGGTGTCTTAGAAAAATGTGTGGTGATAGTATGGATGTTGAGTGAAGGTTTGTTGGATGGGTTGATGGCTATGAAAGGATAATCACGAAGACTATGAGTTGGAAGAATGAGGTTAGGTATAGTGTGAGTTTGCATAAGGTGATGATTAAGGGTTGAATTTGTTTGAGTATCAAAAGTGAGGATAGGAGGCTCTATTTGGTTGTCAGTTATCACTAAGATATCATTCTTATGTGCCATAAGATTGACCCTAGGAGGAGAGCTAATATGTTCATCACATGTCATAATTGGAGTTGGAAAGATAGCTTCATTGCTCAGAGGAGAGGAATCAATGGAAGGATAATGAGGAGTTTCATGGTTACGAATGATTGGAATTTTGTGTTCAAAAAGAGCTTCCCAAATGGGAGAGACATCAGGGAATGAAGGAATAAGTGTGTTAGGAGTTTCACCAGTGATATCTTCAAACACTAAATTATCTTCTTCATGTGTAAAGAAGATATTAGGAGAAGAAAATGGTTGATTTTCATCTATACTTACATCGTCATGTCCTAGAATGTATTCTTGAGTAGGGGAGGTAGGATTTTCATAGCTCTCAACCATATCCTCCACACAAATGTGTTTTCCATGATCATTCATAGTTGTAGCATTTTCACCATTAGGGGATGTGTTGGGAGATGAATGAGGACTCAGTAAGGTAGGGGAAATGACTTCATCATTGTGTGTCATAATGTTTTTGCAAGTGGGAGAAGAAGGAAGAAAAGAAAGGATTTCATGATCTTCAAGGATTGTGTCTTCTTTGATCAAGTTACCTTCATCACCAATGGGAGAGATATCAGGAGAAGGATAATAATGAGTATCATGATTATCAATGCTTGCATCTTTTGGGGGAAAAGATTTAGTGGATGATTTAGAATAGAGGAAGTCATCTAATGCTTCATTTAACATTTCCATATCATCACTACTAAAGGGCTTGGATGTTATGTGTGTTGTAATTGGCTCTTTTGATGTTTGTGTTTTTTTGTTTTCATTTGCTAATTTTTGCTCAATGTAATCTGATCTAAACGGACTAAAAACTAATGTTGAAAATGAATCTTGCAAAAGTATAAGTGCCATGAATGTAAATGATGCTTATTTCTAATAAAATGCAATATACAGACATAGGATGAAGTGTAATTTTTTAATTTGCAAACCAAGTAATTGACTGATGACACTATGAAATAATATGAAAATGAAATGTTGCAAATGCAAAATTTGAATTTGAACAATGCATGTAATGAGCTAATTTATGCTAGATATCATGCAATGCATGCTACAAAAAATCAACCAACTAATATAGGTAGGTTAAAGCACCAAACAAAAGCTTAAAATTAGATTTCCAAGTTTTGGAAAATGCTATTTCAGGGGTCAGAAGGGACTGATTCGCCCAGGGTGGTGAATGAGTCCCACTAGGGAATTTGTTCAATTTTTTCAGAAATTTGTAACTAATTTTCATCTGTTATGAGTGCTATGATGTGGTTGTAAATGAAAAATGCAAAATTTCAGAATTTTCCAAGCATGAAAGATGCAAAAATGTAACCTATTATGCACTTTTATCCATGTAAAAAATGAAATCATAAAATGCAAGCTTACCAATTCAAAATACAATGCAAGAATATCTAGGATGATTAATGAACTTCAAATTTAGAAAAGAAGGGATTCAAACAACAGGTTCACCAAAATGGAACATAGATTTTTGGGACCCTATTGGACACTTACCCTTGTAGGATCTTTCATCTAACATGGAAGGAATAGGGTTAAAAATGCTTATGTTCTCAGTAGAAGAAATGGAATGAAGGGTGTGAAGTGTGTGTGTGCATGTTTTTAAATCCTAAAAAATTAATGAAAATGTAGATTAAGGAATGTATTCTAACCTAATGCAAAAGTGCTGGAAAACACAATGTGTATTTAAACTATTTAACTTGGAATGTAATCAAACTATAACAAAAAATACCCAATTGAAGATATGAACCTGGAAGCTGGAAGACGTTGGAATGAGGCTTTGAATATTTGTAGAAGACACAAAAAATTTGCATTGGGACTGATTCGCCATACATGGTGAATGAGTCATATTTTTTCTAGAAAGTGCCAAAACTAGTTCTGGGGAATTAGGTATCCAAATCAACATAAATCACTATTTAAGCCTAGCAATAGGAATGATTCACCATCAGTGGCGAATGAGTCCTCTTCTAGAAAACAAATAATTTTAGACAAGATTCTATGGCTTAGGATCTGCAATTTTGTTTCTAAACATTCCCTGAATTTGAATTTGCAAAACTCAACAGGTGTAACATCTCTCCAAGCTTGAAATAGTGCTTGAGACATCTTGAATAAATTTGATGGGATGAGCACACCTTTTCTCAACTTCTCATTTGATAAATCTGCATACACAAATACATGCAAAGGGGAAAAAGTGTTGAGGGTTAGGATATAGGGGTTTGCCTTGGTCAAACCGCTTTAGGTAATTAAACCAAAATGATGAAATAATGTAACGAGGCATGAAACAATGGAGATGATTACCTTGTCATGATGACTTGATCTTGGAAGTCTACAACAATGGAGAAAGATTCAGCCCTTGAATGTCCTTAGAAGCTTACTTGATGAATTACAATGTAAAAACCCTAAGATGCTTGACTTGAGATAAAAGATTGACAGATGAATAATGAAGAATGGGTGTGAATTAATTTAATGGATGCATATATGTAAAAATGAGTTTAAAGAGGTTATTTCATAGGAAATTCACCTATTTTTTCTATTAATACCTCATCACAAGCTGACACGAAGTGAAATGAAGTGAATGGATTCCACCTGCATGGGATTGATTCACCATGCATGGTGAATGGGTCCAACAGGGGCTATTTTGACAACTCAAATGCCAAGGAATAAGGAAATAAGGTCTAAAATGTAACCTTGTCAGGTGTTTGATCACTTTGAACCTTGGGATGCACAATATGGGTTATTAGGGGCCTATTAGTGATGATGTAAATTTCAAATAGGGCTTGGGACACAAAAATCAATGTGAAAGTGTGATTAAATACACTTTACAACACTAAAATGGGGTCCACATAGCCTAGGAATGCACAAGAACCAATGTGAATGTGCAAGACATATTACAACACTAGTTTATCATTAAGTTTAAATTAAGAACCTTCTAGATTGATGTAATAATGTTGTTAAACATATTTTATAATGTTGAATTTGGGAGAAATAGGTTCATTAGGTCTAGAAAAGTGTGAAAGTCCTTTACAAGACTTTACTACACCTTTACAAGATGTCATTAAAATCATGTTATTCAATTTGCAAGGGTCGAAGACCTAGTGTGGATGCATAAAATGCCTCACAACACTAGATTAAGGCCTTATTAAGTCCATTTTATAATGAATAATTCCTATGTCAAGCAAAGGGTCCATTTTTCTATGACACAAAACCTAACAAGCATCATTTAAGATAACTTAATTCTCAACATCCATTCACATTCCTTGAGTCGGACCCATTCACCACTAGGGGTGAATGAGTCCCTCTTGGCACAAAAAATAAAATAAGTTCAAATTACTCATAGGTTTTTATTTCTAAAGAGCTAAGGTCAGCCTATGATGCATTTTTGGGAAATTAGGGCATAATTGTGTATAAATATATGATTTTCTATTCATTTTAACCCCCATTCATTCCATTCATCAATATAATTCATTCATACATTATAGCATTCAAGGATTCTAGAAACTTCATCATTCAATCAAGCATTCAAGCATCTTGGAGCAACATATCTACAGACTTCAACATCAAGGGTTTGGTGAGTTTATGAAATTGCATGTTATTTTTTCATCATTCTCTCTTTATTCCATTTCATTATCAAGGATTTGATTGCCAAACTAGGGTTTGACCAAGGCAAACCCCTATACTCTAACCCTTAAAACTTTTTCCCTCTTTGCATGTTTGTTTTCCAAGTCTTGTATGCAGATTTGTCAAATAGATAGGTGTTAAAAATGACATCAAGGGTATGTGCAGGATCATCATGGAAAAAAAAAGCCCTTAAGTGGAAAAAAATTCAAAAAATTCAGAGTTAGGTAACTTGACATAAAAATTTGAATAATTTTTCTATATTATATAAAAAAATATGTCAGAATAGAATCTATAGAAAATTGAATGTAGTTTCTAAACTACTAGGTTTGTTTAAAGAAAAAATCTATTTGGTGAAAATTTGAAATTTCAATCTAGTGGTACTTAAATTTTAGGGAAAAAATAAGGTGTCTGTCCACCACCCTAACCACAATAAAATGATAATATTTTTTTATAATATTTTAGATATAAGTAGAGTACTCATGCCCCGATGTGATGCATATTTTTTAAATTTTTCCAAGTAAATAATTAATTATGAATTTTTATTACAAATTTTTAAAAATATAAAAACTTGTATGTCTGACCACCTTAACTTGGTCAAAACTTCATGAAATTCATTTTTTCTTTTTTTAATCCTATAGTATGTGAAGCATAGAATGTGATGCATGTTTTGGATTGAAAAAATGTGATACGATTTGAAAGCTATATATGTTTTTCAATCATCCTATCAATCAAGACTTTAGTCATAATTTGAATAGAAAATTAATAATAATTACTATTAAATTCAAACTAAAACATAATTTATATCAGTCAAAAACTAAGAATCTCCTTTAAAAACTCTTTTTGTTTCATCAATTTTGGGTAAAAAAATAGTCGTCAGCCACATACCCATCATATTGCCACTTTTTTGCACATCACAATCCTGCACATACCCTCAAATTATCAAAGATCATTCAAAGTTAAAAAAACCATATTTGAAGCTTGGAGAACACTTTCCCATTAGTTTTTCAAGATTTCAATCTGATAAGCTATTAGTCAGAAAAGTGCAGATCAGGATCCACAAAGTTGACCCTTGACTTTTCAAAAATCAGCAGGTGGACTAATTCGCTATCTATGGAAAATGAGTCCCACTACCAGGCTAGAAAAAGAGTTTTCTGAAGTTTTTTGTTCCCAACATCCTGAAACCCGTTTTAGCAGTTTTCACTAGAAACAAGACTAATTCGCCATCTGTGGCGAATGAGTCCTAGTGGTCTTCAACATTAATCTCTACAACATTCTAGAACCTCCTTACATCATCTTTCAACCTCCAAGTGCACCTCATTTAGTTTTATTAAGTTATGTTATTGTTTGTTTATGTTTTAGTTCATTTTACATATCACAATGTGTTTTCAAATACTTCATATTTCTTAGTTTTGCATTTATAATCAATAGATTTTGTCCATTTTTTGCATTTATAGAGTTTCATTTAGACATATTTCATTCACATTACATTAATCTTGACTATGAACATAGTGGTTTGTACCCTATTCCTTTCCTTTTAGGTGAAACATCCTAGAAGTGAAAGAGAACATTAGGGTACCAAAACCCGTGTTTACATCACCCCACAAACAACCAGAAGTTTCATTGCCTTAGAGTGAGCCTACATTTTTTTTGGGTCCAAACAACCTAGATTTGATCCACAACATATGGGACAAATGGTCGAAGCTTGATCCATCCCCCCATTTTGTTTTGTTTTTCTTTTCTCTTTTTCTTTGCAGTGTATGCTTTTTCCTTATTATTGTTCCTTATATCATTTTCATGTGTGTTATTTTGTACTTATGTTTGTCTTTCATAGGATCTCGATCCCTCTTGAACGTTTTCATCTTATTTTACCGACATTAGTGCACTTGGACCCCTCTTGATGCGATTTTTTTCTACTTTATTATGAGTTTGAAGCAGGTTCCTCTCACTAAAGTTGGGGCTAAATGTGGCAACAAAAAAACTATCCCTCTACTTTTCTTTTCTTTATTGATCCCTCCTTGTTAAATTAAGCATAATGTTGCCTTGACTTAGTGTTGTAATGTGTTTGACACATTCACATAGGTCTTGGGCCCTTGTGAGCTAAATAAAATTAAGTGTACCTTATTTAAGGTGTTGTAAAGTGTTGTACCACACTTTCACACATTTCTAGGGTTTTCATATTTATTTGGGCTTCTTTATGCTTTAATTTGCCTTATTTTGTATCCACAAGCCTTAATTAATGCATCTTTTTGAGGATAATCCCAACATAAACCAACATCCAATCATAATTCATTTTTTTTAGGTTGTGTTACCCAAATTTACTGATCTGGGAATCACACGCCACCTTGGGAATATGAGTCCCGCTTAGGTTTTGGGGCCCCAATCTTGATTTCACATGGATCTAAGCAATTTTTAAAAATGTGTCTCATAGTTAAGCCTAATGGGACTCATATGCCACTTTTGGTGTATGAGTATCGATTGGCCCAAAATTAAATTTAATTAAAAAAATTGGTGGGATTTTATCCTCCTATATTTGATGTTGGATTGTAGTGTTGTAATTTTGAGAAAATTGACATAAACAAGTATAAATAAAAGGTTATTTCACTTATTTTCACCTAAGACTTTAATGAGAGCATTCCTTATAGAAAATTTGAGTTCACAAGAGCATTCAACAGTCTTCAAGGGCTATTTATCAAGTGTTTTGGAGCATAATTCAAGCATCAAGTATCATGTCAAAGTCATCATGCATCATGTTTGTTTTTGAGCTAACAATTGTGGTGTAGGGTTTCATGATTCAAGCTAGCATTCAATTCAAGATCTATCACATTCAAGCAAGAGTCAAGATCTACATCCATTCCAACCACTTCATACATGTTTACAACTCTTTATTGCTAGGGTTTTGTGAGTTGCAACATTAAATTTTGTTCATTCATCATTCCTTCATTTCATTACAAGGTTTGATTACCAAAATGGGATTTGACCAAGACAAACTACTTTCCACTAACAAAAAAACATTTTCCCCTCTCTTTAGTGTGTGATTTGTAGATCTAGGTTGAAGACATATTAAAGAGCAAGTTTGGAGAAAGTTGTCAAGTATTCAAAGCTTTCAAAATTTTCACCTTTCATTGGAGATCATTGAAAGACATCCATAGGATGTAAATCAGAGATTCAAACCCAAAAAATCAGGTAGAAAGGATAGAGAAGACAATGAAGAGTAGAATCAAACTTTAAATTTCCAAAAAATTCAAACCGGATTGGCATGACACTTTTGGCATATGAGTCCTAGTACAATTAGATTTGTAGATTTCAAGAGTTCCAAACATATCTTTGTGAGATTTATGTTCATTCTTGGAAACCCTAATCTAGGACTAAATCACCCAGAATCGCATATAAGTCCCAACAAACATTAATTTTAGTTTTTTTAGCATTTCTTCATTCAAGCCTCTTCAGGATTTGAGGTGAACACCTCTGATTTCTCATCTTTCTATTATGATTTACATGCACTTTTAGGTCATTTAGTGAAATTCTCCATTACACTAGGTTTAAACATTATTTCTTGCATTTCATTAGTCTTTCTGAGCCTTAGCTTGGTGGTGAACCCCCCTTTAATTTTTAATCAGACCCTAAGACATCCCTATTATAGATTTCTTTCCCTTTTGTATCCTTGGATTGGGATCTCTATGGTTTCCTTGAGTGAAATAGGAGGAGACCTATCTCTTCAAACATAGAAACCATCTCCCTTCATATTTCTATTGTTTCAAGTTCAATCATGGTCTCGTCAAGGATAGAAGGCTCAATCATGGGTTGAGGTATATTGCTAAGGTGTTGGGAATAGGATGCCATTTAATTTCAACCCTAAACATATTTCATGTATCTCATAAGTCCTTGGAAAGTGTTCCCCAACACTAGGATTAGAAAGAGATTAAATTCGAATGAAATGAACATGTAAATTTAGATTTGTAATTAATTCTAAATGATAGGAACATTTGGGGATGCCCAAGAAGAGCTCCAAAAAAATAGGATCACATGGACCCACGTGGAAGGTGGAACTCACCTTGAGTTAAGTTAACTATTTGGAGAAAGATAACAATTCAATAATTCATGTGAAGATCATAGAAGTTAGGGATTGATGTTTACATGCATGAAGTTCAATTCAGTTCAATATCAGTTTAGTTTGAAGTTTAGTTTAGTTCAGTTAAGGTTTAGTTATCTTCAATTGGATGTAGTTAGTTTTAGTTAAATGCTAGTTGACTTCAGTTGACTTGGAATGCGTGACTAATGACTTGAGTTACGTGAAAGATAATAGGTGATACATTCAGTTAAGTGGGGCTGATCAATAATTCATGATATTTGCATGAATGGTGGAGAGATATGTTTCAATTAAAAGAGATTGACTTTGACCCACCTTAGGCACCCAAGTTGGCATCTTAGAGTTAACACTTTTGCATGAGAAGATATTTTATAAGGCTGAGTTAAGTGCACCCATTCTTGGGTGCCAACTTTGAGGAGAAGCTTGCAAGATATCTTTGGAATCAACATTGAGTTAGGACTTTAGTTTGGGATGCCCAAATTGATGGACTTAGTTTGACATTGTTTTTCACTGAAGAACTCTACTTGCAAAGAATAGGTGTAGGTTTTGTGAGATAAGCTTTGTGCTTTGTAATTGTAAACTCTTTGGAGTTTACAAGGCTCATTATTGTCTGTAAATCAAGAAGAAAGTTGAAGAGAGTTTTATTAGATTTTATTACAGATTGTGAAGAAAAATTGTTGAAGGAAAAAAAAGTATCTCAGGCAAGGATTGATAAAAAAATTATTGTAATCTTATTCTAAGGTTAAATAATACAAGCATTATTGATTCTGGTGGTGGATTTTTTTCCCGAAAGGGTTTCTCCATGGTATATGTTGTGTCACTTCTATCTTCTAGTCTTATTCTTCTACAATCTTCTGTATATTTCTACAAATGGTAAAATGAATCTAAACAGATAATCATCCAGAAAGAAATTGTAACAAAGAAAACTTAATTAGATCTACAATATAATAGTTCTACAAAGAATTAAGCTATATAATTACCTCCATTTTCAACATCAAGGATAATTTTTCTATGCGCTTTACCTTAAAATTTTGATAGGATTTAAAAAATAAGTCCTCACAGGGTCTAATAGGTTCAATAGGCTTAGGCCAAAAGAAATCCAATGAAAATTTCCCATGGGAAGACACAAGATTAAGGCCACTATGATGGACTATAAAGATCTCATTTCCAAATGGAAAGTTTAAACACTTGTTTAATATTTTGTCAAGAATAGATCCCCTTCATCTCTTCTCATGTGCAGATAGTTTGTGGTCCTATGCACATAAACCAACATAATGGTGAACCTTTCAATGTTGCTAGAAAAAACTCAAGCTTTTGAGCATCACTTTGGTAATCATAGCTATGACATAAGACATCAAACTCAAATAAAAACATATTAGGATATTCCATAGAAATTCCTCTAAAAAATGGTAAGGTAGAATGAGGTATGGTTTTCATAGGAGATTTTTTGTTGGATGAGCAATAGGAAATTCAAAAGTAATAGGATTATTATTGGCTAGATCTCACTTGTTATTGTTGTTTTCATTGTTATTATTTTTGGCCATAATTTCAAATTCCCAACGTGTATAAAATGATGAAAATAGCTTAGATGGCTTACTTCCTAAAGGCTTACCACTTTGTAGTTCATAAGAGTCTTCAAATTGTTTGAAAAACTTAGGAGTAATGATCTTAGAAGAATATTTTTAAATCTCAAGTAATTCTAATTTTGTATTGGATGGTGATTCAAGACCAAACTCAACAATATTGGATTCAATCACGCACTTCTCAAGATCAGGTTCAACTAGAGTTCATTTCTCAATGGTTTGTTCATAAATAGTGGCTTCAATTCTTATTTTGTGTTTTATTGTTTTGTTGAGATACTTACAATTTATTTGAAAAAGATACCTTTGTTATCTCTAACATGACTCATGAATCTATATGAATTGATACAACATAAACCAAGAGTAATTTCCTAGGCAAGGTCGACAATTGTGCAAAAAAATTCCTTCACACACTAGTCCCAACTTAACTCACTAGACTATCAGGCTTTTAACACCTTTCCCTAGAAATGATGCCAAAATGCTGGGATAAAATTAAAGATTTAATTCTTTGTTAATATCTATGGTTGTTGTGTTTTATAATTCAGCTCACCCTTATTTCAATCTAGAATGTAGACTTATGAAAGATGTAGTCACAATTTGATCAAGGGCTAGATGTAATAAGCTAAGTGGGATGAAATGTAGAGATTTCTAATACTAGAGATTAAAAATATCATAAACCTTTAATACCCAATTCAAAGAAAAATAGAAGACAATTTTGTCTTTGGTTCTATTAATTCTACTATAAGAATAGAGAAACAAGAGCAATGCGACAAGAATGGAACAACAAGTTTTCTATTTTTTAACTATAACTCTATATCACATAAAATATCAAAAGGTATTCTTATGCAAGAGAAAGGAAATACAAAAAATAGCAATTGAAATTGGAACTACATACACTCGTCAAAACACTCTTATACATAAGATTAAAACAATAAAAATGATAATAAGAATACTTAAATTAAAAATAGAACAAAATATCACCAAGTTTCTGAAGGAGTGTGCCCTTCCTCCTGGTCTACGAGGTGATTATAAAATGCTACTATAATGCTCCTTACTTTAGAACTTTGATCATAATATGAAATACACTTTTAGATTAAGAAAGATATTTTTTTCATCAAATAAAAGTACATATATAGAAGAGTTTATATCTAAAGTATTAGAGATAACCGATATAGCTATGTGGCCTATGACCCATAACTATAACAAGAGTCTTATTGATTTTCAACCGATGGAAATAAACTTCTTAACATAATCTATATTTACTACAAAAGCTAAATTTTGGCCACTAACCACAAATTCCTTATCCTAACAAAAGGATTCTCAATGGTTTTCTTCACACCACTCCCCTTTACGTCCAGCTATAGGAATTCATGTTCATCCAAATTCAACCGATTAATTTGGCATTCATAAACCAATAACCTTAAGCATATTTTATCCTTTTTTCAAACATGTTAAATAACCTTCATTTTATATAGCTAATAGATGGAAAAATGGGAAATTAGGAAGGAAATTAGGTAAGTAAACTTGGCATGAAAGAGGGATTTTGACAGAAAGTGTAAACAGGGTTTTAGCTTATTAGGTTTCACAAGCTCAAGTTTCCTCTTAGCCTTATGAGGGCTTGCATTTCCCTCAAAAAAATAATCTTGTGATCTCTTATCCTCCAAAGGGATTTTCTAATAGCCAAGAGCATTCATAACCTCTTTCATTTCCAACATCAACTCTACCTAGGGCTAAGCCCCACTAGAGTTCATCTTTTTATGAAGATCTTTGCACAACAAAGAAAATATCACAATATTATGGAAGTGGTGCCACAAAGAGGTCTCATAATGGAGTTTCTACTTCCAAACCCCATGCTTGGAGCGTAATATAACATGATTGGGTAGCACAGGGTCAACCTCAATGTGCACAAAATCTAGCATAAAGAAAAGTTGTTCTAGCTAAAGTGGCATCATCAATAACAATTATTTGAATAATGGCTTTAGCAATGCCATGAATAATACTTTCATCCCATAACTTCAAAGGGAGCTCAGGAAGACAAACCTAAATAGAGATGAAGTAGGGTTTTCTACTTTACGCTCATGGCCTAACTGTGTCATACTGCGCATTATGCGTAGGACTTTGTCTTTATTGTCGCGCGTATGGCCGCATTTAGTGTGGCCTTAAGTGCCTTATTATTCCTTCAACCATTCCTAACCCAGCAATTCATGCTAGTGTTGGAAGTTTGAGAGCTTTGCTCAATGGCTCCCCCTCTAAACAAACGTCCCCGAAAATTCATTCTAAAAGTGTTCCATGAGGTATGCATTCTGGCTCCCCTGCTAATGTGGTTTTACCTTTACTTGAGTTTGATTCTGCTTGTCAATGGCTTGAAAGTCACACCCTTGTTGGATATTTTGTTGGGAGAACCCCCCCTAAAAGTGTGCTTAAAGAATGGGTCAACAAGGCTTGGGTCCCTCATGGGGTCCGCCTTGAGATGGTCCAAAATTTGACCAAGGGTTTTTTCTTGTTCCGCTTTTCAGAAGTTAGCCATGTACAGGCCATTTTGGGTCATGACCCCTGGTATGTGTGGTCTTCCCTTTTGGTTTTCCATGCCTAGACCTGTGACTTCACTGTCTTGAATGAGACCAAGCTCTGAGTCCTAGTTTGGATTGAGTTTCCTGGTCTTCCTTTTCCCTATGTGCCTTTTTTGAATCATATTGCTTCCTCTCTGGGGAAAGTTATTTGTGTCGAGCCGGATAGGTTCTTCCAAGCCTATCCCCAGAAGAGGGTTTGCGTGGAAGTTGACCTTTCCCAAGATTTGAAAGACACCATTGATATTCAAATAGGAACTCTCCGACATACCCAGAAAGTTACTTATTTTAATCTACCCAACAAGTGCTATCGGTGTCAGTCCGCAGACCACAAGATCAAGGACTACCCTTTGACAGTTCCTCATACACCTTCTCAGCCATAGG
This sequence comes from Sequoia sempervirens, assembly GCA_007258455.2. Lineage (NCBI taxonomy): Eukaryota > Viridiplantae > Streptophyta > Pinopsida > Cupressales > Cupressaceae > Sequoia > Sequoia sempervirens. The sequence goes on along the minus strand of VDFB02058242.1, from coordinate 756,394,952 downwards.
AAATTGAACAATCTTGTCAAGCAGATTCTTCTGCTCCTAAACAAGACTCTGCCTGGACTACGGTCACAGGTTGTAGGAATAAATCTTCTGGTTCTGCATCGACTTCCAAAGTCACCGAACCGGAAAAAAATGTTTCAAACCCTTCTTAGAAGGGGACGGCGGTTCTGGGAAAGGTTGATAGTGTGCCTCTTCAGCCTCGGCCCAAGGCCACACCTTAACCTGCTACCATCATGATGGCCCAGCCGCATAGCTCTGATCTTGGTTTAGGAGCCCAAAGGTGCTCTTGAAGCCCCTCTCCATCCAAGGAGGAAGGGGAATATGTTCAGGAGAAACAAAGGATTTCCTCTCCTTCTATCCAGGTTGGCTCGATTCTACCAGAATTTTTACAGAATCATTTTTCTTCTTTGAATAGAGAGGAATCAGAGTCTGATGATATGGATGTAGTTCTTCCATGAATTTTCTCTCATGGAATGTTAGAGGTCTTACTGACCTCCCCAGAAAATATATTGTCAGAGATACTTTAAAAAAGTTGACTAGTATTGATATTTGGTGCCTCTAGGAAGTTAAAATTTTCATTTTTTGCTTGCTTCGGCTTGTTGGTCTATCTGGCCAGCCAGTTCTATGTTCAGTACCACCCACAAATCTGGGCATGGAGGAGCTATCACACTTTTGTCTCCACGGTGGCACTCTAGCGTGGTCAAACATGGGTCTAATCCCACACAGTGGCTTGTCTAGATCCTACTTAATATTGATAATCATTCTTTCGGGGTCATTAATGTTTATGCCCCAAATGATGCTGTGGAGCGCTCTTTACTCTAGCAATGGATTGCTGACTCATTGTTGGTTGCCACCTAGATTTTATGTGGGGACTTCAACATGGTTGAGATGGCCTGTGATAAAGATAGCATTCTGCCCTTTAGATGGGCAACTGGCAAACATGAGGCATGGTTTTACATGCACAAAATTAGGGTTTTTTTATCCCAATATTGGTTGCCGCCATTCTCATTCTCCCTAGCACACCTGGTGCAATTTTAGGGCTGGTTCTGACATAATTTTTAAGTGCCTCGATCATGCCATGATCTCGGCACAACCATTCTTCTCCTTCGCTAGCTCTTCTCTTCTGGTTAAGCTGATAATGGATGTGACATTGTTTGATCACTTCCCCATTAGTTTTAGCATTGAATGGGAGACTAGACAGCCTCACACGTATAAGACACAATTCTTTCTCAACACTTCTCTTCTAGGCCATAAGGCCACCTTGGCCCAAATTCATAGAATTTGGAACTTGGAATATAGGCCAGCTCATAGTACTGGCTAGATTATGTGGTGGAATGATTCCATCACCTGTATCACTCACTTCTTGCACACTTATGGGCACCAATAGGCCATCTTTTGCTAGTGGTCTTACGAGGCAACCACAGCTGATTTGTTCTCAACCAACAAGGCCTTAGTGGCTAGCCCTTTTTCTCCAACTTTGCAAGTTAAAGTTGCAGAATTATGGCACAAAAAGTAAGTTGCAGATAACTACACCGCTAGAGGCATGCAAATCAAGGCCTGTTTGCATTGGCTCAAAATTGGGGATCATTCCTCCAAGGAGTTTTTCTTGGCCTTCTGTGCCATACACTCCTCTCTAAGCATTAAAAATATTAAAGATGGTGTACAGGTCCTCTTGGAGCTGCCTGACATTCTACAAGCTTTTGTGCATCATTACGAGCAAGTTTTCACTGCCCAAGACCCCACGCCTGAGCGCTAGCAGGCCCTCCAGGACTACCTTGCTATCGTACCACATAGGCTATCTGTAGCCTAGAAGAAATTTTGTGACCAATTTCTTATGCCTAATGATCTAAAAGAGGCTTTACATTCCATGGCAGATGATAAAGCACCTAGGCTCGATGGCTTTCCCTAAGAATTTTACAAAGCTCTTTGGGACTATGTGGGTCCCGACTTGTTTTAGGTCTATTTAGAGGCTTTCCATTCCAATTCTTTAGGAGAGCTAATAAATAAAGGGAATATTAAGTTCATACCTAAAGCTAGTGATCCTAAGGATATTTGTAATTCGTGGCCTATTATGCTCCTTAATGCCTCTTATAAAATCATTGCTAAAGCTCTTGCTTTAAAAATCTGCCATCTTCTGCCTCTCATTGTGCGTCTGAAGTAGACTGGGTTCATCAAATCCAGGTATATTCTAGATAATATCATCACCATCTAGGAAGGCATGGAGTGGGCCCAACGCTCCAACCAGAAAGCTTTATTCATTAAGATTTACTTTGCCAAAGCCTATGATAGCAGTGAATGGCCTTTCATTCTTGCCATGCTGCAAGCTTTGGGTGTTGGGCCCAATTTTATTCAGTCTGTTCGAATGCTCTTTCTGGATGCCTCGGCCTACATCACCATCCATGGTTGACAGTCCTCTGCCTTTGGCCTTTTCCATTCCATTTGGAAAGGTTTCCCTTTGGCTACCTCATTGTATGTGCTTTCCGCTGAAGGGTTTCGTTATCTGTTGGCTAATGCGGGCTTGTTACAGTTCGTTAAAGGCATTTCGTTGTCGAATTCCCAGTTGCAATTACTCAATAGTCACTTTGCGGATGATTCATTTCTCACCCTCCTGGAGGAAGAGGAGACCATTCACGAGGCACTCCAGTGCCTTAATGTGTTCTGTCTTGTGTCTAGCTCTGCCATTCAGTGGCACAAGATTCTTTGCTATTGATAGTCTATCCTGCCTTGCCCTGCTTGGCTACAACCTCTTGGCTGGAAGCAGATCGGGCCAAGCAAAATTTTCTAATTTTTGGGCATTCCTTTTTCTTTTAGAGCTTCTTCGGTGGAGCTTTGGCAGGTTGTGCTTGCTCGAGTGGAGAAAAAGCTAACTTACTGGATCACCAAACCTCTTTCTTTGGTAGGGAAATTCCAAATTTGCTTTAAAGTTTTGGCTGCTACCCATGTTTATTATTCTTCTTGTTGGGCGCCTTTTAAAGTTGCTTATAGTAAGCTTGAGAAATTACTTCATGATTTTCTTTGGGCCTCCTTTGATACTCATCATGGCTTCCATCGTGTCACCTGGGATTTTTGTTGTCTCCCCAAGGACTCTGGAGTCTTAGGTTTGCTCTCTACCTAGATGCAGGGAATTTCTCTATGTGTCAAATGGGTGATTCATGCTCTCACAGGTGACGAGGCTTGGAAAATTCTCCTTCACCACTGCATTCAGTCTGGTTTCCCCACCAACAAACCTACCTAGAAAGGAATTGGCCTCCAGACCCTTCTGGTTATGAAAGAGCTAGTTCAGATAATTGGTACGTTTGTTGCCAAAAGCATTTGGTGTGCCTAGGAATGTGTCAAACTCTGGCTTTGGTGGTCTGGCTCTGGCTTTCAGGATAGGCTCTTCCTAAACCAGCACAATGTGTGGTGGTCACCCCTTTTTTCTAGAAATGATCAGCCTTTGGCTAAAGTGCCTTGGATTAAAGCTCTCAGATTTCACAAGAAGGGTATCCAAACCCTCCAAAATTTTCTTAGACCTGCCATGCTCATCATGCATTGGGACGAGTTTTGTGCCTTATATAGTTTTCATAACTAGGATCATGCTATTTTTGAGGGTCTGGTGAATGCTATCCTAGATGATATGCTTCAAAAAATTGGTATTCATGGGCCCAAACCATGGTGGAAAGACTAGAAATGGTGCCCAAATACTCCTTTAAGAAACTACAAACCTCGGCTTGGCTACAGGTGGCTTTTGCCTCACTTTCCCATGATCTAAATTTTGAATCAGAGGTCGTTTCTTCAATCTTCAGCTCCTATCTAGTGTAAATGATTTTCCAACACTTGGTCTGCAATTGTTGAGCTGAAGCTCGCCCATTTTTCCTGGTGTATTCTTTTTCAGGGCTTGCCAGTGGGCTCTCGGCTTGTTCATTTGGGGGTTTTGGACCCTTAGTACCCATTCTGTGGGTAGTTTGATACTTTTAAGCATCTCTTTTGGTTTTACCCTTAAGCCCATGAGTATTGGACCTGGATACATGATTTTTTTTAGCCATTTCAGCCAGAGCCATTCTCTTGGCACATGATTCTACTGGGGGATTCACCCAGATTCCCAGCAAAGTATACCCAACTTTGGCACACTTTCAGGGTGGAAATCCTTTTTACTATTTGGAAGGATAGAAATGCCTCCATATTTGCTCATTCTCAAATGGATTGTCATATTTCTATGTATTCTAAAGCTGTTATTTTCTCTAATGTATTATTTCAGATATAGGTGCAAGCCAACAAAGTGGCGTTAGAAGTTGCTCACCTCCATGTTCTCCTGGACCATTAGGACAATGCCCCGTGCACTATGGCCTAGGTCCCCGAGTTGCCCTCCTCCTCCTGCCACTGGTCACCCTCTCGAGGTTGACGATGGAGTGGTACCGCTTTCCCCCGCTCTCAGCCTCCGCCTTAGCAGGACTCCCACCCCCTCGGTGTGCTTGCTCTCCTCCGCTGTAGGCTGGCCAGGGGTTGTTCTCTAGTGGGCCATCAGGGAGTGGTGGCAGTTGGCCCTCTGATGTTGCTCCCACTTCTAGTTCAGCCTCTGGTTTTGGTTGGCCAGATACAAGTAAAGTCTTTCCGTGGTTGGCCCTTGCAATCTTGCCTCAGCGTGAGGAAGAAGTTACAGAAAAAGATGATGATTGTTGTGCTCCTCTTGACATCAATCCTGACCCCACTAATGTATATGGGAAGAAGGATGAAAAAAAACCCTCCTGGCTCTACTGGCACTACCTTGGCCGCTTGATGGCCATCTTTTACTATTTGTTATTTTGGACTTCTGGGCTTGACCCATGATTTTTTGATTTTCTGGGCTTTGCCCATGTGACCTTCAGGGTGTGCTTTCTTACCACCCAAACTATTTTTTGTGAATATGTATTTAATGTCTTTATTAATATAGATTAGCGGCTTATTCATAAAAAAAAAAAATAGAGATGAAGTTAATTTTGGAAATATCAAAACTAATAGATCATCTTTACAAATGAAGAAAAGCCTTACAGAAAAACCAAGGACCTCCCATAAGATCAAGGGAGCAAACTTCAATGGAACTGAAGGAGAAGAGGAGGAACCCATTCTTCAAAGCCCTCACACTCAATAAGCTAGGATCTACTTAGACCTCAGACACCCAACTACGAATATAATCAATGTTTGGTATATGTCTCAAAAATCTACCAATAAGAGGAGACTGTAACCCAGCAGTAGCTTTGTCAATCCATTCGTCAGGAATAGATAAAACAGAATGAAGTAAGGTCGAATGAAGATTCAAAAAAGGGGAGAACTCCAAATAGATGCACTCCATCTTCTCATGATAGGAAGGAGAAGTCTCACCTAAAACATCAAGGTTGGGGGTTTTCACCAGTAAAGGAAACCTTGAATAGAAGCCCACACCAGGATAAGGAAAAACATCTAAAATACTCTCATTCAAAGACAATAGAAACAAATCTTTAATGTGGGAAACTAACTTCAAACCAACCATAGGCTGAGGAGGAGAACTCATATGAGGGGGCAATAGAAATCCCCTCTTGAGATATTTACCTAGGTCAATTGAACTATCTTCCATGGGAACTAGCTTAGCGGAATCCTCCCCTTGCATAAAAGAATGCAAATGGGTAGAACATTGGGCCTCCTTCCACATTGAGAGAAGAAAAACCTCTTCATCAGAATCTAGCTAAGTCCACTGAAAGGACTCCAACGCTCCACGCTTTTGTCTATTCAGATGAGCCTTGAGAAGAATATTGAGGCCTCACTGTAACAGAACTCCCCAAAACTCAGATTTGCCTCCATAGAGATCATGCCTTTGCTAGCGTCGAAAGTGCCTCTATAAACAATTCTTCATCTCCATTGTTGTCTCCATCTGCTGACCCTCCTCATCATCCCCATTGTCACTACCATTGCCTGCAAGGATTTTTGAAGCTATCTTGATATTTCATGTTATAATATTATTGAGATACATATATATCATTTTGTTTATTTCTTCACAATATCTATTGTTGTATGTATAAATATTCTTGGATATCTACATAAATATTTGAAGAGGTTCTAGGGAAATATCTACGAAATTTATTATTACTATTTATTTATAATAATTTTATTTCTATTGTATTTGATGTGTACAAGGATGACAGAAATAAATCTATTTATATTGAATAGAGAGCTCTACAATTCATTTATTGTTTCTTCATTTTCTCAATCTTTATGATTGAAACTAAAATTGAGATATACTCTACAATTAATATGGATTAGGATTTAGATACAAAATCTTCAAGAGTGTTTTCACAACAATACAATTATGTTCATTTATGTTATAGATTACAGAAAGAGCTCTCATGGAAAGCAATCTTAAAGTCGACTAAAATATCACTTTAAATTCTTTGAATTTACAATTGCAAATTGAAAGAGTTATTAATTAAATCAATAATATCAATATTAGAAACAAATATTATCTAAAATCTACTCTCCCTTATATAAATATTTTAGCTTACTAAATGTTGCAATATGAAATATAGATTTTGCACCCACAACACTTTTACTCCCAATAATGATCATTCTTTCCATGCCATCAACTACCTTAAACATGGTTTTCATTTTCTTTACCTCCACATTTTCCTAGAAGACTCTCTCTTAAACTATTATAATTAGTCGATATTCTATTTTGTTTGAAGTTTCCACTAGGATTTTTGTCAGCCCAGCCATATATTGGATTTGTTAGCATCAGAGATGTTCCAGCTGGCGGCAACTTGACCGGGTTTCTTTGTAGCGACATGGAGCTTGGTAATTATGTGGGTTGGCAGTGGTGGAGTTGGTCTCTTTGATACACAGAAGCTAAATTGTAAGTGTTTGCTTGTGGGAATGTTCATTCATTTTTTCATTGTTGTACGATGGGGGCAGATGAAGTAAATGCAATATTGAGTGTTGCAGTGTGGGAAAGTATACTTTGCTTAAGTTGTATTGTCAAAGCAAGCATTGCGGTGTTGGTTTCATACTATACTATTGTGAAAATTGTTGCCTTTGCCTCCATGGTTGGTTTCATAGTAGATTGTAGGGTTTTAAAACTATTGTTCTCTGCAATTTGTAAGTCATTTTACATGGGTGTTTTGCATAAATGATTCATTGATTTTTTATGTTAAAATTGTTGTTCTCTGAAATTTGTATGTCATTTTACATGGGTATTGCAGTGTGGGAAAGTAAAGACTGAAATGTGAGAGAAAATATATTGATTAAGTTGCATTGTTGAAAGAACCATTGTGGTGTTGGTTTGTTACCAGACTATTCTAAAAATCATTGGCTTCAGTTATGTGGTTCATTTGATAGGAGACTATTGTAAAAATTGGCAGCTTCAAATCCATTTTATAGGAGATTGGAGGTTTTTAAAACTGTTGTTCTGCACAATCTGTAAGTCATTTTACATGGGTGTTTTGCATAAATGATTTATTTATTGTTTATGTTAAAACTTATGTTGTCCAAAATCTGTAAGTTGTTTTACATGGGTGTTTGGCGTTATGGTTTTGTATGGATGGAGAATTTTCACTTAAATCTTCTTTCTTTTGTCAAAAAATATGGGTAGGGTTAGTAATTTTTTCATCCCTCGTTTATTGTTTGTTCTTATCTATGTGCATCTTTGGCCTTATACCCATTACCATAGGAGCAATTGTAGTTAAATATTGCTTCTTTGGTCAAAAATTTTGATTAGGATTAGTAATTTTATCACCCTCCATTTTTTGTTTTAGTTATCTCTATGCATCTTTGCCATTACAACCATTAACATAGGAGTGATTACTTATATATATGACCTTATACCCATTACCATAGGAGAAATTGTAGTTAAATCTTATTTCTTTGGTAAAAAATATGGTTAGGGTTAGTAATTTTATCTCCCTCTATTTATTGTTTTAGTTATCTATGTGCATCTTTGTCATTGCACCCATTAACATAGGACCAATTGCACATTAACATAGGAGTGATTGCACAGGTATATATATGTAAAGGGTTAGTATGAAAGCAGAAACATGTTGGAGATAAAATTCGTTTGGTGGGTGTTAAGTGTTATTCTTTCTAATATCTCTTTTATCTGTTCAATTTATTTGTTTGAAGTTTCTGATGGGATTTTTTGTCAGCCCAGCTATGAATAACATTTGTCCTGTAATAACTCTTTTGCAATTTCTCTATTTGTCTAGAATATTTAGTGCCAGAAAATGTAGCTCAAATTTTCAATTGAGTGTGGCATTATAAGAATTTTGTACAAGCTATTGCTACTCATTGGCTTTACGAGTTGTATTTAATGTGGGTTTGGTGCCAAAGAATGTAGCTCAATTTTTGAATTGACAATCCAACTCTTACACAGACTACTTGTCTTGTATGAATATGTTTAGTGTGGGTTTTCGATCATATGTGATTTATGTATGATTCTTAAGTGTTTTTCTAATAGTTGTTTTACATTTTTCCTATTTTGTCTCTCATATCTACACTTTTTTGGGTGAAGTGAAATTGGAAAAGGCCTATTAGGAAAAAACTTAACAATCACAAGAAAATGACAGATGTTGGAAAACCCACATTAAATAGAACTTTAAAATATGGAGAATAGAATAGGCAAGCTATGATAATGAACAGTTTGGTATTGGGAACTGGAAAAAAGAATATCATGAAGAATAGTTTGTTATAGGGAAGTTCAATGAGTTGAGAAAAAAAATATCATAGAATATATCTGTACAAGACAAAAAGAGAAATTGGAAAAGAGCTAATAGGAAAACACTTAAGAATCATAGCTGCCTTGTCAATTCAAAATTCAAGCTACATTATTCCCCACTAAATATTATAGAAAAAATAGGGAAATTGTAAAACAACTATGGGGAACTAAAAATAATGATATCATGAAGAATAGTTTGTTGTGGGGAAGTTGAAACAAATGAGGAAGAAAGAATATAATGAAACATATTGATATAACACACTTCCATCCCACGTAATTAGCAAGCTTGACCCCTTACATAAACAAACCCGAGTAGTTTTTTCTAGGGAGCTTTAAGCAAATCAGGAGAAAAAAGAATATCATGAAACATATTGATACAAGATTTGAGCTATGTTCTTTGTTAATAAATATTGAAGACAAATAGAGAAATTGTATAAGAGGTGTTAGAATAACAATTATTTGCTACAAGTTGTTTTACATGGGTATTTTGCATAAATGATTTGTCTAAAGTATTTAATGCCAAGCAATGTAGCAAAAATTTATAATTAAGCCTATGGAATTATATCCATTTTCTAGAGATTGCTGCATCATATAATTGTTGTCATAGCCTAAAGAAAATAGGTATCGTGATAAAGAACTGGGTTTAAATAATTGCTTTGGAAAGTTGAAAAGATGTGTATAAGTTTGCAGGGAAACATAGTTTGGTGGCTTTTAAGTGTTATTCTAATAGATCTTTTATTTTTTCAACTTTATATTTTTAATTTGAGAAAAAAATAATATCATGAAAAATATTGGTATAAGACAACAAGTGAAATTGGAAAAGAGCTATTAGGAAAACACTTTTAATAATCACAGGAAAATGATAGATGTTGTAAAACCCATGTTAAATAGAATAAAATATGGAGAATAGAATAGGAAAACTACGATAATGAACAGTTTGTTATGGGGAACTATGGAAAAGAATATCATGAAGAAGATTTTGTTGTGGGGAAGTTGAAACAAATGAGGAACAAAGAATATAATGAAACATATTGATATAAGACACTGTCATCCCACATAATTACCAAGCTCCATCCCTTACATAAACATACTTGGGCAGTTTGTTTTAGGGAGCTTCAAGCAGATCAGGAAAAGAAGAATATTATGACACATATTGATACAAGATTCGAGCTATGTTCTTTGTTAATAAATATTGAAGAGAAATAGAGAAATTATATAAGAGGTGTTAGAATGAAAATTATTTGCTACAAGTCATTTTACATGGGTATGTTGCATAAATGATTTCTCTATAATATTTAATGGAAAACAAATTTAGCTCAAATTTACAATTAAGTTTGTGGCATTATACACATTTTTTAGATATTTTTGCATCATATAATTGTTGTCATGGCCTAAAGAAAATAGGTATTGTTGTGCCCTCAGCACACACGCCCCGTTTTGAACGGGGACCCTCTTTTCTTCTACCTTGTCGGGTCATTTTTTTTGTTGTTGTTTGTCGCCACCTCGTTTTGCTTGCCCGTTCTATTTTTGGTGCCCCAGATGGTCAATGTTGCTTCTAAGTTTCACCTTAAGCTGACCGTTCCTTCCCATTTTAATTTTGTTAGGTTTTGGTGCTTCACAGAGTCTCCCTGGTAGTTTGCCCCTGCCAATGGCCCTGGGCCCTACCAAGCCCAGGCATTTAGGTTTCCTTTGTCGAGTTTCCCCTTTGCACCCACTGTTCCAAATGATGCTTGGGTCACATATTCCCAGACCCCAGAGTCTAGACCTCCATTTGTCGTCTGCTGAAACCATGAAAATCTCGACAGCTGCCAAACCCTTCGAGCCCGAGACCCCAGAGTTCCGCTCCTGGGGTTTCGTGAGTGCTTCGTTGTTCCTCATGGTGAACTTATGGTGGAGTTCTTCCTTCTGGGCCCCGACCTCCCCTTTGCTTCCGGTGATTCCCAAGTTGAACTTATTAGGTGTCTGCCGACCTACGCCTTCCTAGTCTCTAGTCCCCGAGTCCCCCGCTACTGTCAGTGAATTCAAAATCACCTACCTCACTGCTCGCCATACTTGCATTTAATAGGGCCATTAATGGTGGTAAAGGGTATAAAAGACCTACTCAATCCTATCATTTTCACTTGATAGCATTGCAGGGAGTAATGAAAAAACTCACTAGAGGAGCCCACCATCTTCCACACCTTCACGCTCATCACTCTCACCATCACTTCATCGATCGTAAGTGGATCCCACATCTCCCCGCATTGAGTGTTCGAGGTAGGTTCTTCGTTCACTCTCCCAAGCATTATTTTCATGATTTCTAAGGATTAAAATGGATAATAGACATCAAAACAATGTATGAATGATGAACCATAGCGTCACGAGTAAAACCCATGTTTTAAAAACTTAAGAAAACCTTCGAGAGTACCTCGTGACCGATTCAGTGTTCCACCTCACCGCGGCTATTCTTCCTGTAGGGAGATCATCCCCTTCAGCCTCGGGACTTGTCTTGGCCATCTAAACCAAAGTGATGAACCTTCTTTCCAATGGCAATTTCCCCCTTCAGGTGCAAACCGTCAGACTTCCTTGTTCGAAAGTCAGCAGGGATGCCGCTGTGTCAAAACAATGAACTTTTCCTGACCACCCATCTTTTGGGGCCTGCCCTTCTCCTCGCTATGAGCATTTCAAAATTGGTCATGCGCCCTTCGAGTTTGCGGATCTCGCACTCTGGAGCTCCTTTCAGATTTTTCCATGCCTGCCTCTGAGTTTTTGGCAAAGCCCTGCCATCTGAGCCTCGAGCCTCCATTCTCTGTTGGAATCCCAACTAAACTCAGAGCAGCCTTTCCCCTTTCGGGCTCCAGACGCCAGATCTTCATCCTTTCCTTATCCGCCATCGTGAGGGGAAAATCCCACCCACCCCTCTGAGCTTCAGGCTCCGCCTTTCCAATCATCGCCAAACTAAAAATCAAATCAAATGGCGGACGCCCATGCTAGGTCCGGTCTTGCTCCTAGTTGTCAGCAAGACTTGCGGATCTCGCCAGAACCTTACCCCGCCATGGAGGCCTCACACTGATTTGTAGTCTGTTGGGCCCTAACTGCCAGGCTGGCCCCTCCGAACTTCCACCCAACAATAGCCATCCCAAATGGTGAAAGATGAACACCTTCCTGGTACCACAGACCTGAACACTCAAAGGTGAAGTTACAAACTGTTAGTCACCCTATAGTCTACTAGACCCCGAACCCTGGAGTTCCGTCTCCGAAATTCTATTTTCAATCTGTTGTTCCAAACTGCCATCTCTAGACAGCTCTCTGGCCTGGGACTTCCGGATTCTCCCAAACTGATCCAAATGAGCTCAAATCTGAAATCTAACTTTGACTCACGTGCTTAATTTTGGTCCTCTTCATTGCGAACCCCTCAAAATAATAAAATCCAATCAGAGAAAATCTCCTAGAGCCCTACACCTTATTTTCCTTTCCAAAGCGGCATTTCTGCCAGGGAAGTCCGACCCTCCAGGCCCAAACTATCCAAATGCCCTTAATCAAAAGATGAATGACATCGGGAGATAAAAGGTCATGTTATGCTTAATAGATTGTTTAAAATAGATGTCATCTTTAGGATTTTGACTAACATGAATGCTTTTGTGATCCATTGTGTTGACTATTTATTTACTTGTAGAATATATGGAATCGGGTGCAGGACCTTCAGTCGCACCCGTTGAGAAGGATAAAGGGAAAAAGTCAGGCAAGATTCCTTGAGGGAAGGAAGACAAGGACCAGATGAAATACCAATTCCAGGGTGAGCCTCTGCACTCAAAAGTCACCATATATTGGAAGGAGAACACTGATACCAACATAGGCCACGTCAATATTGATGAACTCACACAAAGGGTCAGGATCAATCCAACAACCAAAAATGCAAGGCTAATAAGGAAAAGCGGAATAGAAAAGGCTGTTGAATTCCCTCCATCCCTCATGGCCCCCGAGTTGGTCATGGCATGTTGGGAGGCATATCAAATCGACACAAGGATAATCATTGATAGAAAGGGCAATGTCCTCGCCAACATGTCGGCTGAAGGGATCACAAAAACCTTTCATATTTCCACATTTCAAGAAATGGAAACGCCCAACATAGAGGAATGCTAAGCAGCATGGGATGATAATTTGGCGGGCTATAAAAGGGCAATAAATTAGCATTGGCTCAAAGAAAAGTGGGGCATCGTTGTGAAGGTTCCTCATCAACTCTTCCATAGTGACTTCCACGAAGATTACCATGACTTGGTTACGATATTAAGCAGGGTTATGGGTTTTCTTGCGGCCACCTTCTTTCAGGAATGGATGGTGTACTTCATTGAGCAAATTCTTTGGGGGAATGAGGATGTCACCACAAAGACTTCATTCTATTGGGGAGGTATAATAAGCAACTGCTTCCATGAGCAATTCGTCAACATGAAGAAGAGCTCCAAATTTTATATGACTTCCTCTCTTATCTATTCCTTGGTGGATCGAAGGTAGTACAATGGGTTATTTGTGGCACCCAATCAGGAGCAGGGATGAAGACTCACGGTCTATGATAGGTACCTACAGCTCCAGTACCGGAACTTCAAAAGGGAATATTGCAAAGTAAATGACACCTTCATTAGCCATATTATAGAAATGATTGTCGAAGACTTGGAGAGGAGGGTCTCCCATAGTGTCAGAGCACTTTTGAAGCAGTATGCCTTCCTCTTCATTCAGTACCCAAAGTTTACATACATCTATGCCCAGGGCTTCACTGAAAGGCCAAATAGGTTGCTTCGATACCCGAATGACTAAATCATCCTTCTAGAGCTTTCTTGGCAACTCCAACACATACAGGAAATCTTCAGCAACAAACACATAGTAGGGATTTCTTATCCCATGACTCTGGGCTAGGGCATGTATATACTGCAAACTTCCCAATGTGCTGGTAAATCCAAGAAAGAACTAAAAGATTACCACTTCTACCTACACACTGCTCACCTGTGGATAGACTTGTATGGCCATATTAGGAAGGCATTGGGATCAGGCTTCACTCATCTACACCACATTAAGTATTTCTGGGTAGATTGTCAGGATGATAAAGAGGTACGTGCAAGGCACTATATGCGAATGACTGTAGTTTGTAAGGAAGGTGAAACCTTTCCCCATACCGGACTAGGTTGAGGAAGATGAGGGCACCATAATGCACCCCAGGTACCTTGAGGTCACCAATTTACTGATACCAACAATTGACTGGGATGAGTAGGAGGTCAATGACCTTGACATTATAACCAAGCCAATCTTGGCTCGTACTAAGGAGTGGGTTGATGGGCAAGTAGCCCAATTAAAGCAACAAGGAGTAATTTTGACATACGAAGGGCTCAAAAGTGAGCCAAGTGCCATAGAGGATGCTAATGTAGCCACTTCAACCAGCGGGACCTCCAAGTATCCTCCAGTCACCAGATCAAAGAAGAGAAAGAAGACAGAAACAGAATAGTCTCCAGACCACAAGGTCTATGCACGGAAAGAAACGGGAGGCTCACCCTCCAAAAGGTTCAAACAAGTGGGGAGCGCCATGGAACAGCCCTCAACCTAGGAGAAGGTGAACTATGAAGAGGAGGGAACTGGTTCCTCAGAGAGCGGGGATGAGGAAGATAGCACTGGTCGCAAGGTAATTGTGTAGGCCTTTGATGATGATCTTGAAGAAGAAATGGCTTGGTAGCCAAAGGACACCAAATCAGAGGTAGAAAGGCCACCTTGTGAAGAAGAGCGGCTACAAGAAGACAAAGCTAAGGGTGGGACCCAAGCTATCGAGAGCCTTGAAGTCGGGCAATTCAAAGAACATGTGCATGAGATTCAACATGTTGAGGAAAAGAAAGAAGAAGAGACGACAGAGAAAGAAAGTCCCATATAGCAACTATCCACGGTGCTTCCTATCAAACGCCTCATGTTAGTCCAAAATTCTGACGAGGAAGAGGGAGATGATAACAAGGAGAAAGAAAAGTCCCCAAAAAAAAGGAAGCAGAAACCTTGGCCTTGACTGAGAGGGGCGAGGGTGGCCATGATTCACCTAAGGGAAAATTTGTTGTGTCTGAATCGTTAGAGAGGCAACTTGAAAGAAAAACCCCTGTACTAAAGGACCCAAGGGTGAGGTTAGAGGCCATCTTGGCTCGAGCTCAAATCATGAAAAAGAAGGAGAAAAAGCCCAAAGTCCGATCTAGAGTGACAATGGATGCTTCTGGGTCTCGAGCAGTGCAAATAGCAACGCCTATGATTGGCCAAGCTAGGGTGAGTTACAACATCTCCACCATCGACTTGGGGACTGCCACCAGAGAGCAGAAAGTTGAGCACCTTGAGGAGTCAGTGGCTATGGTGGTGCAATTGATAAATCAAGATAAGATATCGAAGGATGAGCTTAAGGCATAGGTCGCGGCCTTAACGTAATACATACAACAATGGTCTTAAGTTGATGACCTACCTACCACATCCACAACCGAACCCCAGCTGCTATCCAAAGAGTAGATCGATAAGATGGAAAGAAGAAAGAACTTGGAAAATACCATGGAGGATTAGTTCTAACAAGTCTTATACATTAGAAACATCTGAATTAAGTAGGTTGTGCGAATAGCCAACAAGTTCTTAGACCTATTGCAGTCTCTGGAAGGCACAAGGAAGCTCTGCACCTACTTCCCTGCGACCTATGACTCCACCTTTCCAAGGATCAAGGCTATCCTTTAGTTTCCAGAAGCCACATGGGAAAGGGAGCTTGCATTTAAGAAAGACAATCACTGGCTGATGGATGTGTGGTGACGGGACTTTGACAACCAGAGAAAAAGACTAGAACAAATCATGAGCAAGGTGGATCCGGACATTGAATGGATCAAGGAAATCAGGGCAGAGTGCACTCATTATCTCAAGCTGATGATGGAGTATGACATGCCCACAGCGCAAATAGATTCGGAGAAGATAAAGCCCTACTTCTAGAAAAAGATGAAGGACGGTATGTCTAGTGGAATCACAGTGGAATTCATGAGTTTTTTTGCCTGTGCCTTCGATCAATCAGAGCTATTCAGGGACCAAGGCACAAAGTATGATGAGGATTGGAAAAGGCTAGAAGATAACGCAAAAGAATGGAGCTACCAGGTGTTGCGATATGAAATCATTGAAATAGACAAACTCTAGGCATTCATCCTCAAGTTCATAGAATACACAGCTTCTAAGAGGCAGGAGGACAGTCCCATCAAAAATGAAGAACTCCCTAAAGAGTAGCTACAGTAAAACAACAATCAGCTAAAAGACAAAAGTGCTACAGTGCCATCAGTAGAGGACAAAATAGGGAAAATGACAAAATGCAGTTTCAAATTGTGATATATTGGGGGTTAGGTGAAACCCTATTTTGTAATAAATCTTGGCCACACAATAAGAATTGATCTTGGCCATTCATTAGATCTTTTGGGCACTATAAATAGAACTCTCCTATCATTTGCAAAGAGAGTTGAGTTATTGTAAAGGCATGTTGCAGAAATTTATAAAGAAAAGACATTGACTTGGTGCATTTTCTGAGTTTCTCACGTGTTGCTTGATTCAATCTCCATTGTTAGATGTTTAACTTAGGTTTTATTGTTGTTCTAGTTAACTGTTTCCTTGCTTTGGTATATTTTAGGAATGTTATTCTGTGATCATGAAAATTCTTGTCGTGTTGATGACTTCTTAGTCCATACTTTTTGCTGTTTGTTGATGGTAGATAGCTGTGTAAAGTTAATCTGGACTTAAATCCAAAGCTGCTCCACACTTTCATCTTTGTTCATGCATGCATATGGTGAATCACAGATGAAATATTTGCAGACCTTAGAAGATAGTACAAATTCCATGAAACTATGAGATTTCTGGTTAAGTGGAATATTGTTTCAAGAAGCTATCCATTGCAAGAACTCCATCATCACTGTTCACAATTAGTTGTAGATCCAGGAACCTCCTCTCTTCCTTACCCTTTTTCATTTTATTTAATGAGTAACCTATGCTAAGGTTCTTTGCACATTGTAAAGCTAAATCCAATGATAAACATGGAGTTTACGAATGTTGTTTGAACCTACAGCAAAATGCACAATAACTTCCCTATCTTAAAAACTCCATTTCAAGATCCAACTTCCCATGCTTTGTAATACCTATGTAAGACCACTTTGTGATTCCAGCAAATCACATCAAACAACTGAGACATTCCAAGTACTGTCAAGACCTGACATTAGAGACCTTGGGATAGTGTTCTGCAATCTGATTATAGAAGATTGTCTTTCAAAGGAGGTAGTGCATCTATGCATTACCTGTGTTGAGAAGTGCAAAAAAAACACATTAACAAAACTGGCGCTAGAAGGAGGGCTGACACATTGGGAATAAAAAGCTAAAGGTTAAAGGTAAAATTGGATTGAATCTTATCATTCTCCCCAGAAAGATTTCAAAGAGTTCTATGGTCAACACCAAACAAGGGAGAATTTGAAGAATTACAACCTACTACAAGGGTGAAGCGAGTTAAGGGAAGTAGCATTCCCTCTTTCTCTTCCTCCATTCCACCCACTTCCATTCCACCCTCACCTTCATTCAGCTGGCCTTCGTCTTCCACCCAACCATCTCAAACAACATTTGCACCTCCTTTCTCCGGCAGCCAGGGGATTGCTCCTCTCCCGACCCTTCCAGCCCAGGGCACAGTCTAATCAGCGACAGCTCAAGTGCAATCCCAGACTGTTGTTTTATTGTGGGTTCAACCCCAACTTTCCATTTTCCAATAGCAGATACCACCTCCCCCACCCTCCATGGCTTGGTTAGCACATAACCCTTCGCTAATACATTTCACCGCTTATCATGATATGCCCAAGAATCCAGAGGGATTTTGTTCGAAGTTCCATCCTCACGACCTACAGAGAACAGTTGAGGAATATATCAAAATATTTGAGATGGCCATCACTAAAATGTAAGTCGACCATGAGGATGTCGCATGCCACCTTTTTCTACATTCATTATGGGAAGAAGCCTTCTATTGGTACATCAATCTACCAAGGGGATCCATTACCTCATGGAATCTGATGAAGAATTCCTTCCTGCAGAAATATAAGATTCCTATCAGCCCTTCAAAACTTTACCAGTTGTTTATGTCTATGAGAAGGGAAGTCAACAAACTTATTAGGTCCTTCAATGATCATTTTTATCGGGCCTATATAAGGCTTCAGGACCCGTACCTTCATAATGATGTTGCGGCTCTTTCGGTCTACTATGCGGCATTGGATAACCTCATGTTGGCTTTGGTGAAAAGGATGTGCCCACCACTCACTACCCTGGTGACCACCTATACAGAGGCTGTTGTTGCCAGTGTAGATTTGGGGTAGAATATTTCTGGCCTGCTACCTTCTTTGGGGCCAATAGCTCACCCGATGCAAATTCAAGGACTGAATCAGGCATTCACTCATCATACCCCTCTTATGAATCAAGTGCCTTAGTTTCCCATTGTCCCACATCTGGGGTAGCCACTAAATTATGTGCTTCCTATGCCTTCCTATTTGTAGCCTCAACCATAGTATAACTATTCTTGGGCTACTCCATAATAGTAGGCATATTCCCAATAGCCCTAGGTGCCATTGTACCTATCAGGACTAAATTTTTTTTAGCTTATAAGAATCATCCGACAACCCCACTTGCTTTTCTTCAAAATCTGGTGCCGTCGCCTAGGAACGAGATCAAGAAAGACAAGTTAGAGGAACTGACTAAGATGATAAAGAAAATTTCCATGTAAATGATGCACCTAAAAAATTAGAATAATTAGTTACAGGCCTCCCAGCGTAATTTCCAGGCCAATCTTAACTGAGACAACTGAGACAATAGAGATAGTAGGGATAATCAAGAAGCAAGCACTTCCTCCGGGCATAACTATGATAGGGGAAAAATGCTAATCAGAATTCAGAAAGGAGACCTTCTCAGAGGCAGAATCACACATGGAACACTAGGCCCAATAACGGAGGCATCCCTACACCTTTGACCAACCGGCAAGCAATGAAAAAATGACCAGTGGAGTATACCTTATCGAGGCAGCCTTGTTCGGATGGTGCAGGATTCATAAAACCAACACCCATTTTGAGTTGGATCACCCCAAATTTCAGGCAGCTACTGAAATATTCTAGGTAGAAGTGCAGAATGCAGTAAACAATGCTGGCTATAGAGACATCGTCCCATCTGAGCCATACGATTCCTCCTGTCTCGTGGTTAATCAAGCATCGTTTCTGCGAGGTGACCACAACAAGCCCAAAGTCGAGTATGCTCTTGTTGAGGGTGGAGAAGTGCAAGAGATAAGTAACGAGCAAACTTTAGCTCAACTTTTTGATTCAGTAGATAATGGTCTAGTAGATGAAGATGAGCCATATGTAGATGAGGTCCACATGTTCCATTAAAAGTCAACTCCCTACTTCCTTAGGAATAGACAGGCTGGTGGACCCTTTAAACCTTTTTCCCCACCAAACAATTTTGCCACTCTACCTAATCCTCATGCCAGCAACAACCCTAGACTTCCCCATATACCTACCCAATACCTCAAAAAGAATGGGTCTCAAAACTAGTCACAAAATCAGCCTCAAGGCCAATCCCAAAATTCGTCTAGTCAAACAAAAGTCCAACCTCTTAGTTCTGCCATAGGCTAAGCTTTTAGTTCAGAAATTGAACAAATGAGTGAGTATGTGGCAGAAGAGTTTAAAAGGGTCAAAATCAGTTTGTCAGCCTTTGAATTACTCAAAGTCCCCGCTGTAAGACATGCCTTCTTTAGGGTCCTTAATGGAACCCTATCTTCTAGTACAATGCAAGAAACACCAGCTAAGAGGGTTACCTTTGAAGAGTCTAGGCAAGAACTAGAGATATAGGATAATACTGGGAAAAGGAAGGATATCCCTGTAAATCAATCTACGAGTAAAAAAATTGAAAAAGAACCAGAGCAGAGTAATAGGCAATTTTCCAAGGACCTACCATTTAGGCAAAATAGGGATAAAGGTAGTGATAAGAACAAGGGTCAAGTAGCTCATGTGGAGACGCCTATGGGCATCTTCCAAGGGAGATTGGAAACTCCCCCTTTCCTGAACACCATTAGGATCTTTGGGAAGAACCTGCATAACTACTTGCTCGACTCAGGAGCGTCTGCCAATGTCATGCCCTTGGCAGTATGCAAGGCTCTTGGCATCACCCCCATGCCTTCAAAGAGGAAGGTGACCCAACTGGACAAAACAAAGATTATCATCATAGGAGAAATAAATCAGATCCTGATGCAAATTTTCATAGACCCAAGGATATAACAAGTCATTGATATTCAAGTGGCAGACATTCCTGATGCATATGGAATCATCTTGGGAAGGGAATTCACCAAGGCACTGAATGGATATACTGCCACAGACCTTTCTCATATGTGGCTACCATGAAAGCGGCTGCCAAATCAAATCTGTATCGACCGTGAACCCCGTATGAAATACATGATCATGGAGTACAATAATATTAACAAGGTGTTGTTTGTCAAGACTGACTTGGAGAATTACCATCCTTTTGCCTACCAAAACAAGGTCGAGCTCTAGGAAGAATGTGTTGATCAAGTACTCCTAGTGTTGTGCAGTCCTCCGACAGATTCCACTCAAATATCTCCGAGTACAAAAAGGCTGGTAGAACCAGATGACGGGCCTAATGAAGATGACGACTAGGGATTACTTAGTGATTTCTAGGGGTTCCTAGAAAAGTGTGTTAGTGACCAACTCAGCTTGGGTGCCTAAATGAATTTCCAAGATCTCTTATTTCCAAACTGGTGCAGGGTTCACAATGCTACCCACTCTAAGTTTGATTGTTCCTTATATCAAATGACAATCGAACATATTAAAGGATCAGCTGCTCCTCAGATTGAAATGCCAAATGAGGCACCAACAGAACCACCCACTGGTCACTACATCGACCCAAAAAATTCCCCTAAGATCATAGAGCTAGTCACCCAGCTGAAAGGGAATAAGAACTTAATTGGACCCGAAGATAAAGAACCTTCTGTGTGTTGGACGCTCTGATTTGATGGATCCAAGTCCAAGCAAGGAGCTAGAGCTAGGTTCAAACTCATCAGTCCAATAGGTAAGACCTTTCTTGCTGCCATAGATTGCAATTTTATTGCACCAATAACGTAGCAGAATATGAGGCCCTAGTCCATTGCCTTCTCATGGCCTTGAAGAAAAATGTGAAAGTGCTACAAGTTTTTGAGGATTCCAAACTAGTAGCTAAACAAGTCAAGAAGCTATATTCTTGTCATGATAGAAGGCTCACCAATTATAGGCATAGGGTTTGGGATCTCCTGGAGGGCTTAGATGCATTCAATATACAATTGATCCCTCATGCTCAAAATTGAACAACTGATGCTTTGGCTCAAGCAGCCAGCACTTTATAACCCCTATCTTTATCTGGGCTCAAGAAATTCATGGTTGAGCTAACATCCATGCCATCAGTCCCAGATAATGTTACCCACTTACAGGTCTTCAATGATGACAAACATATTCTCGAATTCATCAAAAGTTTCGATGTCTTTGCAGCTCAAATAATTGATGAAGCTAATATGCAGGAAGCTGAACTGGACATAGAAGGGGTTATTAATCTCAAGACCAATATAATCTCTAGAGGCATGGTTTAGCTAGAATGTGTATTTGACTTAGACCAAATCAAAGACCATAACTAGAAAACAAAGAAAGAAGCTATAAGCAACCAGTGCGATGCTGACAACCTCGGGACAGCTGAGGAAATCAAAAATATTTTTATTAGCAAGGTATGCATGACAAAGGAAAGAAATGAATAATAGATGCATTGCAGAAATACCATGATGTGGTGGCATGGAGCTACATATATTTAAAGACATATGACACTTCTGTCATTACGCACACCATCCCTCTCAAGATAGAGGTGAGGCCATTCTGTCAACAACAGCGTCCTATCAATTCCTTGTTGGAACCCATCATTTACAAAGAAGTACAGAAATTGCTATCGGCATGGATTATTTTCCCAATCAGACACTCTATGTGGGTGGCCAATTTGGTCCCAGTTAGAAAAAAGAATGGAGAAATCAGATTGTGTGTGGACTTCCGCAATTTGAACCGAGCTTTGGAGAAAGATAATTATCTAGTCCCTTCATTGGATGAGGTGTTGCAAATCGTCAACAGCTCCCAGATGATGTCTTTCCTTGACAGGTACTCTGGGTATAACCAGGTGATGGTACAGTATGAAGATCATAATAAAATGACATTCACCACCAAGTGGGGGACATTTGTGTATAGGAGAATGCCTTTTTGGCTCATCAACGCTGGCCCCACCTTCCAATGTGCCATGGATATCACCTTCAAGGATCTGATTGGAAAGTGAATAGTCATCTACATGGATGATTTAACTATGTTTTCTAAAAAAAGAGGTGATCACATCTCTGATTTGTGAAAAGTGTTTCAAAGATGCAGGGAGTTTGAAGTTTCCCTTAACCCCAAGAAGTGCATTTTTGGAGTGACTGAAGGTAGGTTGCTTAGGCACATCATTTCAGAATAGGGTATCTTTATAGACCCTGAACGTATCGAGTCCTTACTCAAAATTCTACCCCTAGGCAGCAAGAAAGAATTAAAATCCTTCTTTGGAAAGATTAATTTCGTTAGAAAATTCATCATAGGTTTCGCTGAGATTGTTAAACCTCTCAATGCTATGTTGAAACAAGATGCCAAAGTTGAGTGGACACCCGACACCAACACAAGCTTTGAGAAAATAAAATAGGCCATCACCGAGGCACCTGTATTAGTCAGCCTAAATTATCTGAAGCCTTTCTATATCTACTCATTTGCTTCAGAGCATTCTTGTGCTAGCATGTTGACCTAGAAGGACGAGGAAGGAAATGAGCACTCGATCACCTTCATGAGTGCTCCCCTAAAGGATGCTGAATTATGATATCACAATGTATAAAAGTAGGCATATGCTCTCGTTAGAGGGGTGAAAAAATTTAGACACTACATCTTGTGCAATAAGGTATTTCCCATTGTCACAGACCCAACAGTAAAAATGCTACTCATGCAAAATGAATTAGGTGAATGAAGAGCTAAATGGGTCACCCTACTCCAAGAATATGACATGGAGATCCAACCAATGAAGCTAGTGAGAGGACAGGCACTCACCCACACGATTGTTGAAGTAGTAGCAGAGGCTGGACCCAAACTCACTATGCAGCAGTACCAGCTTGAGGATGTCTCCCCGAGAGAGTGGTATAAGAATGTTGTTTATTATCTTCTAAACCACAAGTGTCTGTCGCACTTACAAGGAGTCCAAAAGTGTACCCTTAGATTAAAGAGCAATGGTTACATGCTACAAGGTTCCATTCTCTACAAGAAGAATCATGAAGGAATTTACTTAAGATGTCTGGGTAAGGAGGAAGCAGATCGAGTCTTAAAAGAGTTTCACAACAAATTTGGCACGGGCCATGGTTCTGGTTCTTCCGCAACACATTAGATATTGAGAGCAAGGTATTATTGGCCAACTATCTTCAAGGATGCTCATTGTCATGTTTTCTCATGTCACACATGGCAGACCACTGCCACCAGGGAAAAGAATGTTGTTGTCCCACTATAGCCTGTGTTGGAGGTAAGGCCGTTTACGCAATGGGGTCTCGACTTCATCAGTCCGGTAAGGCCTCCATCATCTGCGGGACATAGGTACATTCTTACTACTACTAATTACTATACTAGGTGGACAGAAGTAATAGTATGTAAGTAATGCACAACTAAAGTAGTTACTAATTTCTTAGAAAGTTTCATTTTAAATCGCTTTGGTTGTCCTTATGCTTTGGTATGTGACAATGGACCAGCTTTTGCTTCATTGAAATTTGCTAGTTGGGAATTTGACTATGGGATTTCCCTTAAGTTTTCATCCAATTACTACCCCCAAGGCAATGGCCTTGCTGAATCTACAAATAAAAACCTAATTATCATAATAAAAAAACTACTAGATAGGAATCCTAAGGACTGGCATACTTAGCTCTGTTTCGCCCTTTGGGCTGATCGCACTCGCCACAAGGCTGCCCTTGGGGATTCCCTATTCCACCTTGTTTATGGCCTAGAACCTATATTTCCTATCCATCTGAAGATTCCTACTCTTTAGTTGATCAACAATTTTTGAGGGAGGAGATCGTAGGGAAGCTCAGTTAGCTGAGCTCTTGCATTTAGAGGAAGTCCAAGACCACGCAATAGAAATTTTTTCCAAACATCATGCATAGTTAAGAGATGGTTCTACTGCCGAGCCAAGATCAAAGCCTTTAGAATTGCAGATCTGGTCCTGTATTGGGACAAGGCCCACGAAAAGAAAGGGGAACACAAAAAATTTGACAAGCTCTAGCTTGGCCCCTTTCAAATAGCTGATATTTTGGGAGAAAATGCCTCCCACCTAAAGACCTTAACTGGTGAGAACGTCCTGTTGCTGGTCAATGGTAAACACCTGAAGCATTACTTCCAAGCCTGAGCTCATTCGAGCTCTTCTTTGTAAATATTTCTACATAGCTTAGGGTAGATTACTTTTTCTAGTTTGCCTATATTTTTTTTTGTTTTGCATTGCTCTTTTGTTTTCCCCCTCCTGGCAGTTTTGTTTTGAAAAGATGTTTCCCGCCCCTTAGCGGTGGCCATGCTTGCTCGATGAACGGTGTGCTTTGCTGACTGTCCTTGGTGTTCTTCGGCTAAACATTCACTCTCAACCATCAGTCACTAAAAATAGCCCATGAATAATTTCCTTGTTTGAACTCTACTTAAAACTCAACCCTTGGCTGGATCTATTAACACACATCTTAGATCTCACACAAAACACACAATAATCATTTCTAAAGGACTATGTCAAGGTTGCTATGACACCCTAGTGAGTGAAAAATCTTAAGTCTGCTTCAGTGACCACTATAGTCTCAAACCCATTGTAGGCTTCAGTGCTTACCCGATCAAGCAAAATGATAAATGAAAAGCGTACATTGAAACAAATATCAAAATGAAAGAAAAAGGGAATTCTATAAAAATAAATGACTTTATGGGTGTGTGGGTAACTCTACCAGGGCTATGGACGCCTGGCTGGCAATAGAGCAATACCTTTAGGATTGTAGCGACAACTCCATTGGAGCTATGGATGCTTGACTGGCAGTAGAGCAATGTCCAGGTTACTTTTGGTGTTAGACGATTTATGTAACTTGCTTGGTTGGATCAGCACCGCTTGGTCAGTAGCCTACAGAAAGGAATGAATTCACTGCACACAATTATGAGATGTCCTATAAATTGACCCAATTAAGGATCTCATTCTCCCAGATTCACCTTTGGAAGCCACTCCTAGTCTGTGAAACCAGAGATTCTAGTTCCCAAATGAATATTTACCTTTAGAACGCTCGGGAGTGTTTCCCAGTGGAGTTACCATTTGTTGTGCCCTTGATACACACGCCCCGTTATGAACAGGGACCCTCTTTTCTTTCACCTTGTCGGGTCATTTTTTTGTTGTTGTTTGTCACCACCTCATTTTGCATGCTTGTTCTATATTTGGTGCCCTGGATGGTCAATGTTGCTTCTAAGTTTCACCTTAAGCTACCCGTTCCTTCCCCTTTTAATTTTGTTAGGTTATGGTGCTTTGCGGAGTCTCCCTGGCAGTTTGCACCTACCAACAGCCCCGAGCCCTGCCAGGCCCTGATGTTCGGGTTTCCTTTGTCTGGTTTCCTCATTGCACCTGCTGTTCCAAACGATGCTTGGGTCACATCTTCGTGGACCCTGGAGTTTGGACCTCCACTTCCCATCTACTAGAAACCACGAAATTCTCGACAGCTGCCAAACCCTTGGGGCCAGAGACCCTGGAGTTCTGCTCTCGGGGTTCCGTGAGTGCTTCGCCGTTCCTCACAGTGAACTTCTAGTGAAGTTCTGCCTTCCAGGCCCCGACCTCCCCTTTACCGCCGGTGATTCCCAATTTGAACTTAGCAAGCACCCGCCGACCTGCGCCTTCCCGGTCTCTGGACCACGGGTCTCCCGCCACTGTCAGTGAATTCAAAATCACCTACCTCATTGCTCGTCGTACCTGCATTTAATAGGGCCATTAATGGCGGTAGAGGGTATAAAAGACCCGCTCAAGCTTGTCATTTTCACTTGAGCATTATTTTCATCATTTCTAAGGATTAAAATGGACAATACACATCAAAATGATGTATGAATGATGAACCATAGCGTCATGAGTAAAACCCATGTTTTGAAAATTTAAGAAAACCTTCGAGGGTGCCCTCATGACCCATCTAGAGCTCCACCTCACCGCGGCTATTCTTCCCATAGGGAGATCATCCCCTTCAGCCTCAGGACCTATCTTGGCCACCCAAACCAAAGCGATGAACCTTCTTTCTGATGACAATTTCCCCCTTCGGGCCTGAATCGTCAGACTTCCTTGTTCAGAAGTTAGCAGGGATGCCGCCGTGTCAAAACTGTGAACTTTCCCCTACCACCTGTCCACTGAGGCCCGCCCTTCTCCTCACTGCAAGCATTTCAAAATTGGTCATGCACCCTTCGAGTTTGCAGATCCCGCCCTCTGAAGCTCCTTTCGGATTCCGCCATGCCTGCCTCTGAGTTTATGGTGGAGCCCCACCATCTAGGCCCCGGGCCTCCACTCTTTGTTGGAATCCTGACTAAACTCAAAGCGACCTTTCCCCTTTCGGGCTCCAGACGCCGGATCTCCATCCTTTCCTTATCGGTCATTGCGAGGGGAAAATCTCGCTCGCCCCTCTGAGCTTCGGGCTCTGCCTTCCCAATCACCGCCGAACTAAAAATGAAATCAAATGGTGAATGCCCGTGTCGGGTCTGGTCTTGCTCCTAGCTGTCAGCAAGACTTGCAGATCTCGCTAGAACCTTACCCCATCGTGGAGGCTTCACGTCGATTTGTAGTCTGCCGGGCCCTAACTGCTGGGCTACCCCCTCTAGACTTCTGCCCAACAATAGCCGTCCCAAACGGTGAAAGATGAATGCCTTCCCAGTACCATAGACCCGAACACTCAAATGTGAAGTTACAAACCGTTAGTCACCCTGCAACCTACCAGACCTCGGACCCCAGAGTTTCATCTTTGGAATTCCATTTTCAATCTGCTGTTCCAAACTGCCATCTCTAGACGGCTCTCCAGCCCAGGACTTCCGGATTCTCCCAAACTGATCCAAATGAGCCCAAATCTAAAATCTAACTTCGACCCATGTG
This sequence comes from Sequoia sempervirens, assembly GCA_007258455.2. Lineage (NCBI taxonomy): Eukaryota > Viridiplantae > Streptophyta > Pinopsida > Cupressales > Cupressaceae > Sequoia > Sequoia sempervirens. The sequence goes on along the minus strand of VDFB02058242.1, from coordinate 756,368,035 downwards.
CTTAATTTTGGTCCTCTTCATTGCGAACCCTTCAAAATACTAAAATATGATCGAAGAAAATCTCCTAAAGCCCTACACCCTATTTTCCTTTCCAAAGCAGCATTTATGCCAGGGAAGTCTGGCCCTCCAGGCCCGAACTGTCCAAATGCCCTTAATCAAAAGATCAATGACATCGGGAGATAAAAGGTTATGTTATGCTTAATAGATTGTTTAAAATAGATGTCATCTTTTGGATTTTGGCTAACATGAATTTTTTTGTGATCCATTGTGCTAACTATGCCTTTGCTTGCAGAATATATATAATTGGGTATAGGACCTTCAGCGGCACCTATCAAGAAGGACAAAGGGAAAAATTCAGAAAAAATTCCTTAAGGGAAGGAAGCCAAGAACCAGAAGAAATACCAATTCCAGGGTGAGCCTCTGCACTCAAAAGTCACCACAGATTGGAAGGAGATCACCGATACCAACATAGGCCATGTCAATATTGACGAATTCACACAATGGGTCAGGATCAATCCAACAACCAAAAATGCAAGGCTGATAAAGAAAAGCAAAATAGCAAAGGCTATTGGATTCCCTCCATCCCTCATGGCCCCCAAGTTGGTCATGGCTTGTTGGGAGGCATATCAAGCCGACACAAGGACAATCATTGATAGAGAGGGCAATACCTCACCGATAATGTCAGCTGAAGGGATCACAAAAACCTTCCATATTCCCACATTTCAAGAAATGGAAATGCCCAACATAGAGGAATGCCAAGCAGCATGGGACGATAATCCGGTGGGCTGTAAAAGGGCAATAAATCAGCATTGGCTCAAAGAAAAGTAGGGCAGCGCTGCGAAGGTTCCTCACGAACTCTTCCGCAGTGAATTCCACGAAGATTACCATGACTTGGTTATGATGTTAAGCAGGGTTATGGGTCTTTCTATGGTCGCCTTATTTCAAGAATGGATGGGGTACTTCATTGAGAAAATTCTTTGGGGGAATGAGGATGTCACCACAAAGACTTCATTCTATTGGGGAGGTATAATAAGCAACTGCTTCCATGAGCAATTCGTCAACATGAAGAAGAGCTCCAAATTTTATATGACTTCCTATCTTGTCTATTCCTTAGAGGATCGAAGGCAGTACAACGGGTTATTTGTGGCACCCGATCAGGAGTAGGGGCAAAGACTCAAGGTCTATGATAAGTACCCGTAGCTCCAGTACCAGAACTTCAAAAGGGAATACTGCAGAGTAAACGATGCCTTCATTGGTCATATTATCAAAATGATTGCTAGAGACTTCAAGAGGAGGGTCTCCCATAGTGCCAGGGCACTTTTGAAGCAATATGCATTCCTCTTCATTTAGTACCCAAAGTTTACATACATCCATGCCCAGGGCTTCACTGAAAGGCCAAATAGGTTGCCTTGATACCCCAACGACTGAATCATCCTTCTGGTGATTTCTTGGCAACTCCAACACATACAGACAATCTTTAGTAGCAAACAAATAGCGAGGATTTCTTATCACATGACTCTGGGCTAGGGCATATATAGACTACAAACTTCCCAGTGTGCTGGTAACTCCGAGAAAGAACTAAAAGATTACCACTTCTACCTACACACTGCTCGCCCATGGATAGACCCGTATGGCCATGTCAGGAAGGCATTGGGACTAGGGTTCACTCATCTGCACCACATTGAGGATTTCTAGGTGGATTGTCAAGATGATAAAGAGGTACATGCAAGGCACTATATGCGAATGACTGTGTAGTTTGTAAGGAAGGTGCAACCTTTCCCTATACTGGACTAGGTCGAGGAAGATGAGAGCACCATAATGCACCCCAGGTACCCTATGGCTGCCAATTTGTCGATACCAACAATTGACTAAGGAGTGGGTCGATGGGCAAGTAGCCCAATTAAAGCGGCAATAAGTAATTTTTACTTACGAAGGGCTCAAAAGTGAGCCAAGTGCCACAAAGCATGTTGTTGCAGCCACTTCAACTGGCGGTACCTCCAAGTCTCCTCCAGTCACCAGATCCAAGAAGAGAAAGGAGACAGAAACAGAACAATCTCCAGACCTCAAGGTCTATGCAAGGAAAGAAACGAGAGGCTCACCCTCCAAAAGGCTCAAACAAGCAGGGAGCGCAACAGAACAACCCTCAACCTAGGAAAAGGTGAGGGGTACAGATCAATTGGAACCTCTCTTAGCTCTCCCTGCCCCTACCATTGTGCCACCTACCTCTCTAACTATGATTGCCACATCCCCGCCAGTAGTGGACATTTTTTTCCATCTTGCCCCTTCGCCTTCGGTCGAGTCTATAATAATTTTCAACTCCTCTTCTCCCATAACTATGCCCTCTTCCTTCGCCGCCATGTCACCAACCACATCACTCCCTCTGGCAATGATGACAACACCTATTCCCACTTCCACCATGCTTGAGGCTCTCTCAAAACATATGCAGAATCTTCCCCCTGAGCTATCCCAGATCCTAATGGATCTCACTCTTCAAGTAGCCCTTGCACAAGCCCTCCCTACTGCTTAGCCTTCACAACCGCTAAAAGGGCCACTGGCTATGGAAGCCACCATTCTAATCTCTAAGGAGTGGGAGGAATGAGAATGAGAAGCCTCAGGGGCCTATGAGGAGGAGGCTGATGAAAACCACGAGCACCCAGAATATCAGCACTGAGCAATAAATAGGGTGGCCTATGAAGAGGAGGGAACTGGTTCCTTAGAGAATGGGGACGAGGAAGATAACACTGGTGGCAAGGTAATCGTGCAGGCCTTTGACGATGATCCTGAAGAAGAACTGGACCAACAGCCAAAGGACACCAAATTAGAGGTAGAAAGGCCGCCCTGTGAAGAAGAAGAGTGGCGGCAAGAAGACAAAACTGAGGGTGGGACCCAAGCTATCGAGAGCCTCAAAGTTGGAAAATTCAAAGAACATGTGCACAAGATTGAACATGGTGAGGAAAAGAAAGAAAGTCCCATACAACAACTATCCACTGTGCTTCCTATCAAACACTTCATGTTTGTCCAAGATTCTGATGAGGAAGAGGGAGATGCTGCTAAGGAGAAAGAAAAGTCCCAAGAAGAAAAGGAAGCGGAAACCTTGGCCTTGACTGAGAGGGGCGAGGGTGACCATGATTCACCTAAGGGAAAATCTGTCGTGCCTGAATGGTTAGAGAGGCAGCTCGAAAGAAAAACCCCTTTACTAAAGGACCTAAGGGCGAGGTTAGAAGCCATCTTGGCTCAAGCTCAAATCACGATAAAAAAGGAGAAGAAGCCCAAAGTCTGATCAAGGGTGATGATGGATGCTTCTAGGTCTCGAGCAGCGCAAATAGCAATGCCTATGATTGGCCAAGCTAGGGTGAGTTACAACATCTCCACCATCAACTTGGGGACCGCCACCAAAGAGTAGAAAGTCGGGCACCTTGAGGAGTCAGTGGTTATAGTGGTGCATTTGATAAAGCAAGATAAGATCTAGAAAGATGAGCTCAAGGAACAGGTCATAGCCTTAACAGATTACATACAACAATGGTCTTCAGTGGACAACTAGCCTACCACATCCACAGCCACACCCTAGCTACTATCCAAAGAGCAGATTGATAAGATGGAAAGAAGGAAGAACTTGGAAAATACCATAGAGGACTGATTCTAACAAGTTTTATATGTCAGAAACATGGGAATTAGCCGGGCTGTTTGAACATCCAACAAGTTCTTAGACCTGTTGTAGCCTCTGGAAGGCACGAGGAAGCTCTGCATTGACTTCCCTGTGACCTATGACTCCACCTTTCTGAGGATCGAGGCTATCCTTCAGTTGCCAGAAGCCACATGGGAAAGGGAGCTTGCATTTAAGAAAGATGATCACTGGCTGATGGATGTGTGGCAACGGGACTTTGACAACTGGAGGGAAAGACTGGAACAAATCATGAGCAAGGTGGATCTGGACATTGAATGGATCAAGGAAATTAGGGCAGAGTGCACTCATTATCTCAAGATAATGACAGAGTATGACATGCCCACAGTGCAAATGGATCTGAGAAGATAAAGCCTTACTTCCAGAAAAAGATGAAGGACAGGATGTCTGGTGAAATCACAGTGGAATTCATGAGTTTTGCTACATGTGCCTTTGATCAATTAGAGCTATGTAGGGACCAAGGCACAAAGTATGATGAGGATTGGAAAAGGCTAGAAGATAACACAAAAGAATGAAGCTACCAGGTGCTGCAATATGAAATTGTTGAAATGGACAAGCTCCAGGCAATCATCCTCAGGTTCATAGAATACACAACTTCTAAGAGGCAGAAGGACAACCCCGTCAAAAATGAAGAACTCCCTAAAGAGTAGCTACAATAAAACAACAATCAGCTAAAAGACAAAAGTGCTACAGTGTCGTCAGTAGACGACAAAATAGGGAAAATAAAAAAATACAGTTTTTAATTGTGATATATTGGGGGGTAGGTGAAACCCTATTTTGTAATGAATCTTGGCCACACAATAAGAATTGATCTTGGCCATTCATTAGATCTTTTGGGCACTATAAATAGAGCTTTCCTCTCATTTGCAAAGAGAGTTGAGTTGTTGTAAAGGCATGCTGCAGAAATTTATAAAGAAAAGACATTAACTTGGTGCATTTTCTGAGTTTCTCACATGTTGCTTGATTCAATCTCCATTGTTAGGTGTTTAAGTTAGGTTTTATTGCTATTTTAGTTAACTATTTCCTTGCTTTGGTAGATTTTAGGAATGTTTTCCTATGATCATGAAAATTCATGTCGTGTTGATGACTTCTTAGTCCATACTTTTTGCTATTTGCTAATGGTAGATAGCTGTGTAAAGTTAATCTAGACTTAAATCTAAAGCTACTCCACACTTTCATCTTTGTTCATGCATGCATATGGTGAATGACAGATTAAACATTTGTAGACCTTAGAAGATAGCACAAATTCCATGAGACTGTGAGATTTCTGGTTAAGTGGAATATTGTTTCAAGAAGCTATCCATTGCAGGAACTCCATCATCACTGTTCACAATTAGTTGCAGATCTAGGAACCTCCTCTCTTCCCTGCCCTTTTTCATTTTATTTAATGAGTAACCTATGCTAAGGTTCATTGGACATTGTAAAGCTAAATCCAATGATAAACATGGAGTTTACGAATGTTGTTTGAACCCGTAGCAAAATGAACAATAACTTCCCTATCTTAAAAACTTCATTTCAAGATCCAACTTCCCATGCTTTGTAATACCTACGTAAGACCACCTTGTGATTCCAGTAAATCACATCAAACAACTGAGAAATTCCAAGCACTGTCAAAACCTAAGATTAGAGACCTTAGGATAGTGTTCTACAATCTGATTGTGGAAGATTGTCTTTCAAGAGAGGTAGTGCATCTACGCATTACCTGTGTTGAGAAGTGCATAAAAAACACATCAACAGGTATGGTGATAAAGATCTGGGTTTCAATGATTGATTTGGCAAGTTGAAAAGATATATGTATAAGCGTGGAGAAAAAAATAGTTTTGTGGATTTTAAGTGTTATTATAATAGCTCTTTTATCTGTTCAACTTTATATTTTTAGCTGATAGGATATTTGTTTGAAGTTTCCATTGGGATTTTCATCAGCTCAATCATGAATAAGATTTGTTGTCTAATATCTATTTTACAATTTCTCTGTTTCTTTATAATATTTAGTGTCAAGAAATGTAGATCAAATTTATGTCTATATATATGTATTGAATTCCCCATTCTATATTTTAAAAAATACATATAGACAAAAATATATATCGATATATACAAACCAAGACCACTATGTCTCATTTGAGAATGCAATAGCAATTTCTATATGCACATGTATATCTAAAAAACTGTGTATGCTATCTTTATTTTTATTTAGGTATACTTTAATTTTAAAAGAGTTAAAAATAGCATATGTAAGTATTATTTAACTTCTGAGAAAATTCCTACAATACAGCCATAGCATTAAATGATATAGCATTGAGATGTTGTTAATAACAAAGCATTTAATGGTGCGGTATGTGTAACATGTTCATAAGAAATATGTAAAATTGATTGTGCCTTGGTAGTGAATATCCCTATTAAAATGGAATACATTCAAATAACACAAAAAAAAAATGTAGCTTGCATTAGCTTGGTCCCTCCATCTTGATTTCCATTGTTCAGCACCGCAAGCAACCATTTCCCATTTCACTTTTGTGTTCAAAGGAGGCCAAGAGTCCCCATGTGGTGTATATATTTTAATAAGCTCTAAAGTTAAAAATATGTTGTTGGTTTGCATAACTTTTTCCCTTTGTTTTCTCTTTGCTTTGCGCACTGTGTAGATCCCACACAATGTTGATACGGTCCATATCTAGCATTGTACCCATTAACATAGGAGCAATTACATATTAATAGCTCCTCCCCTTGAAAGTTATGAAGACAACTAACATCTAGACTAGATTTTCCCTCAATTGACTAGTTGAGAAGGCTATGAATTCAAACCTCTAGTTCCCTATAGTAATGCCTTACTTTGGAGTGGACAATATCCTACAGGAAACAAAGGGTTTGAATTTGTACCCTTCTTAAGTAGAAAATTGATGGAAAATTCAATCTCAATGTTTTCTCTCTTCATAAATTTCAAGGGGAGGAGTTACATAGTGAGGAAAAAGTATGGTATACACATCTATTTAGATATAACAGTGTGTATATAAATAGATATATACATGTGTACATATGGATATATATTTGGTTATATGTGTGTTTTTCTAAATGTGTAGACAAAGGGGAGATTCAATGCATATATGTACTTAATCATTTCTATTCTTATTATTGTATAGCCTATTGTTTCGTTAAGAAAGGGTGAAAGGACTAGCTAGCAACATATACAAATATCTCCATATAGGTATATGTAGAAATATAGTAAAATAATAAAAAAATGCATGGATACATATATAAGCAACCTCAAAGATAAACAAATGCATATAGGGGTATATCCATATACATTTATCATTTTTATTCTTGTTGATGTATCCCTTGGTGTTTTGACAGTATTAAAAGTGCATTTCTATTCTTGTTCTTGTATCCCATGTTGTTTGATTAGTTTTAGAAGTGGAATGGTTATAGATCAATATTTCTAAGTTGTCTACCAATTTCCACTGGGATGTTGCAATACATTAATCTTTTATTTTTATTGTGAAATGGACCTTTCAATTATTTAACTCAAATTATAACATTTTGTCCCTCGAAAATGTTCCCAAAACTATGTCTATGGAATCTCATTTTGTGGATGGGTCTCTAGAGCTCCTCAATATTGATTTGTTGACATTTGCCACTATTCCCATTGCAGAATCTGGCTTTGAGGGTGTGAACCACCGACCTTCAGATCCTGATTCTGTAAGTATAAATTTCCTTTTTGTTATACCTGTTGCAAATTTGGTGTTATTATTTCTAGTTTTCTTTGCTTTAAGTTGTATACATACATGGATGAACCTGACAAATCATATAGATATGTAGGAAGATACACATTGATATTTTCTAGCATATAAAAACATCCCTTTCATGTATATGTATATGTATATGTATACGCATGTATATATATATATGTACATGTATATGTGTATATGTATATGTGTATGTGTATGTATATGTATATGTATGTGTATATGTATATGTATGCATATTTATATCATGTATATGTATATGTATATGTATGTGCATGCGTATCCATATGGATATGCATATGCATATGTATATGTATATGTATATGTATATGTATATGTATGTGCATGTGTATCCATATGGATATGCATATGCATATGTATATGTATATGTACATATGTAAATGTATATGTATGTGTATGTAAATGTATATGTATATGTGCATGTATATGTATATGTATATGTGCATGTCCCGATCAGTGGTGACTTGACCCAATTTTCTTATGGCAACGTCGAGCTTCGTAATTACGAGTTGGCGGTGGTGGAGTTGGCATCCTTGACATGCAGAATCTTAATGGTGAGTGTTTGCTCATGCGGGGGTTAAGCATCCTTTCAATTTTGTATGTGTATGTGTATATGTATATGTATATATGTATATGCATGTGTATGTGTATGTGTATGTGTATGTGTATGTGTATGTGTATGTATATGTATATGTATATGTATATGTATATGTATATGCATATGTATATGCAGAAGCTGAATGGTAAGTGTTTCCTTATGCGAGAGTTAATGCATCTTGCCACTATTGTGTGATGGCAGTGGTTGAAGTAAATGCAATATTCAATCTTCCAATGTGGGAAAGTATAATTTGATTATGTTGTATTTTCGAAAGAGTAGAAAATGATATATCACATATGAAGACAAAAAATTTCCCCCTACTTTGTTATTGTGTGATGTGTGATGGAATTCCATGAAATTTTGTGTGGGTGTTCCATAATGCTTTTGATCAGGGGTTTTTCTAAAGTCCGTGAGCCTCCACGATGAAAAAAAAATGGTGGGGAGGATACTGGCCATGGGTTGTGTGGTTTTGGTTTTAATGGCATATATTTGTTCTTGCTTAGATACATTCCTACACAAATCCTTATATACACTTCATTTCCAAAAACATATCTTACGGCCAGTTACCTACATCCAATATTGTACTCTTCCAAACAGAGAATATAAGAATAGTGAAATAGTGTAAATGGTTACCACAAAAAACTATAAAATCCTTTTGTATATATTTTTATATATCCCAATGTTCAAACTATGTTATTCATTTTGTTATCATCCATAGATATACATTTATAGACACATGGATACACATATATATTTTGTTACATGTTTATGTGTAATTACTACTTTAAATATATCTATGGTTATACATGTATATTCAACTATGCTAATATGGTTGAGCTTGTATGTATACTCCTAGGCTATGCAAATAAATTCAAGTTCCACAACCCAATCACTTGTTGAATTTAAAAAGGGTAAAAAACAACAATAGAACCATTTGTACTATAGCCAACATAGAGATGAAATTTATGCAAAGCACCATACAAAATACATCAAGCAAAGGCTAATTGCACCATGCACAGCTACGGGTCTGCTTGCTATCAATCTTGCCTTATAATGCCCATTGGATATGGTAGATGCCACCCCTTATAAATAATCTCAAAGCAATCCCCCTGCTAGACCAGCACAACAACAAGGCTTGAAAGAAATATTCAATGATTGCTACCTTTCTACGATAAAGCGGTTTTAGCACTGCATAGATGCACTTTCGAACCTTTTTATTTGTCATATATGTAGAGAAATCTACATAGGGATGCACATTCGTATGTCGGGGTCAACAATGACATGTGTAAGATTCTATTCTGAAAGAGGAACCCACCACTTTAGCTTTCCAAATGGCATGGACCCAGGCCCACAACCATTGTTGCTAAAAAAGCTATCATAGGTTGAAATGCTTATTGCTAGGGTGGCTGCGATTTTGCAAGTGTCCCATACTAGAGGAGGTAAATTTAAATACAATTGTCACATGATAAGCTTTCCTAATATCTCGAGCATAGAAAAACTTTTGTCATACTAATTGCAAGACCTTGAGGTTGTGATCGTACGTCGAATGACTATTGAAGGTTGTAATTACAATTGTTATGTTAATAAACATTATGTCATGGATGTATTGAAATAAAAAATTCAATATGACAAATATTAAAATGATGTTGAGATTGATGTTGAGGCTCTTAATATGTTACCTGATGTTGCTATCGATGTCTCCAATTTCTTGCATACAATAGAGCAAGTTTCTGATGAAGACCTAATGTCATCAACCAGCTCAACAAATGCTACTCATAATGAAAATGGCTCTTCAAAATTTTCATCATTTATCCCTTCCTTGCCAAATGCTAGACAAGAGCTCCAAGCAATCAAACAGGTATTTACAAATTGGAAAAAAAGAGCAAAATATTGTGTTGGCCTGAAATTAGCTCTTCTCCTATTAATGAATACAACATTGAAGGTTTATTTACAATGGCCTTTCCAACATTTTTTCCCACTGAGCAGCACTTCCCCTCCAATCTAGGAATGTTTGAATTCATTTACATGAATATGACCTCCACTTAATGAGATATTTTGACCACAGATTTTGAAGGGTATATGCAGGATCATGATGGGCCAAAAAGTGGCGACATGATGGGTATGTGTAGGGTATGTGGCTAATGACTTTTTTTTTACCCAAAATTGATGAAACAAAAAGGGTTTTTAAAGGAGAGTCTCAACTTTCCACCAATATAAATTATGCTTTAAACTTTGAATTTAATAAATTATTATTATTCATTTCTATTTAAATTACGACTAAAGTCTTGATTGATAGGCTGATTGAAAAACTTCTATAGCTTTCAAACGGTATCACATTTTTTGAATCTGAAACATGTGTCACATTCTATGCTTTGCATACTATAGGATTAAAAAAATAAATTGAATTTCATGAATTTTTGACCAAGTTAAGGTGGTCAGACATATAAGTTTTTATATTTTTTAAAATTTGTAATAATAAAATTCATAATTAATTATTTACTTGGAAAAAATTACAAAAAAATATGCATCACATCTAGACATGAGTCCTCTACTTATATGTAAAATCTTATAAAAATTATTATAATTTTATTGTGGTTAGCATGGTCGGACAAACACCTACTTCTTATTTTTCTCTAAAATTTAAGTAATACTACATTGAAATTTCAAATTTTCACCAAATAGATTTTTTTTTTTAAAATAAACCTAGTAGTTTTGAAACTACATTCAATTTTCTATAGATTATTTTCTTTCATATTTTTGAAATAATATAGATAACCTATTCAAATTTTTACATCAAGCTACCTAACTCTGATTTTTCTAATTTTTTTGCCACTTAAGGGCCTAATTTTTCCATGATGATCTTGCTCATACCCGAAAAACATGTTAGGTTTAGGTATTTCCTCTACAACTTGATAATGAGACATCACAACCAAAAAATTGTTTTTGTCTTTGTTAGAATAGATCCAGGAGACAAAATTCCCAAGTTGTTGTCTGCATTGCATGAATGTATTCAAGCTTCTTTCGATGGCCAAATAAATGAGCAACTGATGCATTTTGGTGCATCATTGCATGGGAGCCATTCTTTTTGGAACTCTTGTCAGGCCCAGCTATCTACAATGATTGAACAACTTGGCATACCTACCCTTTTTTTCACTTTAAGTTGTGCAACACAAAATGGGCTGATTTACAAAATGTTTTCTCTTTTGTGGCAATGGAGCCCTCAAAAACACACTAATAGATAGTGTTGTTCAAAATCCACATATAACATCTTCACATCTCCATCATAGATTCTTAATTTTTCATGAAGAGGTGATTGAAAAGCTTTTGCATGCGAAATATTATTGGTATAGATATGAATGGCATCATTGTGGTTTTGCACATGTCCATTATTTTTTATGTCTTCTAGAAGCCCCAACATGGACACTCTTGATTGGTCTAATCACCATGATGTTACCATGACAAGGCACTTTTTTGATAGATATGTTTCAACTTGATGTCCATGTTTCCTTGCACAGAGATTGCTCATAATGTATCATTGTTCTGAAGAAAATTTGTGCTTGCTTTCCACGAGCCATATTCTTTCCAGTGATTCAATCATAGATTATGAAGAGTTGATAAATAGAGTTCAAAGGCACACAAAATGCTTTGAATATACATGTTTAAAGAAAAAAGGAGAGAAATTACGATGTCGGTATAAAGCACCTTGACACCAACAACTTACCTCTACATTAACATCTGATGTCAAGTCTAAAAAATCCTACAAGCCAACAAGAAATGATGATCACTTAAACATAGCCCACCCATGCTTGCAATCTGGCATGCCATTGTTGACTTCTAGTCAGTTGTTTCTAGGAAAATCATTTTAAATTATATTTCTAAATATGCAGCTAAATCTGAGAAGAAATCATAAAATTATCTTGATATGTTGGAAAGACTTGGAAATACAAATATAGTTGAGGATAGAGCATTACTTGTATATCAAAAATTCATGATGAATATTCTTGTGGAGTGTGACATCTCTACACAGGAGACATGCCATCTATTACAAAAATTGCCTCTTCTCACTTCAAGTCGACAATAAGTTCATTTGAATGTCAGAAAAAAGGAAAGGTTCCATATAAATAAAGATGGTGTTGATGAAGACTTGCCAATAAATTATATTCATTGATATATGCAAAGGCCTCTAGAGCTAGCTGGTGTGTCCCTAATTGACTCGGTCCGCTTATATACACATTCAGACCAACACAAAAAGGCTAAATAGAAACCGAGACACTAGCCTACAATTGTCCTTGTGTACCCATTGTTCAAGATTGTTCCCATTGAAGATACAAAAATATTTGAGACATTTTGTTGGACTGAACTTACATTATACAAACCTTTCTGAAACATGCAGAAAAATATAGGTCTTACGAAACAAGAGATCATACAAAATTGGAAAGTTTTAAAAACAACTACTAATCATCCTTGGCATGTTAATAGACTTCCAGTTGCATCCACGATTGAAGAACATGGTAGTGATACTGATTATTTGAACCATCAATATTCTATGGATGATTATAGATGGGAAGTTTTCTCTTGGCTTGGTACAACTACTAACTTTAGTATAAATTAGCTTCAGCTATTGGGTAGGCATGACTTTGATATGAACCATTCATGGAATACAAACCATGTGCCTGAACAACTTCATAATATTTCTTTGCAATTCATCCCATCAGCTAGGGCACAATGTGAGCAAGCTATGATACCTTTTTCCTGTATATACATCATCCCATCATCTTTCACCAAAACAACTATTGGCTCTTCAAATCATCCAGTCCCATCGCATGCAACCCTCCCCCAAAGACCATCTCCACATGATCATTCAAGGGACAATAGGCACTTGAAAATCCTTTTTGATAAATTGTATTAGATAACAAATAAACATGTCTACTATTGGATCCAATAGCTCATTGCTCACATTGGCCCCCACAAGTGTTGTTGCTTAGAACATATGTGCCTCCACAATCCATATAGCCCTTCACATTCCCATAAAGGATATGAATACTTTGCAAGGTCATCCATTAACAATATTCCAAGAATAATTTAAATATATTCAATACATTTTAATAAATGAAATGAGTTTTCTAGGCCCAAAGTTGTAGCTGAAAATAGATAGCCGATTGTACCAAGCATTCCCTGATAACCAGAGGGAGCCATTTGGTGGTGTTTCTATCATCCTTGTTGGTGATCTTGCCCAATTGCCATATGTCATGGATACCCCTATTGATGCTTCACAGTCATCGACTATAACCTTATGGCATACTTTCACAGTCTTAGTCACATTGGAAAATTATTTTCCACCAAAAAGGAGATATCCCTTCCCAACAAAAGTTTCAAGCAATCCTTCTCCATATAAGAAATGGTGAGGCTCTCCATGATGACTGGGAAGAGCTTATGAAACAAACAAATAAAATGCTTCCAGCCACAGAAAGAGAACAATTTGATGTTGCTACACATTTGTTTGCCACAAATGACTTAGTCGTATTACACAACAAAAAAGATGATCAATCAGTTAAACCTACCCATAGCCATTGGCATTGCTCAAGTAGCATAGCAACAAACATCTGATATAGAGATGATGACCAACTTCTCCCAAAACTGCTACTTTGTGTTGGTGAATAGGTGATGCTGACAACAAATTTATGGATTCAAGCTAGCCTATTCAATGGATACCTTGGTCTTGGTATAGTTATTGTGTACAATGCACATTGTAAACTTCCAGATCCTCCTGACTATGTTGTTTGCTTCTAAAATTACATTGGTCCACCATGCGACCCAGAAAACCCAAGAGACATCCCCATCCCAACTATAATTTGGGGTAGTCGAACTCAAATCCCACTCACCATGGCATGGGGAATCACAATACATAAAGCACAAGGCTTAATATTAGACAGAGCAATGATAAACATAGGAAACAAAAAGAGGAAAGGGTTGACTTTTACAGCTATCTCTCATGTTCAAACAATTGAAAGACTCCACATTGATCCAACATTCTCATTTGAAAAATACTCCATACTTAGCAACAACAAATACATTGCTTGATGTTGCAGTGAAGAGGTGCATTTGGAACAACTCCAGCCCCTGCTAAATGCTTTTGCCCCCAGCTCGTGCACTAGCTTATAGAAAAGGCTCTGAAATAATTATTCTTACATTTGGTCCAAACTGTATACCATCCTCTTTTCAAGGATTTCTAAGTTAAATTTTATAGAAGCATACCATGTAATAATCTGTGCAAAATGGGTATAATGCCAAACATGGACATAGATAGTAGGCAACAATAAGTAGAGGAAAAAACTTGTACAAGTGTGTGGCATGTTTTGATTATTCAATTCTATTAAAGTATATATTCAACTATTCCACAAACTTTTTCAACAATATTTTGTTGTATTTCACTGATTCGTTTTAAATTATGCACCTATGCTTTGTTTCCCATTTTTTGTGCCTATATACTCTGTGTTTGACTACCACATTAAATTTTTCCATTTATTTAATGCTTTGCATCCTCTTTACCTTTACATATTAAAGATAATTTTGTTCCTATTTACTATCTTTTGTACCTTCAGCAATACAGTTTTTGTTAAATTTAGTATGCAAATATGCACCCGTAAATATTAATCTGCTGACTTCTCGTTTCAACATTTTGTTGTGTCATACTTTTTGTAAATGGAATTCAAAAGAATACACTCTTTTGTATATTCCACCTATCCATGTTTTTCCAACTATTTTTAAATTTCATGATATCAATTCTTTATCAGCATATCTACAATTATCTTTCAACCGATTTTAACATGCAGTACTCTAAACATATAGTTTTAGTTGTTACAAATTGATACATATGTAGATACAAACAACTTCAAGTGTCAAAGATGCATAGAGATTGGAAATAGCAATAACTAGAGCCCAAAAGTTCTATAAGTCAATAACGTGTTTTGAACATTCCAGTATATTAAACTATATATGCACATACTCTAGAAACATTCTAAAACAAAATTGTGTTTCATTTGACTAATAAGTTTAAAATTCTGCAACTATATTATATTTTTTGTTTTCTATGTCTATATACCCTAGGTTTTGAAATTTATGCTTCATTCTTTTCTTCCACAAATTCTTATGTCTTCTTGTTATCTTTTCTATTAGCTTTCTTTCATTCAAATAGCTACAAATGTTTATCTACAAAATTCTCTTTTTCATCATTTCATTGTTTCACTCTTCTTGTATATTGCATTCAGAAATATATAGTCTTGTCTAGATTAATTTTTGTTTTTCTCAATTATGATAAAAATCCATGCTATTTGCGATGGGTTGGCCTATTTACAATGATGATGGAGTTTGTTGACCACATGGATTGTCAATTGTAGAACTGGTTGCCTTGTTCAATGGAAACAAAATGGTAGGTTTTTGGTCCCATTAGGGTTGATACATCCTAACATTATTGTTCAATTCCATGCAAGGGAGTACATGTAATACTCTTTGTTTTAATAAAAGGATGTCTATTGTTTTGCTTCCATTCTAAAATGGCACACTGTCGTGTTGGTTTCATACCAGGCTACTCAACAAAGCTGTCATCCACCTCCATTAGATACCAGATTGGAGAGATTCCCAACTATTCTGGTTCGCAGTCTAGAGTGTTTTGACTTCTATTGTTGCTATAAGTCATTTTGCAATGTCGTTTTTCCATTCTATACGCATCTAACCAGAGACATATATTTTAATATGTTCAAACAAAATTTTTCTTTGCAACAATATCATGTTGGGCTCAATGCAAACATATATGGAGAACGAGATATGAAACCCATGTGTCGGATAATTGGTACCTGAAAGATGACCATAGTTGTTAGCATAAACAAGGTTTCTTTTATAGATTTATATTTTCCTGAGCTATACATTCAACCCTTTTCTTCCTCCATGCCTAGATAGCCTCCATATATTTGTTGCTATATATATACATCCATACATAGATTCTTACGTGCACTTGACTACAATAAACATTCCCTATTGTACACATTACATTTGTCCATACATGTTTGTATAGTTTCCTTTTCAACTAATAAAAAAACATATCTAGATGCACCGAGAAATTCTAACCATGACTACTCTGATGGAAACCCTGGTGGAAATTTCAAACAAATAGCCAATAGGTAAATACCAACTATTACATAGATTGCTTGTTTTGTATTAATATATTTCATGATATTCTCTTTCTCTCATCTATTTGAAGCTTCCTATAATAAGGTCTTTATTGTTGTAGTTTACTTGTTCTATTCTTCATCAAACATAAGATTGACCTCCACCTTTTGACTGGTTTCTTTTGTTTTGGCCCTTGTATGCTCTATTCCGTCTGCCTATTAATCGTTGTTATTTGTTTTCATCCTTAGTGCTATATGCATTTTAGTATAGCAGAAGCTCTGTATAAGAAACTCTCCATATCTATTATTTGCAGCTTGTACTCTCCATATGCTAAATTTCCATATAAAATCTATTTTAGATGATGTGCCATTTGAGAGATTCTAAAAGAGTTGTTACAAAAACACTTGAGAATCATGGGTAAATGATAGATGGTAAAAAAACCCACATCAAATACAAGTTTAAGAGAGGTAGAAAACATACACAGGCCAAAAAAATTAGAAAACGACGAATGGTTCCTATTCATATCTCATTTATGTGTGATTCTAAAGTGTTATTCTAATACATCTTGCAACTATTACATAGGCTACTTGTCTTGTACCAATATATTTGATGATACTCTTTTTCCCTCATCTGTTTCAAGCTCCTTATAACAAATTGTTAATTGTTATGGTTTCTTTTTTTGGATGGAACATGTTATATGTGTTCTATCAATATGTTCCATGATATTTATTTCCCCTCATTTGTTTGAAGTTTCACATGACAAACTGTTCTTCATGATACTCTTCTTTCCATATCCCCATAACAAATTGTTCATTCTCATAGTTTGCCTCTTCTATGCTACATATTTTAAAATTATATTTAATGTGGCTCTCTCTATAATATTTAGCACCACATAAGTGTCATTATAATACGTGTTATATAACTTGAAAGACACTTAATAATCACAGGAAAAGTACAGATGGTCGGAAACCCATATTAAATAGACCTTAACACCATGGAGAATAAAACAGGTGACCTACAATAATGAACAATTTGTTATGAGAAAGTGGATATTGATACAACACAAGTAATCTATGTAGCAATCAGCTCCTCAATTCAAAATTCAAGCTACATTATTTGGCACTGAATATTATAGACAAAATAGAGGAATTGTAAAAGAATTATTAGAAAAACACTTAAGAATCACAGGTAGATGACACATGATCAAAAACCCACATTAAACATATTAATACAAGATAACCAGTCTATGTAATAGTTGAGTTGTCAATTGAAAATTCCAACTATGTTCTTTGGTGCATTCAACCCATATTAAATAGAAGTGGTAAAGTCAATGGGCTCCAATACCCTACACAAAATGGGTATTAATGCCACAAAATTAATTGAAAATTTGAGGTACATTACTTGCAACTAAATATTATAGGTGAATAGAGAGATTGTAAAAGAGCTATTAGAATAACACTTAATAGCCACTAAACTATTTTTATCTCCAAAATGTTTATGCTTTCATACTACCCCTCTGGATATATATATATATATATTACTCCTATGTTAATTGGAATAACACCAAAGGTGCATAGAGATAACTACAAACAATAAATGAAGGGCGAAAAAATTACTAACCCTGTCCATATTTTTTGACAAAAGAAAGAAGATTTAGCTGTAATTTCTCCATCCATACAAAAGAATAATCTCTTTGAAGTCTCTAAAATGTGTATAATGTCAAAGATACAAACATATAACAAGGAATAATAAGTAGAGAGTGAAACACATGAACAATAAATTAGTCACTCTAACGCATCTTATACAATTTATCTACTTGTCATCAATATTTATTGTCAAAGAACATAGCTCGAATCTTGTATCAATATGTTACATGATATTCTTTTTTTCTCATCTATTTCAATTGGAGAGCCATCCACAAAGCTTCATTCCACACACTACAAAGACTATATAATGACTAAAAAGGTACATAAAGATGCATAGAGATAATTGAAACAATAAACCAAGGGAAAAAACATTACAACAATGTCTCATTTTAACTACAATTTTTCCATCCAAAACACAATGATAATCTCTTTAAAATCTACAAAAATAGGTGTAATGCGAAAGATAGAAACATATAACAAGAAGACATGGATTGTAAATTAGTCATCTATGCAAAATACCCATGCAAAATGACTTTATTTATATTCGATGCCTAAGATGTGTATGCAAAAATATGTTTGTGAAACATGGGCACATATAACAACCAATAGCCAGTGACATTTTATCCTATAGTCTTCTTTGGAATGAAGACCATAATGGCTCTTTCAACAATACAACTTAATCAATATATCTTCTTGCACATTTTGGAGCACATCTATGTTTAAAGCCTCCAATGAGAATTCAACCAAAAATAGTATATATTCATGTATGTATATGTGTATATATGTATATGTGTATATATGTATATGTATGTATATGTGTATATATGTATATGTATATTTATATGTATATGTATGTATATGTATATGTATATGTATATGTATATGTCTAACCTCTTTTATTGTAGATCTATATGATTTTCTTTATAATGTTGCACAGATACAATAGGCATCCAAACAAAATAGTGTGCTCTAAATTGTCTATTTCAAATTGTTTAATGCTCCAACAACTCAATCCAATGTTGCTTGCACTTGTTATTAAACAATACATACAATACATGTATGTACAAAACTTTTCCATTATCAATAAATAAATTCAATGAACCAATTGTAAATATTATTGATTATTTCTAGTTTCAGATTGTTTATATTGATTATACCTATATACTCACTGATTTTTTATGGTTCATTGCTGATCTTGCTTGCCCGTCCACTAACATACCCCTCTCTTCTATTTGCAGGTACTAGACTAAAGCATACAAAAGCACACCAAAATCATGATGCTTTTTTTTATAAAGTTACTGCAACAAAAAAACACTTCAATATGATAAATCATATATGAAAACACTAGATTTTGCTCAACTTTTATATTGTGTGATGTATAATGGAACTCCACAAAATTTCCCATGGACGCTTCATAATTTTCTTGCTTGGGGGTTTGGGTAGAGTCCTCGAGGCTCCATGATGCCAATATGGTAGGGTGGATAACACGCGTGGATTTTGTGTTTTGGTTTTTAATGCCATATATTTTTTCTTACATGGATACATGTGTACACAGATTCTTACATACACTTGGCTTCAAAAAATATTATTTATAACATGTTTCTTATGTCATAGCAAGTGGTAGGGAACCACTTGAGACTTTTGTCATGTCACGAAAAAGAAAAGCATATCTTTTATTCATTTATTCTAAGAATCCAAAAAAAATTGCATTACGTCATCACACTCTTCTCTTCGTGAGGTCTATTTATTTGTTTCTGATAAAAAATGGTGTCACTGAGTCTTCAATTACACTATGAAGTAATTCATTAAAAATTGATATTTTTCTTCTGAATTTCCTTGTAATTGACTACTTTTCAATCCTTTATACTTGTCCCCATTTTATTTTACTACTACCAACCCAAAAAACACATGCATACTAAAACTTTAATTTACAAAATTATGCACTAAATAGTAATTATAAAAAGTATCCAATATTAAACATCTTTGTTTCTTCTAAAATATGTGATACCCAAAGTTATTGACTACCTTTGTTAAACAATACTTTTAAATGTAAAATTACTAATTAAAGGCATGGGTAATAACTCTTTAAAAAGTCTACCTTGTATTTCTATGCATATGTATCTTAAAATAATTAAATAGTAATTAATTAATTAATTAATTGAATAACCTAGACAAAAAGCTAAAATATACATGTGCATCTAGGGCTAATAAATATAAAACTAGAATAGAGATAAAATTATCTCATACCTTAAATTTTGGAGCAAAACAATTGTTTTTAGGGAAAAAAATTATTTAAAAAATTTAAATTTAATTTATATTTTTCAGTTATAATTTTTCAAGAATAAATTTATTAAAAAATTGTATTTATTGATAATTAATTTACTATATTCCTAACATTATTAAGTAAAATTAATTTTGGGCTGGAAAAAGATTTGGGAGGAGGACTCAATGCTTTTAAAAATCAACTTGCATGGAGTCGAACTGGCGAAGAGAAAAGGATAAAAATTGGTACCATGTTTACAAACAAATGTTTTTCTCGAAAATCCCAACGTTCTTTGCTCATTTAAAATCATGCCAAACTTCAATGCTTGTGTTTATATTGCAATAAAACTTTAACTATTGTAACTAAAATTATTAAATATTACATATTAATAAAATAAAAATTATTGATGATTACTTGTTTAAAATTAAAATTAATGGATACATTGTAACTAAGATTCATTCAACATGGCCTATAGTTTTATTTTACATTTTCATTAATAATTTTTCAACTAGTAGTTTTTTATGTGGAGACGCACAGATTAATTTCTCCTCTTTGTGGAAAAGGTTCGTACAGTCCCACCCCTAGCCAATGAGATATGAACTAACCTCATGTTACTTCCTACTGACTAATTAACATGCTCTCCATTTCTCAACTCAATCAAACAATTGTAAATATTATAATTTTTTTGTATTTGTCTTCCCTTTCCACAATTGTAAATATTATAGATTTATTGTATTTGTCTTCCCTTTCCACAAAAAAGTTTCCTTCTTCTTGCCCACTGGATAGCCTCTTGTAGTGCACCCCTATCGGCTGATTGTTGCATGCCTATGCATACGACTGCTAGTATATATAGTCTCAAGATGTTGAGGCCTACATCCACCACCTCCTAAATCATTTTTGTACTTTTCAAAACCATCTTACCCTAAAGAAGTCTTTGATCCATTGCAAATACCCACATTGGAAAGTTAATTTTGATTGGATAAAAAATTATCTATCACCAAAGGTTAGTTAGGGAAAGATATCTTCATTTTTGTTTTCACTAAACTGCAACAACCTTACGATTACAATTGTTATAAATAAATTATTTGCTGTTTATAAAGATAAAAAAATAATATTAAATAACAACTATATATTTTTGGATGACAAAAAAGATGATATGTCAATATCTTCAGTTTTTTAACCGTTCAAAAATATGTTCACATAAAAATAGCATATCATCAAAACTAGTAAAATATCATGTTTTTCCTTCTTTTAGATATCTATAGTATGGAATTTTTTAAGAAACTAAAATTAATAAATTTGTTCAATATCTACCTCAGATCAT
This sequence comes from Sequoia sempervirens, assembly GCA_007258455.2. NCBI lineage: Eukaryota > Viridiplantae > Streptophyta > Pinopsida > Cupressales > Cupressaceae > Sequoia > Sequoia sempervirens. Next base: position 756,346,598 of record VDFB02058242.1, on the reverse strand, counting down.
CACAAACGGGGAAACGCACAAAATGGAGGAGACCACTGTTAATTGGGGCATGTGTCTATCCTTTTAAAACATGATTTAAAAAATAATATTTAACCATAGAAGTTTGAGAATGCTCTGTAAATATATAGTATAGTAATGATATTTTGATAAAAGCTGGATAACAGCTGTTCAAATCTTTATTGAAGAAATGCAGTTTGAACACTAACTGCAAAGCCGAAATCCTTATTTAGTTAATCTATGACGATTTTCAGCATTTGGGAACGTCACTAGGAGGCGGCTCCAGTTTGGCCGAATCCCTTGGCCCATCTTTCACAAGAAGTGCCATTCTTAGTCCCCAAACCAAATGCGCGTCCAAATGGCAGTGTACATACCATACTCCTGCACATAAACAAGCATACAGAGTACTATATAAGCAAACATAACTAGACTCAACTTAAACAAATTTGCTTCAGGCCTTAAAATCACAGTTACCTGGATTGTCTGCATAGAATCTAATCGCGGCCCAACCGCTCACTGGAACTGCAACTGTATTTCTTTTAGGAGGATTAACTAGGTTGAATTTGGAGGGATCAGTTTGAGGATTATAGTTTCCAAAACCAAATCCTACAATGTAAAAGTTGTAGCCATGAATATGCATCGGATGGTTCTCCCCTGTAACAATGTTTGTGTCCTGAAACACCAACTGTACTGTAGTGTTGTACTCCAGCACTTTCACTCTTGTGCCTCGCAACGGAGAGTACAGGCTCGAAGGTATATTATCTCCTGTATAATTGAACTGCACAGGTGGGTAGGACGGAAAATCTGTGGTGAAAACACCGCTGATATTAAAGTAATAGGCTTGCAAAATGGAAATACTTGGCGAGACGAAGGATATATTGTTAACACTTGCAGCTGTTATCGATCCATTTGGGCCTTCACACGTACGTCCAGAAGGACAGGGAAATAATCCCAAGCCTACTGTGAATAAAAGGTCGTCTTTCACAACATTTGGAACCTGCACTGGGAAGGCCGCAGAACCCAGGCTACGAATATTTGTGGAAAATATTGTGGTTGCTGGAGTGTCATTGTAGAAGGGAAGTTTGGGCATTAGCGGAGATGACGAATTTGAGCTTCCAATGTAATCTAAAATGGCAGTAGTTGTGGTGTTATCAAAGGCAACTAGTGGTGAGCTGGAGTAAGCCCGGGCAGCCATGTAGTATCTACCTATGGGCTTATTGGCTGTGAGAAGAACGTCAGTGGTCTGTCCTGGAGCTATATATACATATTGGGTTGTATATTGTTTTGTATACGATGCATCCACACCAACAACAGTTAGATTGTGGTCTGCCACTGAGAAAAACATTTCATTTTCCATAGCGGCGTTAACTATTCTGAGAAGATACCTCTTTCCCCTTCTGACCGAAAGTCGATATGTATCTGCATTAATTACACAAAGTGGAAGTCATTTAAAGAAAGGATATATTGTTATCAAATGTTTGATTTACATGTTAAAACTTGTTCGGAATGTATGTATTATCCTACTTGCTGCGGAACACGGATATAGATCGCCTGGTTGTCCATTTATGGTAAATGCGTCAGAGATATTCGGTGCACCTCCTGTACGAATTGCTTCATTTATAACGTCTATGGGGTTTGTCCTCCACCATTCTCCTGTCAAATGGCGTAAATCGCATCATGTCTTCTAAAAGAAGAAAGCAATCCATAATCGCAGAAAACAAAAATATTAATTCTTCAGCTAATGCCTGCTTTAAATTCATTTCCATTCAGAGGATTTGGTATAATTCACAACTTTTTGAAGAGAACTTAAATAATGTCACTTGTGATTTGGACCTTAATCAAAGAAAATTAGCAGAACCGTTCACATCAGAATCAAAGATAGGCTGGTCTTATAGAGGTCAAATAATTCAAATAATTCAGTGGTAAAATATTTCAGCAGCAAATGGAAAGTCCTAGGTTCAAGTTCTAACTGGTCCATGAAAAGCTTAACATCAGATCAAAGTCAAGTTAGGGTAGGAGCTCTAAACATTCTATAAAGTGACTTAAGGAGGGTGTTGAAAATAACCCACATTCAAACTAATGATGAGCTAGTCCTATAGAGGCTAGTAGCTCAATGGTAGAACTCTCTAACATACAAATGGAAGGTTCTAGGTTTGAGCCCTAATGAGTACGTGCCTAAGTGAAGTAACTAACATATTATAATAGCTCTAAATGAAACTAAACTAAATTATTTCAATAAAAATAAACCTATAGATGTCAACTTTAGTACTGCATGTTCAACAAATATAATACTTATCATTGATCTAGTGTTATCTTACCAAAGAATAATATTCTAACAAATTAAACCATTCTTTCACATAGGATTGAACATGAATAACAACATTCTAGCAAGTTAAACGACCCTCTCACTTGGAATGATCAATTTTTTTCATACTTGAAAGGCACAACCAAATCCATCAGAAGAAAATGGAATGGACCAATGTATACTAAGACATAAAGAAGTTGTAGGTATGTTATTTATGTTTATGGTATGAACATAGTAAATAAAACTCTTCCCTAGTTCTCTAAGTTTGCTTGACTTTTGGGCCCTCCATATCTCTCAAATAAATATAAATTATCTTCAAACCTCTTCAAATCTTGATATTATGTAATTACTATAACAATTCCATGGTATTTGGATTTATGGATAATCTCTCACTAAAAATAGTAGTGGTTTATGTTTCTGATTTTTTTCTTTAGTTTGGTGTGTTTCTCTTTTGTACTTCATCTTAACTTGCTTTCTCTTTTAGTACTACGAGAAGGATGTAGGCTCTTATATGATTCAAACTACTTACATCAACATTTGTAAATCATTTTCTTATTTCTATAGAAAATTTAACCAAGTTGCTACAAGGGTAGTCTCTACTATTTAAAACTCCTAGAAAAATCAATAGTGATTATATTTTCTACTACATGATGTATGTATTATTGCTACAAGAATCTACATTTCTTTCTATACGGGTATTGTCTACATTTCTTTTTTCTCATGTGTCAAGACTATGATAGGATAGTGATACACAAGGAACCACATTAGAGATGGATTTTGAATCGAGTTTTGGGTAGAATGGATTAACATGTAACAACTCTAATGTGATGCAATCACAACTTAAAGTATACCATGAAGCTTTGCAACCAACTAGCTATTTAGATGGTTGTTTCTATTTATTTTTTGTTATTTTAACTTCATCAAATAAGTTGTATCAACTCTTTTTCCTTTGGCAAAGTGTTTGACAATTAAAGGTTATTCTCCCTTGACTTGAAGTAGATTTATTTTTTCTTGGCTATTTTCTTATAGGTTCATGATGTTTTGGTAAACTTTCATCTCTTTTGTTCCTACCATTCTAATAGAAGAACAATAGCTACACAACTCTCACATTCATTCAACAAAGAAATTACAATTTTATAGCCTCATTGAAGTTAATAATTCCCTACACATGTGGAATATAATTTATCTTAACTAGAACTAATAGACAACAAACTAAAGAGTTTTAATACATCTACCTCTTATTGACACATCTACAACTCTTGTTCCCACATATTCAACATGCAAATGATTTAATTTTTCATTATTCTAACGCTCTCCCTTAATGAAGAACTGAATTTTAATAGACATCTAGCATATATCTACATATTACAAACTTTATTATTCATCTTAAAATATCTCCAGCGTCCTTTAAGATATTATTTATATTACAATTGTTTATAATTGTAATGAAACTCAACAACTTCCTACAAATCTAAAATCTAACATGAAATAACTAAAACTAATTAAAACTAATTAAGAACAACTTAAAGAATGTATCTCCCACTCTCATTGAGACATATTCAACATGTAAATGATTTAATTATTCACTATTCAAACACGTTCACCTTCTCCAACTTTTGTGACCAGTAAATCTGCCTATTCTTGAACAGTTAGTGTTTACTAATGATTTCTTGTGGTCTTTTCCTTGGCCGCATGGGTTTTCTTCATCCATTTCTCAGTTGTTTATTTTTTGTGGATGGAAATTTCTAGAGGGTCATGTGTGATGTCTGGCGGTGGAAGAGAGAACTTCGAGGAGGATCGAATGATTTTCTTGGGCCTTGTCAAAAGGAATAAGGGAAGAAGCAGAAAAACAAAGAGGCTGAATAGGAAACAGTAATAGATGATGTATAAAAGAGGAGGAAGATGATAGAAGATTGAGCTGGAAAAATAGTTTAGCAGAATAGAAAACTCTTAACATATAGAACAGGGTTAGTAAAGCTACATCTTCAAATTTGATACTAAGTTAAGATATTGCAGAGTATTCATATCTTTAAAAAGATAGTAAAATAGAGAAAAAGATATATAGGAAAGGAGAAAATAATCTTATACAAAGAAAGCTCCATAAACCGTGAAAGTATTAGCAATAAACTCTCACCTAGTTGGATCACAGGATCAGCATAAGGCGAAGTGAAGGGATAGGAAGAGCCCGTCCTTGGATAGATGACAATGGTTCCATAAACAGTGGCTCGAAGCCATGAACTATGAGCATGCCACCATAGAGTTCCTTCACGTGCCGTAATATTGAATTTATATGTGTAACTCCCACCAGGCGCAATGGGACACTGAGTAATATACTCTGGTCCATCAGCCCACGGTGTACGCATTTGTTGAATTCCGTGCCTGCAAAACAAATCATATGTATACTTCTCCACATAACTTGTGTGATGGAATGTGATTCCATTTCACCCCTTGCCTTCACCATTTATGTTACGAAAATTATATATAGAAAGCTGCTTTTCAATTAAAATAATACACAAGTTGATAAGAATCATTCTACATACCAGTGTATGGTGGCATTATATTGTGCCCTGTTATTAACACGTATGATAACAGTATCTCCCTCGTTAACATACAAAGTCGGGCCTGGTAATTGTCCATCTACGGTGATTACCTCCTGTGTCTGACATAGCTTTGTAATCGTCGTCGATTCAATCTGCTCGATGAAGAAGAAATTTGGTTATATATGCCGAAATCCTATGTAATTTCTATGTATTAAGCCTCAACAAAAAACATATACATAGCTGAACCAAAGTGCAGAGGCTGGGGTTACATTGAATTCCCTGTTGATTGTCTTTGCAGAATTCGAAGCCAAAATCGTGAAGATCACCACCAAGGACAAAACGTAAATATTCCATCCTCTTAGAGACGAATTTCCGGAAAACGGCATGTTTAAAAGCTTTGGATTTCGCCCAAGTACTTTATACTTTAATCTTGCCTTGTGGAAACTTATATACTGTGTATGTATTCCACCGTATAACAACCTTGGTAATCTCTTATGCCGGAGATTTCAAAATCTATTTATTGACAGACAGCTGTAGGTTAAGTCCAAGGCGGTTTCCAACTTATCCAAAAAGGAGAAATCGACAGAGAACCGAAAGAATGGGTGTCATTTTCCAACGTGGTCCTTGACCTGCACTGCACCCATATTTCATACAACTCTATATGCAATTTCTATTCTAACCGGACTTCAATTCTATAATTAACTAAAATAAAGCCTTTCAAGACGCCATTGAATGTGACATTTTCTTTGGCGGAAATTTCTATTAATAGACTTATTGCATTAAGGAGGAGATAACCGCAAGAAAAAACTTCCCATTATAGTAAACAAATGTTATCAAGATTATTAAGTAAAAAGAACCGATGGACAGTGAAATGGCTTTATTTCCAAAACAATGACAATTGTAAACATACTATTGCATGACGAAATATTAAACATAGACTAGGCCAAAAGTCGGCAGCATTTATTTAGATTGTCAGTCAAAACGCTTTTAATGAAACAATGTGCCGTGTTAGAAGAACAATTTGACCCTTGTATTGGCTAACTATCATAGCTGATAGTTTCGACACTTGTTTTTCCCAATGTCTAATCAGTTTAATTCCATATGCGTGCAAATATAAATGATTTGTTCTAGTCATATGCGTGTAAATGTAAATAACTTATATTTTTTAAATATAAATGATTTTTAAATGTGAATAATTTCTAGTTATATATGTGTAAATGTAAATAATTTCTAGTCATATACATGTAAATATAAATGATTATAAATATAAATTATTCAAAGTCATATACGTGTAAATATAAATGATTTCTAGTCACATACATGTAAATGTAAATGATTTATAGTTGTATACGTAAATGTAAATGATTTCTAATCATATACGTGTAAATGTAAATGATTAGAAGTCATATACATATAAATGTAAATGATACTTAGTCATATGCATGTAATTGTCAATAATTTCTAGTCATATCCATGTAAATATAAATAATTTTTATTCATATACATATAAATATAAATATCTTTTAATCAAACGTGTGTAAATGTTAAATAATTTTTAGTCATATACCTAGAAATTTAAATATTTTTTAGTCATATGGGTGTAAATGTCAATACTTTCTAGTCATATACATGTAAATGTAAATAATTTCTAGTCATATATGTATGAGTATAAACATTTTTTTGTCATCTATATACATGTAAATATAAATGTACATAATTTTTAGTCATATACAAATCTGATCAACTTTTAATCAATACACGTATAAATATTTTTTATTAATTTTATTTCATTAATTTCAAAACTACAACAATACTTGAAATTTATTGTAAATAAATGATTTCTAGTTATATACATGTAAATGTTATATATATATATATATAATTATCATATATACATATAAGTGTAAATAATATCTAGTTATATATGCATAAATGTAAATGTAAATGATTTCTCATCATATACGTGTAAATGTAAATGATTTCTAGTCATATATGTGTAAATATAAATAATTTCTAATCATATATTTATAAATGTAAATGATATTTGGTCATATGTATGTAAGTGTCAATAATTTCTAGTCATATACATGTAAATATAAATAATTTCTAGTTATATATGTATAAATGTAAATACTTTTAAGTCATATTTTTGTAAATGTCAATAATTTCTAGTCATATACATGTAAATATAAATAATTTATAATCATTTATATATAAATATAAATAATTTTTAACCATCTATATACATTTAAATATAAGCATGCACAATTTTTAATCATATACAAATAAAAACAACTTTTAATCATACGTATACAAATATTTTTTTATTAATTTTATTTCATTAATTTCAAAAACTACAACAATATTATAAATTATAAAAGACATAATATTTCTATAATTGATTAATTAATGATAGTATAACTTATAACCTAAAATATTGAAACAAAAACTCTTGTACACTTTCCACATATTGAATTTGATACTTTTTATGTTTTGTTTGTTTGGAGCACATCATATGACAGTTATGGTTTGGAGGTAGAAGTAGTTGTCTAACGTCATCGATATTAATATGGCATATGAATGTCTATGACACGATTGATTAGAAAAAATAATTAATATGGAAATATGGCACAAGACAACAATAGTCAAACATATGAATAGCCTAAAATGGTATAATATTATTATTAGTTCATGTCGATAGGCATGTTTACTATTGCAATTGATGCATTTACTTTTTTATTAGTTGCTTGGCTAATGAGATTGTGTTGTTTAAAATATTTTTGACTTTTCTTATAGTCGAGATTTAAATACATATTTTTGGCGCTTGTAAATTACTGTTTATCTCTTTTTCTATTGGTTTGAGTAGGTCAATTTTTTATTTTGTTTGATTTTTCTTTAACTAAAACAAGAAAATAGGGGAAGATTATAGTTTGTGTCAAATATTTTAGTTTGGACCTTTGGCAGTGAGCTGGAACAGAAGTAGTGAATGCATGTTTAATGCATTAAATGCAAACCTAGCAATATGTGTTGGACAGTTGGGGTGAATAGAAGCAGATAATTTTTCTTATTGTTTGTTTATTGTTTCTTGAGAAGCTTGTGTGTTTTAGGTTATGGGTTGTTTCCTTGGACGTTTGTCATTCTGCGTAGTGCTTGGTCGAGGGAGGAGTTGTAGGAATGGTGTGCAGCTGGTGAGTGGTTGGTTTGCACATATAGTGAACATATAGTTAATTCATGAAATGTTAGGCAAATGTTGGGTTTTCTTTGTGTTTAGTGTCGTTTGTTTATTGTTTGTTGAAAAGCTTGTGGATTCTTTTACCTGTTGGTTGTGTTTTTGAATATGGGTACAAATGAAGTGAATGCATAGTTAGTTCATGAAATCTTAGGTGAGTGTTGGGTTTTGTATGTGCTTATTCTTGTTTTTTTATCATTTTTTCAAAAGCTTGTCAATTTTTTGGCTCTGGGTTGCACTTTTGCATGTTCGTTATTATGTAAAAGTTGAATGCATTAACTATGTGTTTATTGCACTAGTAGGCTATGAGAAAAGCTCAAAAAGAAAATTGTGTGACATGTGTCAGAGGGTTGGTTTTTGCTTATTATTTTTTTATTATTTTTGAGAAGCTTGCATGTTTTTTGTCATTGGTTACTGTCTAGGATGTTTGCCATTTTGTGCAGTGCTTGATCGAGGGAGGTACTATAGAAATGGTGTACAAGTGGTGAGTAGCTTGTCTGTTTATTTTTGATACTTGATAAGTAGAAGCGTTATAGGGGAAAGTGAATGGTTTGAGCAAGGTTTTCTGGATTGTCTATACACATGTAGTGAACGTATAGTTAATTCATGAAATGTTAGGCATGTGGTGGGGTTTTTTTCTGCTTATTATTGTTTGACTTAAGAAAATCTTGTGGGTTTTTTAGCCTTTTGCATGTTTTCTATTCTATAAAAGTTGACTGCTTCTGAAGGGCTTGGTTGTACTTTTATGATACTTGATAAGTAGAAGTATTGCTTGTTCTTAGAAGGGCTAATGGGGAAATGAGTGCATTAATTCTTTTTTTATTGCTTGATTCGCTATCAACCTATCAAGAAAGCTCAGAAAGAAAATTGTGCAAGATGTGTTGGAGTACTTGTGGGTACATAAGCATCCAATGCATAGTTAATCCATGAAATTCAAGGCAAGTACTGGATTTTATTTGTGCATATTCTTATTCATTTGTTGTCTATTATAAAGATTTAATGTTTTAGGATTTTCGTTCGGTTGGTGCATCCTTGTTGTTTTGTGCTAGTGCACTACTAGTGAGTGGGTTTTCTCTATATTTATGATACCTAGTTGTTGTTAGAGGGGTTGTCAAGGAATGTTTGTAAAAATTATCATGTTGCTCTATTTTTTGTAAATTTTACTATTGTTTGTGTGGTTCATGTTTATGGATAGCATATTACATGTTGTGGACTATGTTCATTTGTTTGTTTTGTCCTTGTAACAGGAACCATTACTTGCAATTGGATTTGGAGGCATGTAGTGCCCCTCCATGGTAGTCCATCTGGAGAATCGGGTAAGTGTATTTATGTTATCGTCGATTGGTGTGTTAATGGTTCAGGCGATAAACGTAATGTTTTGATAGCGTTATTTACTCAATTAATTAAATTAGTATTGATTAAATAAAATTGGATATTATAATGATAATTAAATAAATTAGTTTCTTTTGAAATATTAAGTAAATAGTTTATTATTAAATAAAGTAATTAATTTGTTTTAAAATAAAAAAATAAAAATAAAGAAAATATTGTTTTAATGGTATCCAATAATAATTAACAATTTATTGGTTGTTCGTAGATAATTAATTAAATTAAAATTAAATTTTCAAGGTTTAAAATAAATTAATTGTTATTGTAACTATATCAATATTTAGTTATAGTTGATAATTTATTTCTAGGAAAAGATAACAATTTAAATACGATAAAGAAATCAAATAAAGATAAGTGATCTTATCAACTGGATAAAAATGGAATGAAAGATGATTTTAAATCAGGTAAAAGAAATAAGATTTTCAATCGAGTTTTTAAAGCTTAAAGATAAGATTTCAAACAATTGGTAAAGCAATGAAAAAGGATAGAAAGTTTTGGGCATGCGAGTGCATGCAGAAATTCGAGCTAATGGTTGAAAAGTAATTTACCGCTTTATTGGAGTTTCGGAGTTTTAAAGGAGATTTTTTTACCGTCAGGAAGGGGGACGTTTTTGGTTCTGAAAGAAAAATAAATAAAAAATAAAAAAATAAAAAAATTCGGGGGTCTGCAAGAAAGGGGGAGAGCAATATTTGCATTGGGGGTGATTGAAAAATAATTTGAGGGTTCCGAAGAGGGGGTGCTCGTTGTAGGAGTTGGATCTCAACGCTGGACTCTTGCTTCTACCAACAATTGAATCAGGTTGGCTTTGTCGCTCCTTGTACAGTCTTGATTAATACAGTTTGAATTATTCTGTTGTCAAGGAAATTCGGATGATGTATGCTTGCATTCTCTCTCTTTTTGGTTTACATTCGATTCTGCATGTACTTTGATTTTCTTCAAGGATTCAATTTGTTTGGAATCCACTTGCATGTATGGTATCTAGCAGCTAAGTAAATGATGAATGGTGTTTGGAAGAGTTTGGACCTTAGAAGTAGTGATTTTGATTTTCTCACCATTTAGATACATCCATTCCTTATTGGGGATTAGATTGCTGCCCTGTGCAAGTTCTTATAGGAATTCGAGTTAATACACCTTATGATAGAAGGTCGCTGCATGTTTATTCTCTGCCTGAGGTGTGCTGCTTCCTTAGTTATATCTGTAATTACTGGGATTCGATATTTGGTATTGGGTTGCCATTGGTGGGTACTCTAGTTTTAGAAGGCGATTTACTTTGTTTTCAATATTTTGACAATCTGCTTAATGGCATTTGACAGAATACTTGTACTCTCTATCATCAAACTGTATTCTTTGATATCCGATGCCCATTAATACTCTTTTCTGTAAATACGTTTGGTTGTTCTTACCCATGATATGTTGTAAGGATTGTAGAGATGTCAGCTGTGCACAGTCCTCCTAACTTGCATGACCAGCGTGCTTCACAAATTCTTTGACTCTCAGAACTTTCTTACTAGATCTTTTTTTTTGCGCACATCCTGTATTCGTTTAATTCCTCTAACTTTTATCAATCTCCATGTTTTTATTTTACCCCTTCTCCTTTTGGTTTGCATAGAAGATTTAGAGAGGAGGATAAGTCACAGCATGTTTGGGACCCCAACAAAGAAATGAATGAAAGAAAAAAAAAACGTTGCTAGATTAGTCCCCCGTATTTTCATATATGATCCATAGGCACCATAGGTTTGATCAGCTATATATGTAATGCAAGAAAGGTTACTGATATGTGGAATTGCACAGCCCTCAGCCACTAAACCAGCAGGACTGCATGCGCCCAAGACACAAGGAAAGCTTACAGTGTTGGGACATGTATTGGTGCGCTTCACTATAGAGCTAGCCGTCCTCTTTTGATTGTTTCATTTAACATCACCAATATCCTCCACAAAATAACGAATCTGTTTTAAAATAATAGAAATGGTTCACATCTCTCTGACGGTAGTGGCTGCTTTTCTTATTTATTTTTTTTAGTTTACGTATCTCCCCAAGCCTCCCTATTTTGAGTTGAATAAAGTTAAGTTCTTCTTTTTAAAGCCTAAAGACTAGGAGATAAATGGAATCTTTCTTTAAGGGAAGTAAATCTTGATTTTAATTAAGGAAAAGAGATTAAAATAATACCCCACTTTTGTTTTAAGATGATTTTCTTTAGATTACTCTTTTAGGATAATATTTTGAGGAAATTAACTTGTAAGGAGTATATATGTATATTCTTTTATTGACATTATTTAGCAAATCATGTAAGTGAATTATAATAAATAAATATATATATATCCCTCTCTCATTTTTAGTCTTAGGTATCCATGTAATTATTTTTAAGGAGAAGTAACTATTTAAGTTAATGAATTAATTAGGAATAAAAAGGAAGATATTAACTATATTAAAAATATTTTATTTATACTTATGCATAATATTTTAAGGAAAAAAAAAATATTGTAAGTATGGAATTTATATTGGAGAACGAAGATAAAGAAATTGAATATTTTGTTGATTAAGAAATTCTAAAATTTAGAGGTTTGTTACCATAGACAATAATTAATTATTGTAGTGAACTCTAGAGAATTATGTTGTAGTTTTGTAAACTTGAATAGTCTAAGTAGAATTTAAGCTTGTTCATATAGTTTCTTTAATAATTTAAATAAATTCATATTCGACTTGTAAACCAATGTAGTTGAGTATATTAATGTTCTTTATAGTTATGTGGTGTTAGTGAAATTAATGGTTGAATTTCAAAGGTTCTATGAAGTTATATCTTCTTGGCTTTTACATATGATGTTTGTTTGATTAAGGGATGTGTTTGTCAAGTGAGTGAAAATAATGTTTATTGGTTGTTATTGATATTATTGTTGTTGAATTCTGCTCAAGTTGATAGTTAGCCAAATGGTCATGTTGTTGGGTTATTTTATTTTATTTTATTTTTTGTAGTTGGGAAGATCTTAGTATTAGTTTTGTGTTTTATTTTGTACTAAGTTATTTTGGTTCTTGGGAAGATATTTATGTACCTCCAGAGGCTAGGGGAAGTGGTGTGTGTGTGCTCGTTTGTTGTTGTACCTTTTTGTTTATCTTTTTATCTCATGAATATTTGTGTGGGTAGTACCTCCTGGTTTATGGATTTTGATGCTTGGATAGCCACGAGATGGTCATGCATCATGTGTATGTTTTAAGAATGCCTTTATGTCTTGAGGATTGAGGTACACCTGTTGCTTATCTTTGATTTTAGGGTAACCATAGGGGAGAGTGGCTCTTCTCGGGGCCAGTGTACAAGTGGTCACCCTTGAAAGAGTTTCCTTAAATAAGTGATAACCTAATTAATGTATCTAGTGGGTTGGGTTAGTTAACACATAACAAGATAAAAAAACATGCACCTCACCCCTGCTGTTAGCGCTCTCAAAGACTAAGGATGGGTGGGAAAACCTGGTTGGTAAGGTCACTACCCTGTCTCTATGAAAGGTAAGTGGCTCCGCATGAGTAACCCTATGGGGCGGCACCTTGAAATAGGATGTCTGGATAACCATAGATGGAGGTGGATCCTTGAGCTAGGTTGTCTGGATAATCCATGTATGGATGGAGGCGGCACCTTGTGATAGGTAGTATGGCGAATTCATGTAAGGCCATGCGATGACACTCTCCCACTATGCCCTTTGTCTCTCTTGTTCTGTTGCCTCTGGAGTTGTCTCTTATAGTTGGTTATTATCGTTGTTGTTTATTGATGTGGATGAAAGGTACCTTGGATATTTATTGTTGGTTGATTTTACAATCTCTTTTGGAGAGTTCTTGGATTCTATTGTTGTCGACACCTCTTATGGTTTTTTAGTGTTGATCTATAATATTTGCGATTGATTTTGTTGGACATTTTATTACTCTTGTTGTGGTTATGTGTTGGCAATGTTATGGGTTTATATCTTGTGATTTGTTATCTCTTATGTGGAGTCTTGTTTATCTTTGGTTCTTTTGACTTCTTGGGTGAGGATCTTTCTTGTTTACTCCAAGCACGGGGGTGGTCGGGTGGAATGTGCTATGCACCCCATTGGGTCCCCATCCGAAGGTCGAGATGCACAAAGATGTACCTGTTGCAGTGAATTCTAAGTTATGTCAGAGTACGATCTAGCTTATAGCTTTGTATCCCTTCAATTTCAGATTTATCTTTACATGTTATTATATTCTTCCCATAGATGTTGGGAAACAATATTGTATTAATGTTAACCTTGAAGCTATGTATCTTCTTATTGTTAATGCATGATCCATGTTCGGGTCATTTCATTGGGTGTATGTCTATCCCTCATGTAATGTAAGATGGTGTTATGAAAAGTGATGCAACTATGTGACCCCAAGGAACTTTGTTATATGTTGTACTTATAATGTTCATTTCATGTGATGTATGTTGTTGCATATTATTTCTTTAAAAAAAAAAATTGTGCCTTACATGCTTGTATGTTAGTTCCTTTGGGGTTGCATGGCAGGGCATTACAAGGCATATATCTATACTAACACAAATATACTTGGTTGTTGAACAAGGAGCTGGAAGCTCAAAATCATGTATCATTGTTCTTGTTTGTTTGCAATGAATTTTAAGTCTTCCAATGTGCATAAAATTTATGGTTTGGAAGAGTTGTGAATAATAAAGGAGACGCCTGGTTCAGGAATCTAATTTACTGAATAGAAAAATGAGCATAGTGAATGGTATGCAATATAATTCATAAACATGAAACCTTTTTTTGTTGAAAAGCAAGTTACTATTGCAACTATTGGTTCCTATCGATAGGCAGGTTTACTATTGTATCTGTTGCATTTTCTTTTCAATTAGGTGCTTGGCTAGTGAGATTGTATTTGAAGATAATTGTTTACCTCTTTTTCTATTGGTTTGAGTAGGTCGACTTTTCATTTTTGTTGATTTTACTTTAAGAAAATTAGGAAAATATGAGGACAGTATACATTGTTGATTTTGTTGAATTTGGTTTTCAAATAGTTACTTGTTGTTCTTAAACTTTTGATGGTGAATTAAATTGTACTGTTTCAACTATATTTCTATTTTTTCCATAGTTGGTTTACTATTGCATCACTTGCATTTCATTGTGAATTAGTTGTTTGAACAATCATATTCTCTTGTTTAAAATATTTTTGTCTTTTTCCTATAGTTAGGATTTAAGTGGATTAGTAAAATAAGGGGACATTGTATATTTTGGAAAATATTTAATTGTCAAGTAGTGAATACATGTTTGATCCATTGAATGCAAATTGTGCGATATTTTTGGAGAGTTGATGGGTAGGACATAAGTGAATTCATGAAATATTAGGAAAGTGGTGGATTTTATTTGTGCTAATTCTTGAAGACTAGATTGATGCAAATATTTAGTGGCTAAATGCAAATTCTTCAAGTTTTGCAAACATTGAATCCAAATTTTATAGGCTTTGCTACTAGGTTGGTGCCTACCAAAGCAGTGTAGCCATAGTTAGTGTATTGCAAGTTTCTATAGTGAACAAGATCTAAAGCAATATTGTTGTATATAGCAACAACATACTACTATTCTAATGCATTGTTCAATGGACAAATTTTTTCCATGTCTACATTCTAACATGTTCACATGTAACACCATTATCATTCTCACTGTTAGTGCATTCAGTTGACATTCGCAAAGTGTGCAGTGTAGCAAAGCATACACAAGCAATCTCATTTACAATTGTTCACAATTCACATACTACAAGATATTGGGATTGCTTTATACCACTAAAAAAATAGATAAATAATGCTTTTAAAACATGAAAACTATGTTCATAAATGCCAAGTATATAATGTTTCCATATTTTTCTTATTTACCGAAACTAAAATCAATAGTAGACCTATTGTAAGACAATCAAATTTCATTGGCCAAGGAAGTATTAAAAATGAAAATGCTAAAATTAATAAAATTGTGTGATCATTATTGCTATCATGCACTTTATGCATGCATGGAATTTCTTTTAAAGGAAAGTTACTGTTGTGATCAAAGTGGTTCAGTATTGCAATTGTCTAATGCATTAATGGAAATGGCAGGCATGTGAATCAATGTGCAACTAATGCATTGAATACCAATTGGTCTACTATTGATTTTTGTTTAAGTAAATTAGCTAAATAGAAATGTATGTATTTTTGCAAATATTTAATAGGTAAGAAACTGTACTGAGCCATAACAATTAATTTGGAAAATGCTCTTTACAGTATTTGCAATGTACTAGTGATGTATTGAATGCTATAATGCCAAGGAGCCCATTGGAAAAGTTTATGCAAGATTCATTAGTGATTAAACATTTGTCCTGGGAATGGTGTACTACTGGTTGTACGAACCCCTATCCTAATACCTACAAAACAATAAGAAGAAACACATTAGATGGAGAAATACAAGCAAGAACAAGGATTCCCCATGGCATCCATTCACAAAGTCCAAATTAGGAAAAAAGTAATGAAGAACACAATGAAATAATAATAAAAGAGATTGAATCCTAATTTAACTAGCAAACTCATGATCCCATGGGGGAATTGGTGCCAATTTGATGTGAAAATTGGCCCTTTCCCAATTCCTATGATGCAAGATTGATGTGTGATGATCATTGATCCACTTTGTTGATGCTTGATGAGTGCATAACCTAGCTAAGAACTCAATGGTATTGATGAAAATGGCTAAAGATTTGAGTATAGTAACTTTGCATAAATTGTGGATGAACAAATGAGGAGATTAGCCTCTTATTTATAGAATTCCAAGATGGATGAATGTCCAAAATAGAGCAATATGGGACTAACATTCATCCAATGTCAAGATTCCACTTGTCAACCTATGAGTGGATGGAGGATGTGCAAGTTTTGAAGATTGTGCCAATAAATGCCTATTTTTGAATTTTGAATTTGTTGAAATGGCATGCAAGAGGGAAGGAAAAAATGCATTGAATGCCACTTGGCTCAAAGAAAAGGACATGTAAGAGAGAGTAAATGCCTTGTTGGATGTACATGTCAACTTAGATTTTGAATTCAAACTTGGAGAATATTCCTTAAAAGATGCCTTGCTGAGGAAAATAGAGATTTATTAAATCAATTAAATCTATTTTCATGTGCAAGTGGTAAAAATTGGAGGATGGGACATGATATGAGATTAAATTAATCAAAGTTAATTAATTCAATGAAGGGGATTAAATGATGTGACCTATTTGACTTAAATTTGTGGATTTATTTAAATCAAATAATGAGAAGAATGTGATAAGAGATTAATTAAATAAAGAATTATGATTTATTTAATTAATAGGGATGATGTTACATTAAACTAAATAAGGTTTTAATTTATTTAATTTAATAGATAGACTTTAGAGATTTAATCAAATAAAATAAATTATTTAATTAAATTGGATAATTAGATCAAAATGGTTAATTTAATTATCAAGAAGAGGTGACTTAATTAGATAATTGATTTATTTAATTAAGAGAGGAGTATTGATGAATTTAATCAGATAAGGGGATTTGATTAAATGGTTAGACTGAAGGATGATTCAGGACGAAACGATGTTAGTAGTCAGGATCATATGCACAATGTCAATTGATACATTTTACGTGTCTACACTGGTAAGTGATATGTGCACTTGTTTATGATACTTGTTAGCTAGAATTGTTGGTTACTATTACAAGGGCAAGTGGAACAAATTGGTAGAGTAGATGACATGTAATATGTAAGCCACAAATGTACAACAGTTGAAGCTAAGGAGTAAGTGAGCATTGTAACAAATGGGAATTATGATAGGAAAACATGAATGCTTTAATAAAATTCTTGTTCAGTGTGGAGGCATTCAATGGATTGACTATGCATTCATTGTTTGCCTGTGCTAGTCCTTTTATATTGTTGCATATTTTAGCATGTGCTTCTGTGTTTCATGTTGATGGATAACATATTATCTTGCACAATTTGTATTTAATAGACTATTGTTTTTTATCTGTGAGTCATATTGTTTAATGCGCTAAACATGCATTTATTGCTTCAGCATTTACCTTTTTGCTTCAAATGGCAACATATTTTACATACAGACACTGAATATTTGCAAAATATATAATGTGCTTTTATTTTTGTAATATCCTAATTCTGAAATAAAAAATAGGCTTACTCATAGCAGTAGAGAAACAAAATAATTGTTTATTGCTAACCAATCTGAAATGAGACAATTGCAATTGTAACCTGCTTCTTGTTTATTTTTTTCATGTCAATTGTTATCTACTGTACCTATTTGTACAATTAGGCTTTACAACAAGGAATAATATTTCTAGTTGCAGCAAGACAAAGGTAGCATCGCAATTTTTTCTTATACTGGCATATAGCATATCATGTTTCTTAACACATTTGTTGATTTTGTTATATCCCAAAAATGTTAATGCACTTTCTATGTTATCTGAATTTAATAGACTATTATTTTTGATCTATTTGTTATACCATTTAATGCATTAAACATGCATTGAATGCTTCAGTATCTATTATCCTACTTTAGAGGTGGCATGATTTGCATTTAGCGAATAAATATGTCTAGAATATATAGTGCCCATTTATTTTGGTAATCTACTTTAGCAAAATTGAATAATATGTGTGTTGCAACTAATAGAAGAATTGTAATCTTATTGAGATAGGGAAAAGTTAAAACTTTTAGTAGGGTCTTGTTCACTGTGGGTGCATTTCATGCATTTACTATGTGTTCACTACCTCTGTACCCACCAGCCCTCCAAGACATCTTGTACAATTTTATTTTTGAGCTTTGTTGATAGTGTGTTAGCCACTTAAACAATAAACATATAATTAATACATTCAATTCCCCCATAGTCCACAAGACCTTGCTCAAAGCACATGTAATTTAATGTACCAACTTGTCCCGTTAGTCCTTGTAACAACAATCAATATTTCTAGTTATCGAGTGTCATATACACACAACAAAGCCATTGACAGTCACTTCACTTTTATAGAATAACAAACATGCAAGACTATAAGCAACAACTAAAAAACCCACAAGCTTTTCAATGAATGATAAAAAAATGATAATAAGTAGAGGAAAAATGCAATAGTCACCTAAGGTCTCATGAATTATCTATGCATTCACTACATATGTACTGACCATCCCTCTAATACATCTCACACCCGTAGTCTATAAGACCTAGCTCAAACCACTCAGTTTCCTCTCTAACATCTCTACTTGTGAAGTATCAAAAACAAACAGGCGATGCTTGCACCAGTTGCACATCGTTCCTCCAACTCCTCCCTCATTCAAGCACCGCATAGAGTCACACATGCCAGAAACATCAACATAGAGCCAAAAACATTCAAGCTTCTCAATAAATAATAAACAAAAAATAAGCAAAAGATAAGCACTTGCTTCATATTTCATGGATCAACAATGTATCATCTGCTTCTGTCCAAACTAGCTACCGAGAACATATCATGAAGTGGCATTAAAATATCATATGTTTGTAGCTTTTGGTTTTGTTCTTGCATTTTTGTTGTTCTATGACAGTGCACTATTGGTGAGTGGCTTGTTTTTGTGTCTATGATACTTGGTTCCTGTTAGAAGGGTTAATGAGGAATGCTTGGAGAAATTTATCATGTTTTGTCATGGCTGCTAGAATATTGGCTTGGCTCATAAAATTTAAATTTGGTGTCTTAATGTTTTGCAAAAGTATATCACATTTGTCTTTTTTTTTTTGGAAAATATTATCGTGTGCTTTTCTGTTTCATGTTTGCGAATAACATATTATATGTCATCAACTATGCTCATTTTCCCGATTTTCCCTTGCACCAAGAACCATTGTTTGTGATCTGACATGCAGTCCTAAAAACATCTTTATGGTTATAAATGTAGTTGGTTGTTGAAGAATGAACTGAAAGGTCAGATTCTTGTATCATTATTCACTTTTACTTACAACAGGTTCTAATTTTACCAGTTGCCTAAAAAATTTTCCTTGGAAGAGTAGTGAACAAAAAGTAGAAATATTTGTTGAAGAATTCGACTTGCCTAAGAGCCAAATGAGCATATTGAATGATGTGCCATATAATTCATAAACATGAAACTATTATTTGTACAAAAGTAAGTTACCATTGGAAATGTTGAATATTTTTTTGAAATATTTGCTCGATGAATTAAATTATAGTTTATGAAATTTTTATTTGTTTTTCCTGAAATTGGGATTTAAGAACAAATTCACCATGTTGGAAAATTCTGTTTTATGTCTCCTTTTATTGGTTCTACTAGGCACACTATTCACTTTTGTCTGAGTAAATTAGAAAAATAGGGAGACATTATATATCCTAGAATATATTTAATCTTTAAGTATTGAATACATGTTTAATGCATTCAATGGAAAATGTCCAAGATGTGTTGAAGGGATGGTGGTTATGCAAGCAGTAAATGCATGTTTAATTTTTGTTTGTTTATTGTTTGTTGAGAAGGCTTCACAAAATTTATAACTAGAAATATTGCTTGTTGTTATGAGAGCTAATGGGACAAAAAACTGCAGTGTATTACATATAACATGCTACTCATAAACATGGTACACACAAGTAAACAATGAATTTTTCCAAATGTTTAAGATTTGAAAAAAAAATGTATAGGATTTGCTGCTAGAAAATTAGGAATTGTGCTTCATTAGGAATTTTTTTGAATTTTTATGTGCGAATCAAATTCCATAATCTAGAAATTTTTTCTACTATTGCATTTGTTGCACTTTCTTTTTGAATAATCGCTTAACTAGGGAAATTGTATTGTTTGAAATATTTTTTCCTTCCTATAATTGGAATTCAAGCACTTTTTTTTTTAAAAAATTATGTTTTATTTCTTTTTCTATTGATTGTAGTAGGTCAGTTTTTCAATTGTATGATGTGCATTGGATATGGAATACGTGTCTTACAATCTACAGCTATTGCATTGAATGCGATTAGGTCTATTATTCAATGTTGTTTAAGTAAATTAGGAGAATAAGACACTAAATATTTTGGAAAATATCTAATTGTTGGATGCAAATTGTAGAAGCTTTAACAAAGGGCTAGTTGCAAGAAATGTAATCAATCCATGATTAATGTACTATGTCAATTATTCATTTCCATTTAAGAAAATTAAAAGACAAGCAAGATAGTGTGATTTTTGGAAAATAGTTAACCAATGAATTGCATATCGAAAAATTGCAATTATACATATTCTTGATTGCAAAATTAACATGTTTTTATGAAATTGGAGAGAAAGGAAAAGATCTATGTAGCTACAAATATAGTTGATTATTGAACAAGGAACTAAAATATCAAATTCTTGTATCATTGTTCCCCTTTGTTTGCAATGAGTTCAGTGAAAAATAAAGAAAATGGTAATGCTCACCGATTTAATTACAAGAAATTAAGCTATTGAGATAATTGTTGAAAGGAAACTTTATAGCTCCTTCAATATTCAAGGCCCTAACAAGCTTGGGAAACATAAACAAATGAGTATAGTAAATGCAATGGTAAATAGTCCATAAATATAAAAATATTTTATTCATGAAAGCAAGTTACTTTTTCAATGGGAGTTATGCATGATTAGAAACACATGTCATATGTAGTTCATGTACAATGTTCTGCTTTGTACATTGACTATATTGTATAATTAAAGTATATTTGTTGTCGTTTGCTTGTAAGCAAGTATGATTAATGTGATATGTCAAACATTGTATATGAATTGCATGTGAATTCATTGCAATAATGCATATCTCTGGCTACAACATTAGTGCAATTAGAAAACTGCAAAGGTCATTTGTTTACAAGCATAAATTAGACACTTTTAAACATTTGGCATGATTTTTGCGCATGTTCAAAGAATCAAGTATATCTATACATGAAAATTTATCATGAATGTTATGTTGAATGCATATTGAATGCATTAAATGAAAATGTGCTTAGTTTTTTTTATTATTATTCTCATTTGTTTACCATTTCTTGAAAAAATTGTATGTTTTTGTCTTGCTACATAAAGCAATGTTTTCTTAGATATTGGAGCAAGGTGTTTTTTTCTATGGAGGCTTGCAATGTATTAAATATTGATAGATTGCTTTAATAGGCATTAGGGTACCAACAAATTTTGAAAAATTTGCATTTAATAACTAGATTTTTGCAAAAAAAATTCTTGTATTGTTCTATATGGATTATTTGCTTAAAGGAAAGTGAATAGTAGTCATGTTTAAAGGAATAGAAAAAGATCAAAATGATAATTTTGAAACATTCATGTATACATCTCTTCACCATTAACAGAGTACGAGTTATTTTAATTGCTTTATATTGCTAGTCTAGCTATGTTATATTTCCAAATGTTAGGAAAATTAAATTATGGCTATCTTTTTTTTGGAAATCATTAACATGTGCTTGTCTGTTTCATGTTTATGAATAACATATTATATGTCGTGAAAAAATTTCATTTCTCTAATTTGTCTCTGCAACAGGAATCATAGGTTGTGATTAGAGATGGAGGCAAACATCTATATGGCTGCAAATATACTTGGTTATTGAACAAGGAACTAAAGGTCAGATTCTTGTGTCATTTTCCCCTTTTGTTTGCAATGAATTTAAAGTCTTCCAATGTGCCTAGATATTATGCCTTGGAAGAATTGTGACCAATAAGGGAGAAGCTTGATTCAAGAATCTGACTTGCTTAATGGACAGATGAGCATAGACAATGGCATTTTGTGTAATTGATAAACATGAAAAAAAATTTCCTACACAAGTAGATTACTATTCCAATCGTTCAATTTGCTTTACAAATAGTCACTCGATGAATTAAATTATATTGTTATAATTTTTTTATTTTTTTCCTATATTTGGGTTTGAAGGACAAATTTTTCAAGTTTAAAAATTATGTTTTATCCCTTTTCCTATCAATTGGAGTATGGCTATTGTTCATTTCCATCTAGAAAAATTAGGAAAATAGGGGGACACTATATATAGTGCAAAATATTCACCTGCCAAACACTGAATTCATGTTTAATCCATTAAATACAAAATTTTGAGGATGTGTTTACACATAATCAATTTTCTTTAAGAATTAAATAGAAGCTATAAGGGATTTGGTACTAAAAATTTATTCTTTGCATTTGATACATAATGCTTGGGAATGAATCAAATTCTATAATTTAAGCATTTATGCTTTTACTGCTTTTTTAGATAGGCATGTTTACTATTACATTTGTTGTACTTGGTCTACAATTACACCATTGGACAATGAGATTAAATTCTTTAAAATATTTATCTTTTCGCTATAATCAGGATTTAAGTACATATTTTTGTTGCTTGAAAATTATTGTCTATGTCTTTTCCTATTGGTTTGAGTGGGTTGAGTTTTCATTTTTCTTTAAGGAAGTTAGTGCAATAGGATGACATTATATACAGTGGAAAACGATGGAAAAGAATGATACAAGAATGTGACCTTCCAATTCCTTGTTCAATAAGCAACTATCATTGCAGCAGTATAGATCTTTTGTACGCATTTCTCCCCTAACCCTTGTAACAACAACTAGTATTTCTGTGTTACAAGTATCATTAATAGATAGACAAACCACTTACCACTAGTTCATTGTTCCTAGGATTGCCAACATGGGGAGATAAAAAAACACAATTTTTTCAACAAAGAATAAACAAACAAAAATTGGGCAAATAAAACTTACTGCTCACTCAAGATACTAAGCCACTAAATCGATGTTCAATGCATTGAATGCAAACTTTGCATTCTTACATAATGAAATATGAGACAAGTGTTGATTTATGCTTATTATCTATTGTTTGTTCTTTGTTGATAGGCTTGGGTGTTCTTAGCTTTGGCCTACCATCTTTGATTTTTTTCTTTTTATGCAAGTGCTTGAACAATGGAAGAGCCATAGTAACAATGCACTATTGATGGCCCACTAGTCTGTCTGTTTATCATAATTGATAACTAAAAGTATTTCTTACTGTTATAGGGGAAACTGAACAGTTTCACAATGCCCTTGAAAACTATGATTGCATTAGAAGAAAATTGAACAAATGCAATTGTAAACCTACCTAACAAGAGAAAATAACAATTTCAATAGCGAGCTACTTTTCAACAAAAAAAAGTTTGATGTTTATGAATTACATGGTATTCCATTCACTATGCCCATCTGTCTATTCAGTAAGTCAGATTTCTAAACCAAGCTTCTCCTTTATTGTCTACAACTCTTCCAACATGTAAATTTTTTCTCATTGTAAGACTTAAAATTCATTGGAAACAAAGAGGAGGAATGATACAAAAATATGACCTTCCAGTTCTTGTTTCAACAACCAAGTATATTTGTGTTGAGATAGATGTCTTCCTCAAACTCCAATTGCACATAAAGGTTATTGTTACAATGAAAAATTATACAAATGAACATAGTCCATGATATATAATACATTATTCATAAACATGAATCACAAAAAGAACAATTTTTTTTGCAAAAGAATAGACCAACATGATAAATTTTTGCAAACATTTCCAGTTAGCCATTGTAATAGCAACCAAGTATCATAAACATAGAAATAAGGTACTTATTAGTATTGCATTATGAAACAATAATAAACATGCAAGAATGAAATGAAAAAGATAAAAACAAATAAGTTTTTAACAAACAACAAATAGGAAACAATAAGCACAAATAAAACCAAGAACTCACCTTAGACTTCATGAATTAACTATGCGTTCATTGATTTTGTGCCCACTAACCCTCAAACATATCTTGCACAAGTTGATTTCCAAGACTTGTTGGTACGTTGCTGCCCAATCAATCAATAAACACATAATTAATGCATTCACTAGTGTTATCCCTTACAATGTATATGTAATCTACTGTTCCCATTTGTATCATTGGCCCTTGTAACAATAAGTAATATTTCTAGTTATCACTTGTATGAGAAACACATAGCCATGCTATTCACAAGCAATGCACTTTTATAGAATATCGAATATGTAAAAATGTATTCCATAGCTAAAAAGCTGATAAGCTTTTAAACAAGTGTTAAACAAACAAGAATAAGTACAAAAAAAACCCAACACTTGGCTAATATTTCATGAATTAACTATGCATTCACTACACATGCATCCACATGAAAAAACACAACAAAGAGATACAAAGCTGACAAGCTTTTGAGAAAATGATAATAAAATGAGATTAAGCACAACCAAAATCCAGCAGTTGCCTAATTTCATGAATTACTTATGTGTTCATTGTAACTATACCAACCAAGTTATCAAGTATCATAAATATAGAGCCTGACCATTTACAAGTAATTTTATAAAGTAAGCATTTTTTTTTCTTCTGCTTTTTCAGATAGCCGGGCCTACTATTGCATCTATTGTATTTGCTTATCAATTAGTCCCTTGGACAATGAGATTGAATTGTTTTAAATATTTTTGTATTTTCTCCATAGTCAAGATTTATGCACATATTTTTTGTGCTTGAAAATTATGGTTTATCTCTTTTCCTATTGGTTTTAGTGGGTCCCTTTTTTTCTCTCTTTTAAGTTAGTTGCAAAAATATGGTGACATTATATATTGTGGCAAACAATGGGGAAAAATGATACATGAATCTCATTTACTAGTTCCTTGTTCAACAAGCAACTATCTTTGTAGTTGTATAGATCTTATGTACCCATTTCTCCCCTTGGCTTTTATAACAACAACCAATAGCTCTTTGTTACAAGTATCATAAATAGATGGACAAATCACTTATCACTAGTTCATTGTTCCTAGTATTGGCAACATAGAGAGCTAAAAACACACAAGCTTTCTAAAAAACAATAAACAAATGAGAATTGGTAAAAATAAAACCTACCACTCACCTAAGATACTGAGACAAATGTTTCTTTCTACTTATTATTATTTGTTTGTTGTTTGTTGATAGGCTTGAGTGTTTTCAACTTTGGGTTGCTATCTTTGATTTTTGTCATTTTGTCCAGTGCTTCAATGAGGGAAGAGCCATAGGAACAATGAACTATTGACAACTAGGTAGACTATCTATTTATCATACTTCATAACTAAAAGTATTGCTCACTCTTACAAGGAAAACTAAATGCTTTAAGCATGCCCTTTGTCGAGTCTTAGTGCATTAAAAGCATTAAGTATGTGTTTATTGCTTAAATGGCCACAAGATTGTCAAGGAATCTTGCCAAGAAAATTGTCCAAGATGTTTTGGAGGACTGTTGAGTACAAAATGAGTGAATGCGTAGTTAATTTATGAAATTTAAAGCAAGTGCACTAGTCATGGTTGACTTTGTTGTGTGTTCATGATGCTTGAGAACTACACAACATGAAAACATGTTTTTTGTTCAAAAATTATTATTTGTACCTTTTTCTATACTCTATATAGCAATTTGCATAATGTCAGCAACAATTTTTATGTATTACAAAACCAAAATTTCTAGTGACATTGAAGGTTATAGTATTAAAGAGACTTCTTTTTCAGAAGAGCATTTAAGTATTAAACTATGTATCATTATACTTTATAAATTACCAATGTATGCAACATGGTTTAATACTAAAAATGCTTTTATGGAAAGAAGTCTCTGCAATCCATAATATTATTCTCACTTGTTTTCTTCAAATACATCTATTTTCTATTGGTCTAACCTGTCTTCCCTATGTATTATTGCATTCAATGCTATTAAGTCTAGTATTCATTTTTTGTATAGGTAAATTATGAAAATAGAACATTACATATTTTTGCAAATATTAAATTGTTGAATGAAAATTGCACAAGTCTTGACATAGAACCGATTGGCACAAAAGAAACAAATACATGATTAATTCACCAAGTCCATTATTGATTTCCGTGTAAGATAATCTGAAGACTAGAAAGACATTATGAATGTTGGAAAACATTTAACCAATGAATTTCATATACAGTGATTACAATTGTGCATATTAAAAAAATGAAGCTTCTTAACAACTAATAAAACAATGAACATAGGCACAAACCACAACTTAAGACATATGTCAATGAACAATGATCAGATGAAAATTTGTACAAATAAAACTGATCGCTTCTGTGAAATTCCAAGAGTGATCTTCTAAACTATGGAGGAATTGAATACATTGACTACTTATTCATTGATTGGATAACAACTGGCCTATCACCAAAATTTGCAAAATTTGTATTATATGTTTGAATGTTTATAAAAAATTATCATCTTTGTCCATTTTTTATGAGTAACATATTATATGTTTATTTTCTCAATTGTGCAAGCATGAGATGCATTCACTATGTATTCATTGTTTAATCACCTTTTAGTCTATTAGAAAAGCTTGGAAAATTTGTATTTAATGTCTAAATGTTTACAATTTTTTTTGCATTGGTCTTTTTTGGTTTGCAAATTTTATTCTATGTAGTTATGTTTCATGTTTATGAATACCATATTATATGTCATCGACTATGCTCATTTGTTGAATCTATGAACTCACAAGCACCATTCCTTGCAACTGAAGCCAAATATAGGGATTTTTCTAAGTGTAAATATTTTGAACACTCTTGAACATGAAACTAGAAGGTTAGATTCTTCTATCATTCTTCTACTTTCTTTCCAATGAATTTTAAGTGTAGCAATGTCTCTATAAATTATGCCCTCAATGAATTGTGAACAATAGAGGGGGGATTTGCTTCAACAACCTAGTTTACTGAATAGAAAATTGAGTGTAGTGATATGCATTCCATATCTCATATTTCTATATGAACACTGATTGCACTACACATTCTTAATATATTTCCTCCTATTTTTTTTCCCATTCACTGGACAATACCTTTAATATTTGTTTACTTGTTTGCAGTACCTTTAAAACAATTTTGATCAATTCTTAAATATTTTGCAAAATCTATTTTTCTTTTCTTTGTTTCATGCTTGTTAATACCATGCTCTACGCTATCAACTGTGTTGATTTGGCTACATTGTAATTGTGATAGGAACCACTTGTTACAATTGATGTGTAGGATAAAGATATTTTCTACTACAAATAGGCTTGGTCTTTTGACAAGAAGCTTTAAGGTTAGATTCTTGTATCATCTTATCACTTTGAATACAATGAAATTTAATTCTTCCAATGTGCCTCACAATTATACATTGGAAGAGTTGTAACCAATAAAGGAGAATGCTTGTTTAAGAATCTAACTTTCAAAAATGACAGATGAGTATAATGTATAGCATGCCATGTAATTCATAAACATGGAACATGGTGTACTAGTGTTAATCATATGAACCAATCCCAATATCTAGTAGACTGTTGTTGCTACGTAGAACAAAATTATTTTGCATTCTTGGTAAAAGACTTATTTGCTATACAAAAGTAGAATGCATTGATTCTGGATTTATTGTTTTGATATGCATTAGCATGTAGGAAAAACCTCTCAAATTTCAATTTTATGTCAAAATATTTGCAAAAATACTTCTAGTTATAAACCTTCGCAAACCAGCGGCAAAGCCATAGATCAATAATGCATTTTTTATAGAATAAAAAACATGCAAAAGTGCAACCATGAGATAAAACGTGTGATATTTTCAGCAAATTGACTATGCATTTGTCATAAACCTTAATCACATAGACAATAATGAAATTTGCAAAAAAATAGAAAAATATGGTAAATTTTTACAAGCATTTCCTGTCAGTCCTTGTAACAGCAACAAAGCATCATAAAGACAAAAACAAATCACTCACTAATAGTGCACTTCCACAAAATAACAAACATACAAGAATGAAACTCAAAGCTAGAAACATGCAAGCTTCTTAACAAACAACAAACAAACAAGAATAAGCATAAAGAAAACCCAAAACTCATCACACATTTTATGAATTAACTATGCATTTGTTGTTTCAATACCCACCAACTTTGGAACACATTTTGCACAATTTTCTTTTAGAGATTTGCTAATAGGGTAATAGTTAGTCAGGCAATGAACATATAATTAATAAATTCATTGTCTTCACAGCCGAGAAGACCTTCATCAAAACATAAGTAATTTAATGTTCACGCTTGCATCGTTAGCCCTTCTAATGAACATGCAAAGGCACAAGCAAAAGTTTAGAAACGCATAACCTTTTTAGCAAATGAAAAAAAATAATAATAAGCACAAGAAAATCTCAGCACTTGCTTAAGATTTCATGAATTAACTATGCATTCACTATCTCCATACCCACTAGCTCTCCAAAACAATATTTCTCTATATAACAACAAAATACTAGTATTGTAATGCATGAATCAATAGATAGATTTGTTCCAAGTCTATATTCTGACATGTTCACATGTAACATTCTTGCCATTCTAACCATTTGTGCACTCATTTAACATCCAAAACATGTGCAGCACAACAAAGCATACACAAGTATTGCAATTTGCAATTATTCAGAAGTCATATAGGACAAGGCATTGAGATTGCTCCATAGGAGTAGCCAAATAGATAAATAATGGTTTGCAAACATCAAAAATATGCTCATAAATTCCAAGTATATAATGTTCCCATAACATGAGATATAGTTATGTAGGAAAAAGAGGTAGTAACAAAGAAAAGACAAAAAAAATTGTGCCAAATTGTGGTAACTTTGGCAGAAAAATGAGACATTCTAAAGCAAAAAAAAAGTACACAATGGATTTTTGCAAACATCTAGTCATTAAATCCAAATTTTCATGGCTTTGGTATTAGGATAGTGCCTATCAAAGAAATAAAGCTACTATTAATGCATTGTAAGTCTCTATTGTGGAGTGGATCTAAAAAAATATTTCTCTATATAGGAACCACATGCAAGTATTCTAATGCATCAATCATCACACTCACCACTTGAACATTGTTTGTATGACTCTTCTATTGCTCAAGTAGTGCAAAGATTGAAAAACTTCAAAGATGGCAACCCACAACCAGAAACATGTAAGCTTCTCACACAAACAACAAATAAACAGTAAGCATAAATGAGCACTAGCCTAATATTTCATGAATTGACTATGCACTCTCTACTTGTGTTCATGTCAGCCATCCAGCATAAACCACAAACTCTACATTTGTTGGAATATAGCTTGAGGTTATTTTTGTCATATGGATTCTAGTGTTGTCATTGATATGGTCTGCACTATAGTGTCAGACTATATCAGAAGGTAGAGTGAAGAACACTGTATCTAATAGAAGGTTGAATCTATCAAGTGGTTTGCATTACCAGGTTATCAGTTTTGGTTGTGGATCCCAGGAAAGATCTTTAGGTATATTAAATGTCTTACTCTCAAGTTTTGTAATATTACATCAATTGGTGTATGAGTTGAGAGATCATGTCATTCGATTTTCTATTCATTAGTGTATGAAGGCTGACTAAATGAATGTTAGGTGTTGCAGATTTTTAGGGAAGAATTTTTTGAAGTATATTTGTGTTAAAATATTTCTTTTTGGGTCCTATCTATGTTGTGGCCAACTCTTGTGGATGTGTATTAAAATTTATTCATGATTTGAGCTGACAGTTGGAAGATATTTTCTATTTTATTAAAGCCAGCATGGAGCGATTGAAATCTTGGTAGTGATATAACTATGAGATTGGTTATTTCATTTTACAATGGTGTGTGGTGTTTGATATCTATTAATGTGTGTGTGAATATTAGAAAAGCAGTTGACCTATTTTCATTTGTGCAGAAGAGGATTTTTATGAAGCGAATTAAGGTAGAGCAGAGCAAAGTGTAGAATTAGACAGAAGGTCCATAATCTAATCTATGAGCCTAACTGGAACTGTACTCAGGCATTTGTAGATGCTATCTTCCCAGTTCAATCTTTTGATGTAACTGAATCTTTTGTAAGGCAGCGAGCCTTCCTATTTTGAGCAATGAGCTCTAGGTAGTGTGCCTGAATGCAAGTGCACTCCCATTTTGTTAAACACTATATTTTGAGTACTCAAAATTGTGGATTGACCTCCATTGTGGTTTTTGGCCTAATAGGGTTTCCACATAAAAATCCTTATGTTATGGTGTTGTGGCTTATTGTTTCTTGTTCATGCATATTTCTTTTGATTGAATGGTTTATGCACTTGAAAGGATAGATTAATAAAAGTTAAAATTAATCAACACTGATTCACCCCCCCTCTCAGTGTTGCTTGAGTCCAATAGTTTGTATCAGAGCTAAGTTTTTTGAAGATTTTTAATAGATCTTGGAATGTAATGGACTCTGGTAGTCTTCACTAGTAGCTTGTTATGGCTCTTGATGAGCTTGATCATTCTAAGGAAGAAGCCCAGGAATTGAAAGGAAATCTTAAGGATGTTGAGAAATTCATTCAAAAGTTGAAGGATCGGGTTATTAAATATAGAGAAAGGAGAAAGGATCTTTGTGATTAGATAAAGCAAAAAGAGAGCAAAATCATTGAAGAGAGCAAGAGGATGAATGATTATCATCTGAATCAAACCTTGAAGTAAATAACTCAAGAATGTGAAAATCTTGCTAGAGAAAATGCTACCATGAAGCATGAGATGGAATCTATGGCGATGAAGATGACTAAGGAGATTCAAGAAAGAAATAAGAATGAGGAAAAAATTTCCTAGACCCTAAAAGAAAGAACTGATGAATGCAATAGAGTTAATAGATAATTCATTCAATTGGAAATGGAATTGCAACAATCCAGAGACCATGAAGAAGAGCTTGAAAAATAGATTGTTATTCTTAGAGATGAACTAACTACTGCAAATGAATACAAGGAGAAGTTCAAGATTAGCTCAATTAAGCTTGATGAGCTAACTCAAGGACAAAATAATGCAAATGATAAGTGAGGTATTGGTTATGAAAAAGGAGAAAGTTCTAGATCAGGACAAAGGAATCCTAGGCAAAGAAATTAGATGGACAAAGCAAAAAGGCATTCGGTAAGACAACCTAGTGCTTAAAAGTTTAAAAGATATTGTTTTGCATGCAATAAATTTGGTCATATAGCTTCTTAGTGTAGAATTAAAATGAAATCAAGAGATTCATCATTTTCCAATCAGTGTTTCAATTGCAACAAGTTTGGTCATAAGTCAATTGAGTGCAAAAATTTGTAAAACAACTCTATCAATAGAAGGAATGTATAATGTTATACCTATGGAAGATTTGGGCATATTATCAATGCAGATCAAGAAGAAATCAATGGAAGGATTGGTTTGAAAAATGAAATGTTGTGTGTTACAATTGCAACAAATATGGTCGCATTGCTAGATTCTGCATAAACAAGAATATGGATAGAAGAGGTTTGGTATACAAAGACAAGAATATGCAGAGAAATGGATAAAGGAAAAGGGAAAGTAACTATGGATGAAATAAGATATCAAATGAAGAAGAAATGGGTGAAGAAGAGTTACTCTATTGTAGGAAATGCACCAAAACATACTTCTGGTAATTTCTCCAGGAACTAGTTTTAGGCCTTTGGCCTAGGGGGAGCTGTCAAGAAAAATTCTTAAAACCCCCTGCCAGTAATTGACATTGGGATATAGGTGAGTGGAGTACAATTATTGGTGAAACAATTGTAAAGGAATTTATGTTGAGTTGAAGGTTTGCGAAGGTTTTTGGTTGGAAACTGAGAAAATAGGGTATTCGGGATGTGTTAGGGAAAGAGCATTTATTACAACAAAAGTTAGGTGTGCAAAATATAAAAAGCAACTTGAAACCCTCATTCATCACTTTGTATCGAAGAGAAGGAGAAGGAGAGCCCCTTGCATTAGAATTTCAAAAGTGTGAGGAGAATTCAACGGTGAAACCCTAATTCATCAGGTATTTCTAAAATTTCAATTTAATTTGATGTGCGTACAAAAGGGGAAATGGAACAAATGAAAGGGAAGATAAACCTGGATGAATATAGTTGTGAGAAGATTATATTTGAAATAAATAAGTTGTCGCATGATGAATTGAAGCAAGTGAATGAATCGAAGCATAAAAGCTTGGAAATTTGGAGTTAATTCCCCTATTTCGAAAATGCATAAATCATTGAGTTTATTTTGGAAAAAATGAATGATGATATTCTAACTTTGGATAAATCCTATCATATCTTGAAAGAAGTGATTGCAGCTATAACTAGGGTATGCAAGGTTGGGAATGTGCTGAGGAAGAAATAAATTTGGAATAAAGAAGTTGAAACCCTAACTGGAGTAACTGGAGACCAAAGGGCATTGATATTATCGACAATAAAAGACTCAGTGGCAAGGTACATTGTGCATGGAATATCTTACAAAGATTTTTTTAAGAATAGAGAAGGTACAACTTCGGCTAGAGCTATTTACATTTCACATAAGATGACAATGGAAAATAAGGATTTTGATCTTTGTGGACTACTGAAAGATCAACTAACAAAGAATGTGCAATTAACAAAGGAGACAAGTTACCCTTTTAGGTTTTGTACTTTGGTTATATGCCTTGTGATGTATTTTTTGAATTTCTTGCCCTTGAGTGATAATGTATTATGGGAAGAGATTGAACTAGTTTTAAAAAAAAATTACATTTATTCTAATAATTTAGAAAACTATGATCAAGTATATGAAAGTTTATTTAAGGGTTTGCTAAGGAAGTTTGGATCAACCGGTGTTTCCATTTCGGTAAGAGGACTTGAGGTTGGTTCCTCCTCTGGTGAGATGGAGAGAAATAAGAAAAGAGAAAAATACATTGTTGATTGTTCTCCACTAGAATGCAAGACTCTAAAAGTTTGTAAGGCCCCACCTTTAAGGAAACCCTCAAAACTACTCATGAATTCATATCCATAATAATCGTGGTCATCCCTGGTACATAGGCGCATCAATAAATTGCATGCTATGATAATACTTGGTTGTTTGGTCATTGCCTCAGTTTTTGTTATAACCTATTGTAATATAAGTAGATATTGCTAACTATTAGCTCAAGGAATGAGAAATAATTTCTATTTTAAAGCCATGTGTTTTATTTATATGAATTATATTACTATAGTAAATGATAAAGAACATTATACCTATCTATGTATATATAGACTATGTTGAAGTGCATATACTTATATCAAAATTGGGGGGATGTAATGCCCCACCCTTTGTGTGATTCACTTTACCTTCTAATGCACATTCCATTAACCATGGGGATGGGGTTAGATAAATCAAAAGTTAAAATAAAGTGACTATTAGTTGCCATTTAATAGTTTTGGTTGGTATTACGATGTTACTATTACTTGGATGAAACATTTAACCCTATTCAAGCATTTAATATGTTATCATAATAAATATTTCTTGAACTCAATTTTATAACTTCTTGGAAAGTTAAGAATCTAGTAGATTATAAAAAAAAAAGTGATTTGTTGCTGCATTGTGTTAGTAAGAGATTGTAATTCATTTTAGAACCAGTAAATAATATTAATTCCTTGTAACTTGAGTAGGTTTGTGAGGAAACATGAGGTTCCTTGCCCCATTTGACATTATGTTTCCTTAGTATAGCTCTTGGTTTTGAAATCTTTATTATGTAGAGTTGGTATGACCTCGATGTTAGAGTAGGTGAATATTTTAGGTTCCTCTTTTTAATTATGTGAGGAAAGGGAGTATAAATAATCAATAAGGCTCATTGGAGAATTGGATGAATTCTTTAGTTATAACTAATTCATAACATTATTGTTTTAATGTTCAAATCTTGACTAAATAGTGGTATTATTATTATGGTTAAAAAAATAAATAAATAATAATAATTACACCCTCTAGTACATACTCTTTTTGTATTAAGACAATTAAAATACATGGAGATTATATAGCTATAAATACTTCATATTAATAATAATACTTTGCCTAAAGAAAATGGATCTACACTTATATTGTCATGCCATAACCATAATTCTTTTGAATGAAGGAAAAGATGGTATCTAGTATTAGCATGGGGTTAATTTACAAAAAAAAAAGGTTAGCCGTAACAAATATATTGATAAAGCATTAAAAGTAAATTAAATTTCCTCAAGCAAAAAGAACTTCAAATAAAATCATTGTGAGGGGGTCTTAATGATAAGAAAGATAATTAAATAAATGCTCATTGTGAAATCCTTCAACACTCGGATGGATTGAAGCTATTAGATTGGAGACCACCCTATGCTATAGGTATATATTTAGGAGTAATGGTTCGAGTAGAGGAGATAATCATTATGTTCATAAACCAAAGACTTAGTTATTGGTGGGATGACGATTGGATATGGGAATAAGGAACGAATCGAACCCATAGGAGGATTTGAAAATAGAAAAGAATATTTACAAAGAATTTATGCCAGAAGCAAGGACATGGAGTGGACTGTAGTTTAATGGTTGAAAATGACTTCACTGTGGCATGCCTGTCTTTACGATGATGTTCAGTCCAACACATTAAATGAGGGCATCGTTGGGATACTTGAAAAAGGCGATTGACAGAAGCTTTATTCATCTCTGTCACCGATAGGGATTGAAGGGGGGTAAAACAACTGATACGCCTCCTCTTTTTCTGACACATTGTTATGGGAGGCTACGTAGCTTGTGGGAGGGAGGAGACTACTTGATAGAACGTGAGCTTCTCATCTTTGATGCAACACTGAGCGCTGGGGATTTGTGCGGGGAAGGAGACAGATGAGAGAACAAATAAATAAATAAATAAATAAAGGACTGCAACATTAAATCAGAGGGCAGAGGGAGAGGTCAGGAGGACGGTGGACAGGATGAATAGAGAGAGAGGAAGTTTATGTTCTATTGTTTTGGAGATCTCATTCTTTGAGGCACTCCTTCAACCGATTCACGTGACTGGTCTACACACGCACATTTGCACACATATTGACCACGGCAGTTGCAACTACAACGGGGGTTTACAAAAAAAATGCCTTCATCACATATGCTGGGTGGAGGTCCATAACCAATTGCAAGCTTCCATTTTTGGCGTAGATAGAGGAGGCTATCAAAGGCCACCACGATTCCACTTAAAAGAAGGAAAAGGGAACGATGGGGGATGGTTTTGGAGATTCCCGCACAATCAAATGATTGCATGTAAGCGCACAAGTAGGGAGAATGTTGTCCCTTAGATGACATTCTTGAGGCGCAATGTCAAATAGAACATGTGACTTGTCTAAGCGTCGACATTTGCATGAATATCTACCAGAGCAGTTATAACTACAACATCATACAAAATTGCTTCAGTCTATATGCTGACGTCCACACCGAGCTGCAAAGCCCCCATTTTGGCGCAGGTAGAGGATGCTATCAAAGGTGTGGATTCTCAACCAACATGATACTATTTTCACAGAATCTTGAGGTAACTCGATGGCCATTGCTGCAGTGTTTTTGTTTTGTTTGAGAAATCTGTATGAGGCTAGACCGTTTCTATTGAAATTCATTTCATTATTAAGCAATTCTTATTTATTTTTATCTATTAAATGGAAGCATTGGTTGTAGTTTATGTGTGATAGGATAGAGGTAACCTACTCACAACTGTTTACTACTTTTATAGCAAATGTAGGAATATTTTACAATAATACACACTAAATAAAATAGTTGGATGAGTATATACGTATGAACATAGGACAGATTTAAATCTCCCTAATATGTGTTCTCTCACAACCTCACCACATGCCCACGAGACTATGGATTTCCTTATGCCACGAAGGAAGTATGGGCTTGAGCCACTCAGTTTCATTGATGATGTTTTTACTATGAAATAAAATACAAATTAATTCGTGAACGATCAAAAGACCAATGGAAAGTAAGGTAATGTTTATTGTTTGTAATGAAGTGAAGTCAACCAATAGACATCATCTTGGGCAAAGAAAGAAGTTTTTGTCATTAACACTCTACACATTAACAGTTTCAACTACCCTTGGGTATACTCCACCATACCCAAAAGTAAAAGGAAGGAAATTGGCCTTAGTTGAATTTTAAAGCCCTTGACCTTGAGGCCTCTGCCATGCTTTCTCTTGTGAAACTTTTTGAGCTACCACAGTATCTCCTTTCTAACCCTTTTGATAATCACAGTGGTGGGATTTGTGGTTACATTTTAATATTATTCCCCTTAGAGAATTTTAGTTAGAGTATTTGTTTAGTATTATTATTAAATTAATAATCGTTATCATTGTCAATAGTCATTGAGTTTGCTTACAATAGTATTGAGTCTCTATTCAATCTTTAGGAGGGTAAAGTGGGATTGTGATTATGTTGGTTGTGATAATATTTTTTTATGGTGAAGTTCTACATATTATATGTGCTATAGTATTGAGGTTTTTAGAAAGTTATTGTTGATGGTGTTTTTATGCACTTCTCAACACAGGCAGTGCGTAGATGCACTTCCTCTCTTGAAAGACAATCTCCCACAATCGAATTGCAGAACACTATCCCAAGGTCTCTCGGGTGTCAGGTCATGACAATGCTAAGATACCTTAGTAGTTTGATGTGATTTGCTGGAATCACAAGGCAGCCTTACAGAAACACAAAGTATGGACACAAAGCATGAAGTTGGATCTTCAAAAAAAGAGTTTTTAGCATGAAAGCAGTTATGTCTTGGCTGTAGGTTCAAACAGCAGTCTCAAACTCCATCTAATCGTTAGATTTGGCTTTATAAAGTGCAATGAACCTTGGTGTTGTTCAGTTTCTAAAGAAAGTGAAAAAAGAGTGAAGGGGAAGAAAAGTTCCTAAGCCTAAAGCTTGCTGCGAACAGTAATAATGGAGTCCTTGCAATGGACAATTCCTTCAAAACAATATCCCACTTAACCAGGGATTTCACAGTATCATGGAAATTGTGCAATCTTCTAAGGGCTGTAGATTTTTATCCTTCATCCACCACATACATGCATGAACTAAAGATAAGTGTTTGAGGCAGCTTAAAACAGGTCTAGGCTAACTTTGCAAAGCTATCTACCTTCAGCAAACAGCAAAAAGCATGGACTAAGGGATCATCAACAAAGCAGGAATTTTCATGAACAACCAACAACATTCCTAAAATTATCCAAATGACATGAACAACTAACTAAACAGTAAAGAGATCTGAGTTAAACATCTAAGATTGGAGAAGTGAATCAAATAACATGAGAGAAAACAAGGAAATGCACCAAGTCAATGCTATTTCTCATATATTTCAGCAGCATGTCTTTACAACAACTCAACTCTCACTTTTGCAAATGAGGGGAGTGCTCTATTTATAGTTTCCAAAAAACCAAATGAATGGCCAAGATTTATTTCCATTGTGTGGCCACGATTCATTACAAATTAGGGTTTCACCTACCCCCAAATAGATTTACAATTAAAAAAACATCTTTTGTCTTTTCCCTATTTTGTCATCTAGTGGATGACACTATTTGCATTTTCGTCCTGTAGCTAATTGCTGTCCCTTTGGCTGTAGCTACTCTTCTGAGAAGTCTTCTTCTTCGGCTGGGCTGTCTGGTTGCTCCTCGGAGGCTGCGTGTTCAATATGCTTGAGGATCACGGCCTGGAGCTTGTCTATATTGAGGATTTCACATCTCAACACCTGATAGCTCCATTCTTTGGCATTCTCTTCCAGCCGCTTCCAATCCTCGTCATACTTCGAGCCCTGATCTCTGAAAAGCTTTGATCTATCGAAGGCACGGGCAGTGAAACTTAAGAAGTCCGTTGTGATATCTCCGGCGGTCCTGTCCTTCATTCGTTCTTCAAAATATGACCTGACCTTTCCTGCATCTAATTGCACCGTGGGAATATCATGGCCCGTCATTAGCTTGAGGTACTCGGTGCATTCTGCTCGGATCTCCTTGATCCACGCAATATCTGGATCTATTCTGCCCTAGATCTGTTCCATCCTTTCTCTTCGATTGATGAGGTCCCTGCGCCATACGTCAACCAACCAGTGAACTTCCTTCCTCAGTTCTAGCTTTTCCTCCCACGTGCTTTCTGGTATTTGAAGGATGGCCTCAACCTTCGGGAAGGCAGAGTCGTAGATCATAGGGAAGTTGGTGCAGAGCTTCCTCGTGCCCTCTAAGGATTGAATCAAGTCTAGGAACTTGTTGGCTATTTGCACAGCCAAGCCGATCCCTACGTTTCTGACCTTTGCAACCTACTAGAACCAGTCCTCTGTGGTCTTTTCTAAGTTTTTCCTCCTCTCCAGCTTATCTATCTGCTCCTTGGAGAGTAGCTGTGGCACGGCCGTGGAGATAGTGGGCAGGTCGTCTATTCAAGACCACTGCTAGATGTAGTCGGTTAGGGTAGCAACCTGCGCCTTTAACTCATCTTTGGTGATCTTATCCTGCTTAATCAGATGCACCACCGTGGCCACTGACTCCTCCAGATGTCCAACCTTCTATTCCCTGGTTACTGTCCCTAAGTTGACCGTGGAGATATTGTAGCTTACTCCGGCTTGGCCAACAGTTGGCGTCGCTATTTGTGCAGCCCGGGAGCCAGAAGCGTCCATGGTTATCCTGGAACGAACCTTAGGCTTCTTCTCCTTCTTCGTTGTGGCTAGAGATCGAGCCAAGATGGCCTCCAATCTTGACCTTGGGTCGCTCAGGATAGGAGTAGTCTTTTCAAGTTGCTTTTCTAGCCAGTTGGGCATGGTAGATTGGTCTTTGGGTGTATCATGGCTGCCTTCACCCGTCTCAGCCAGAGGCAAGACTTCTGCTTCCTTTTGCCTTTCAAGCTCTTCTTTTTCCCTGGCAACATCCTCCTCCTCGTCGGAGTCTGGATAAAGTACGAGGTGTTTAATGGGTGCCTCGGTGGTCAGTACTTGAATGGGATCCTGTTCTTTGGCTGCCCCTTCTCCTTTCTTCTCTTTAGTGGCCTCGGGTTCTGGACTCTTCACCATGTGGGTCTCAGCCTCAATGATATCCCTTTTTGACTGCTCCTCTTGCGGCTGCCCCTGCTCACCACGCAACGACCGCTCCGTCTCCTCCCTAACATTTTTAGGCTACTGAGCTAACTCCTCTTCCTCGTCCTCAGAGAAGACCCAAATAACTTCCTTGGCATCTGAGCTAGCCTCTCCATCCCCGCCCTCGGAGGAGTCCGTCTCTTCTTCCTCATAAGCAACTTTGTCAATGGTTCTATGCTCGTGCTCGGGTTGCTCGTAATAGTCATCGGCCTCCTCCTCCATAGGCCTTGAAGCCTCCTGCTCCAACTCCTCCATCTCCTTGGAAATCTGCATGGTCGCCTCCATGGCCGGCAGACCTGTTGGCGGTTGCGACGGCTGAGCTATTGCGAGGGCTTGGGCGAGGGCAGCTTGGAGAGCAGGGTCCATTAAAAGTTGCGAGAGCTCGGGGGGAAGACTCTGCAGGTGCCGTGTAATGGCCTCGGGTACGCTAGAAAGGGGAATAGGCGATGGTATTGTTGCCAGAGGCAGGGAGGTGATGGGTGACATGGCAGCAGCAGAGGAAGGGGAAGTGGTGATGCTTGAGGAAGAGTCAATATTGACTATAGACCTGGCTGGGGACGAAGTGGCAAGGTGGACAAAAATGTCCACCGCTTGCGGGGATGAGGCAGCTGTGGCCTGAGAGGGGGGTAGCACACCAGTCGGGGGAGGAAGGAGCAATGGAGGCTGCACCTCTGTTGTGACCATTGTCCTTTTAAGCTTCTTTAGAGACGAGCCTCCCGTATCCTTTGCTGCTTGTTCTTTGAGGCCCCCGGACTGTGTCGTTTCTACCTCTTTTCTCTTCTAGGACCTGGTGATGGGGGGAGACTTGGAAGTCTCACCAGCTGATGAGGAGGCAGCAATGTCCTCCGTGGTGCTCAGCCTGCTTTTGAGTGCCTCGTAAGTTAGAGTCACCCCCTGTTGCTCTAGTTGTGCCACCTGTCCATCAACCCACTCCTTGGTGCGAGCTATGATAGGCTGGGTGATGGTATCCAGGTCCTCGACCTCCTGTTCATCCCAGTCGATGGAGGGGATCGCTAGGTTGGCAACCACAGGGTACTTCAGGTGCACCAGTGTGGATTCATCTTCCTCAAGCTGGTCTGACACCCGAAACAGCTGCACTCTCCTTAAGAACTGCACCGTCATTCACATGTAATGTCTCTGGCGAACCTCCTTATCATCTCTACAATCTGCCCAGAAATCTTCAACATGGTACAGGTGGGCGTATGCTGGCCCCAGCGCTTTCCTGACGTGGCCATGGGGGTCCATTCGTGGGTGAGCCATGTACCATTCAAAGTTATACTCCTTGAGTTCTTTTTCTGAGTTGCCGGTGCATTAAGATGTTTGCAGCTGATACTGGCCCTGGCCGAGGATCATGGGATAAGGGATCCCTGCTACGTGCTTCTGGCTGAAGACTGCCTGAATATGTTGGAGCTGCCGGGAAAGCTCCAAGAGAATAATCCTATCATTTGGGTATTTGGGCAGCTTGTTCGGCCGTTCCATGAATCCCTAGGCACGGATGTAAGTGAACTTCGGGAACTGAATGTATAAAAAGGAATACTCCTTCAAGAGTGCCCTGGTGCTGTGAGATACCCTTCTCTCGAAGTCCCTGGCTATCAATCTGATAATATGGCCTATGAAGGCATCATTGATCCGGCAGTACTCCTTTTTGAAGTAGCGGTATTGTAGTTGAGGGTACCGGTCAAAAGGCTTAAGCCCTCGTTTGTGATCTTCATTCGGCACCATGAAGAGCCCACTATATTGCCTCTTATCTGCCAATGAGTACACCAGGTACGAGGTCATGTAAAACTTGTTGCTCTTCTTAACATTTACGAACTGTTCATGGAAGCAGTTGCTGATGATACTCCCCCAGTCAAACGAGATCTTGGTTTCCACATCTTCATTTCCTCGTATGATCTGCTCAATGTAATAAGCCATCCACTCCTGGAAGTAGGCAGCTGCTGGGAGGCCCATGACTCTGCTTAGCATAGTCACCAAGTCGTGATAGTCCTCTTGAAAGTCGCTGCGGAACAGCTCTTGGGGAACTTTAGCAGCGCTGCCCTGCTTCTCCTTCAACCAGTAAATGTTGATTGACTTCTTGATGTTCAATGGACTGCCATCCCATGCCGCCTGACACTACTCCAAAGTGGGGACTTGCATATGTGGGAATGTTGGAATGTGGAATGTTTTTTTAATTCCTTCCTGAGACATGTCGGCAAGGACATTCCCTTCTTTGTCTACGATTGTCCGGGTATCCGTCTGATAGGCTTCTCGGCAAGCCATCACCAGTTCAGGTGCTATTAGAGACGGGGGGAAGCTAGCAGCTTTAGCGATTCTGCTTTGGCGTATCAATCGTGCATTCTTTGTCTTAGGGTCGACCTTGACCCTCTGGGTGAACTCATCTATGTCCACCTGGCCTATGTTGGTGTCCAAGATCTCTTTCCAATCAGTCGAGACCTTCGACTGAAGCGGTTCACCCTAAAATTGGAACTTCATTTGGTCTTTGTCATCTCTCCCACGGGCAGCCCTTCCGGATTTCTTACCCTTGTCCTTTTCGGTAGAGGCCCATGAAGTTCCTGCGGCCGATTCCATATATCCTGCAGGCAAAGGGCGAAGTTAGCACAAGAAAATACCGAAAACGTTAATGTTAGTCCGTATTGCGAGCATATTATATAACCAACCATTCAAATGCATCATAAATTTAATTCTCTAACAATATTGATTTTACTTTAGGGGAAATAAGCAATCCGGGCCCGGAGGGCCGGACTTCCCTGGCAGGAATGCTGCCAAGAAGGGAAAACACGCCCGAAAGTTCCTGGATACCCCCATTGGTTAGATTTTAATGTTCTAAGAGACCCATGATGAAGAATGGCCTGTTTTAAGACGTGGGTCGAAGTCAGATTCTCGATTGGACTTGATTTGGAATGATTTGGGGAGCTCCGGGGGTTTCAGGCCGGAAGGCGGTCTGGCAAAGGAAGCCGGCAGCGGCGGACGTCAGGCAGAAGTCTGGCAGCGGAAGTCCGGAGGCTGGAACCCGTGAAGGCAAAGGTCGGCCGAAAACAGGTTTACCTTA
The DNA here is from genome assembly GCA_007258455.2 of Sequoia sempervirens. Taxonomy (NCBI): domain Eukaryota; kingdom Viridiplantae; phylum Streptophyta; class Pinopsida; order Cupressales; family Cupressaceae; genus Sequoia; species Sequoia sempervirens. Next base: position 756,304,240 of record VDFB02058242.1, on the reverse strand, counting down.
ACAGCTTTATACCAGACGGCATTTGGGGCACCGAGACCCGGAGGCCGGGAGGCTGCTAGTTGACGGCCGCCATGTAATTTTGATCGTTTCGAACGGCGGTGGCAAGTAGACTACTGGAGCCCGGAAGACGGGACGACATGAGGGATAGGCCGCAACAGTTACTTGTCGATGATTTGTACAGCGGCGGAGACAAGGGAACCAGGATCCGAGACACGGGGCGCCGCGAGGCGACGGCCGCCGGGAAATTTCATAAACGCACGAGCGACACCGGCGGCGAAGGATGGACCGGGACTCGGAAGGCGGGCCGACGCGCCCCGACGGCCGCGGCAAGATGTTGCCCTAATCAAAACGGCGGCGGCGAAAGGGACCACGGGGCCCGGGGTCAGAAAGAAAGGGCACGACGGCCGCCACGAGGATTCTGTGATGATCTGAGCAACGGCGGCGAAAGGGGAGCCGGGACCCAGGGTCTAGAGGGACAGAGGACGCCGGCCGCCGCGAAATTTCAATACAGCCCGGGCGACGGCGGCGGCGAAAGATGGACCGGAGCCCGACAGTAGGGAAGCTGGGTGGGTTTGGCCGTGAGGGATGGCAGAAACGTCACGGAGTTCCGGGGGCGGAACTCCGGACGGCCGGGCCCGGAAAGTCGTGGGGACGCAGAAGCAGGGGCGTTGCCGGGAGATTTTGAAGTTTAAAACGGTGGCGAACGTCAAGCGGAAGCCCGAGACAGGAAACCCGGAGGCCCGGGCCCGAAAGGACGGACCTCCGTCGGGGATTGTGATTCTGATTCCGGCGGCGACTGGAGGTTTCGGGCCCGGCGGCGTTCTTCGCCCTGTGCGAAGAACACCCGCGACACGGATAAGTCCCGGGAGACAAAAGGGTAATTTCGATGGCCCTCGGCAAATTCGAACATATGGGTTTTGGGCGCGACGCGGGGGTGTTCCTTTTAGACCATTTAATTTTGTTCTTTAATTCAGTTAAATCCTCAAAATGATTGAAAATGACGGGAGAGCGAACGAGGACAGCCTACCTCCAACTTGCTAAGCGGGACGATGATGGGATGCACCAGCAGAGTTGACGGAACGATGCTGGGGTCGATGATCGTGATGGTGCAGTCTGCAAGTGGGCTCCAATTCGGTCGCTGCTCCAATCCGCTAAAATTTGCAAGTTAAAATGACAGTGGCGGGCCTCAGTTTATATACCCCACCGGGCATTAATGGCGCATTTAATGCCTCGTACGTCCGCGCCAAAAGTCGGTGAGATTCAAATTTGAGTCGGCGGCGGCGACGAGGCCTTCAGGATCCGACGGGCAGGAGGCTGCGCAACAACGGCCGCCGCTAATACTTTAGGCGACCACGGACTATGGCGGCGATGGAAGGATCGGGGCCCAGAGGGCGGGGCGCGGTGAAGAGTTCGCCGCCGAAGAAACTTTCGCACTTCGTTTGGACGGCGGTGGCAAACAACACCCCGGGGACCAAAGGGCGGGCGGCCGCAAGGAGTTCGCCACCATTTGATTTTTCACTTCGGCGACGGCGGCGGCGAACAAGACGCAGGAACCCGAGGGATGGGCGGCCGATGGAGGATCGTCGTCGCGGACAGCGATCCTGGGACGGAAGTCCGGACTCGGACTTCCAGAGCCCGGGGCCCGAAGGAGCAGAGACCGGCCGGGAAACCCGCCAGGACAACGAACGGCAAATGGTGGGGCGAGTTCCGAAGGGCGGAAAGATGCCCGGGAAACGCCGCCGGGGCGGCAAATGAAAAGGGGAAACCCGATAAGGGAACCCCGGAGGCTCGGGCCCGGAGGGTCCTAGAGCCGCCCCAAAGCCCAAACGGCCTAAGGAACCCACAAGGCCCCAAAGGGCACCAAAATTTAAAAAGGGAGCCACGGTCGATCTTAGGATGAAACTTTAGGGTAGTACCGACCATGCAAAATGTCAAAAAGGAGGGGCACACAAAACGAGGTAGTCCTGACAGACCCGACAAGGTAAAAGAAAAGAGGGTCCCCGTTCCCAACGGGGCGTGTGTGCTGAGGGCACAACAAATGGCGACTCCGCTGGAGAACGCTCCGGAGCGTTCTAGGGATAAATATTCATTCAGGACCCAGAATCTCTGGTTTCGCAGACCAGAAATGGCTTCCAAGGATGAATCCGGGAGAGCGAGATCCTTAATTGGGTCAGCTTACATGACATCTCGAAAGTGTGTGTAGAGTGAGTTCATTCCTTTCCTAGGGATAGTAACCAAGGTTATTACTTGAACCAAGTGAGCTACATAAGTTGTCTAACACCAAAAGTAACCTAGACATTGCTCCGCTGCCAGTCAGGCGTCCATAGCCCCGGCGGAGTTGTCGCTACAATCTCATGGATATTGCTCTACTGCCAGCCGGGCGTCCATAGCCCCGGTAGAGTTATCCAAACACCCATACGGTCGTTTATTTTCTTTGTTCAGAGTTTATTTTCTCTTCTTTTTTGCTTTGATATTTCATTTCTCTTTTACCGTTTAGCTCGACCGGGTAAGCAGTGAAGCCTACAATGGGTTTGAGACTGTAGTGGTCACTGGAGTAGACTTAAGATTTTTCACTTACTTGGGTGTCGTGACAACCACAGCACGGTCCTTCAGAATTTATTATTATGTAATTCGTGCAAGATTCGAGATGTGGGTAAGAAGATCCGGTGAAGGGTCAAGTTCTGAGCAGAATTCAGACAGGGAAATCATTCACAGACAGCTCTGCAAAGACCGATAGTCTAGAGTGAATGTTTAGCCATAGAACACAAAGAATGGACAGCATAGTGAACTGCTTGTTAGGCAAGCACGGCCACCACAAAGGAGCGGGAAACCTCTCTTCAAACAAAACTGTCGGGAGGGAGAAAGCAAACAACGACGCGAGCAAAATGCAACAAGCAAGAAAGCAACTATTCTAACCTATGCACAAGTATTTACAGCGAAGAGCTCGAGGGAGCTCAAGCTTGGAAGTAATGCTTCAGGTGCTGCCCATTGACCGGCAACGAGACGTTTTCACCGGTTAAGTTTTTCAAGTGGAAGGCATTATCTCCCAAAATCTCAGCTATCTGAAAGGGGCCAAGCCAGAGCTTGTCGAATTTATTGTGTCCCCCTTTCTTTTCGTGGGCCTTGTCCCAATATAGGACCAAATCTGCAATCCTAAAGGCCTTAATTTTGGCTCGGCGGTCGAACCATCTCTTCACTACGCCCTGATGCTTGGCGAAATTTTCTATTGTGCAGTCTCGAACTTCCTCTAAATGTAACAGTTCAGCTAGACAGGCTTCCCTACAATGTCCTCCTTCATAAAAGTCGTTGATGAATTGAAGAGTCAGAATTTTCAGGTGGATGGGGAATATTGGCTCAAGACCATAGACAAGGTGGAACGGGGAATCACCAAGGGCAGCCTTATGGCGGGTGCGATCAGCCCAAAGGGCGAAACGGAGTTGGGTATGCCAGTCCTTGGGATTCCTATCTAGCAGTTTTTTTATCACGGTAATCAAGTTCTTGTTGGTGGACTCGGCAAGGCCATTGCCCTGAGGGTAGTAATTGGATGAAAATTTGAGGGCAATCCCATAGTCAAACGCCCAGCTAGCAAATTTTAAAGAAGCGAAGGCAGGTCCATTGTCACATACTAGAGCATACGGACAACCAAAGCGATTTAAAATGAAGCTTTCTAAGAAATCAGTAACTACTTTAGTTGTACAATGCTTACAAACTATTGCCTCCGTCCATCTAGTATAATAATCAGTAGCGGTTAGGATGTACCTATGTCCCGCAGATGATGGAGGGCTTACCAGACCGATGAAGTCGAGACCTCATTGTGCAAAAGGTCTTACCTCCAGCACGGGTTGTAGTGGGACAGCAGCATTCCTTTCCCTGGTGGCAGTGGTCTGGCACGTATGGCATGAACGAACATGGCCATGGGCATCTTTGAAGACAGTAGGCCAATAGTACCCTGCCCTTAATATCTGATGGGCCGTAGAAGAACCTAAGCCATGGCCTGTACCAAACTTATCATGAAACTCTCTCAGAACGCGTTCTGCTTCCTCCTTGTCGAGGCATCTTAAATAAATGCCCTCATGATTATTCTTATAGAGAATGGACCCCTGCAACATATAACCGTTGCTTTTCAATCTTAGGGCCCTTTTCTGAACTCCTTGAAAATGCGACGGACACTTATGATTGAGCAGAAAATAAATGACATCTTGGTACCATTCTCCCGGGGAGACATCTTCAATCTGATATTGTTGTACCGTGAGTTCAGGTCCGGCCTCTGTCGCTGTTTCGACCATTGTGCGGGTGAGTGCTTGCCCTCTTACCAACTTCATAGGTTGGATCTCCATATCATATTCTTGGAGCAGAGTGACCCACTTGGCCCTCCGTTCGCCCAACTCGTTTTGCATGAGAAGCGTTTTGACTACTGGGTCAGGGACGATTGCGAACACCTTGTTGCGTAGAATGTAATGTCTAAATTTCTTTACTCCCCTAACGAGAGCATACGCCTGCTTTTCTATATTGTGGTAACACAACTCAACATCTTTGAGGGGTGTGCTCATGAAGGTGATCGGATGCTCATTTCCCTCGTCATCCTTTTGGGTTAACATACTGGCACAAGAATGCTCCGAAGCAAATGAATAAATGTAGAACGGCTTCAAATAATCTGGACTGACCAACACAGGTGCCTCAGCAATGGCTCGTTTGATCTCCTTAAAGGATTGTTTGGCCTCTGGTGTCCATTCAACTTTGGCGTCCTGCTTGAGCATGGCATTGAGAGGTTTGACTATTTCTGCGAAGCCGGTGATGAATTTTCAGACGAAATTAATCTTTCCGAAGAAATACTTTAATTCCTTCTTGCTGCCCGGGGGCTGAATCTTGAGTAGTGACTCAATGCGCTCAGGATCAATGGAGATTCCTTGCTCTGAGATGATGTGCCCGAGTAATCTGCCTTCGGTCACTCCAAAAATGCACTTCTTGGGGTTGAGAGAAACCCCGAATTCCTGACATCTCTGAAATACTTTGCATAGGTCAGAGACGTGATCACCTCACTTCTTGGAGAATACGGTCAGATCATCCATATAGATGATTATACATTTGTCGATCAGGTCCTTGAAAGCGATATCCATGGCACGTTGGAAAGTGGCGCCGGCGTTGATGAGCCCAAACGGCATTCTGCTATACGCGAATGTCCCCCACTTAGTGGTGAACGCAGTCTTATGGCGATCCTCATATTGTACCATTACTTGATTATACCCGGAGTATCCATCGAGGAATGACATCATCTGGGAGCCATTGACAATTTGCAGCACTTCATCCAGTGAAGGCACCGGATAGTTGTCCTTTTCTGAGGCGCGGTTGAGATTACGGAAATCCACGCACAATCTGATCTCTCCATTCTTTTTCTTGACCGGGACCAAATTAGCCATCCACGTGGAATGCCTAACGGGAAAGATGATCCTTGCTGAGAGTAATTTCTGCACCTCCTTGTAAATAATAGGTTCTAGTAGGGTATTAATAGGGCGCTGCCGCTGACAGAATGGCCTCACCTCAGTCTTTAGAGGGATGGTATGCGTGATGACAGAGGTGTCGTATGTTTTCAAGTCTTCGTAACTCCATGCCACCACGTCAGGATATCTGCGCAAGGCATCCGTGATCCCCTTCTTCTCTTCGGGCGTGCATATCTTTCCAATGAAAACATTCTTGGTATCCTCGGTTGTTCCTAAGTTGTGAGCATTGCACTGGCTGCTTATAGTCTCCCTTTTCGTTTGCTGGTCTTGATCCCTGATCTGATCCAAATCGAATACACGCTCCAGCTGAACCATCCCTCTAGGGATCGTGTTGGTTTTTAGATTGATAACCCCTTCTATGTCTAATTCAGCCTCCTGTGGATCGGCTTCGTCGATGATTTGGGCAGCAAAGACGTCGGAGCTTGTGATGAATTGGAGTATATGCTTATCATCATTAAAAACCTCCAGGTGGGTGACATTGTCCGGGACCGATGGCGTAGATGTCAACTCAACAGTGAACTTCTTAAGCCCTGAAAAAGAGAGGGGCTGTAACGTGCTGGCTGCTTGGGCCAAGGCATCAGCTGTGCAATTCTGAGCATGAGGGATCAATTGTATGTTGACCGCATCTAGGCCCTCTAGGAGATCCCACACCCTGTGTCTGTAATTGGCGAGTCTTCGATCATGGCAGGAGTACAATCTCCTAACCTGCTTAACCACAAGTGCAGAATCCTCGAAGACTTGCAGTACCCTCACATTTTTCCTCAAGGCCATAAGAAGGCCAAGGACCAAGGCCTCGTACTCTGCCACGTTATTGGTGCAATAAAATTGTAATCGATGGGCAGCAAGAAATGTCTTACCCGTCGGACTGATGAGTTCAATCCCCGCTCCAGCTCCTTGTCTTGATTTTGATCCATCAAACAGGAGCGTCCAGCACTCAGAGGATTCCTTATCTTCGGGTTTGATTAAGCCTTCGTTCTCTTTTGGCTGGAAATCGAGCCTAGTGATCTTAGGAAGGCTTTCCTAGTTGAGGCAACGATCAGCAGGTGGTCTTGGTGGTGCCTCCTTTGGTGTTTCCATAGGAGGAGCAGCGGCTTTCTTAACCTGCTCCACTGCTGCTTGGCACAAGCAACAGTGAAACTCGGAGTGAGTAGCGTTGTGGACCCTACACCAATTCGACAATAATAGGTCTTGGAAATTCATCCTAGCTCCTAGGCTGAGCTGATCTCTTGCGCATTTTCCCATAAACTCTTGGAAGCCATCGAGCAATCCCCAGTCGTCACTTTGAACTGGCACGTCATCAGCTTCTGCCAACATTTCTTCATCTGGGGGCATTTGCTCGGAACCCGCCGAGGGGCTACATAATACCAGCAATACCTCATTTGCTCGTTCTCCCTGAAGCTCAAGCTCATTTTGGTAAGCGAAAGGGCGGTAATTCCCCAAGTCAGTCTCTGCGAACAGCACCTCGCTGAGATTATTGTATTCCGTGATCATATATTTCATCCGGGGTTCACGGTCAATACGAATATGATTTGGCAGCCCCTTCCACGGTAGCCACAAGTGAGACAAGTCGGTGGCGGTGTATCCGTTTAGCACCTTGGTGAACTCTCTCCCGAGAATGATTCCATAGGCATCAGGTATGTCTACCACTTGGATATCCACAACCTGTTGTATCCGAGGGTCCGCAGCGATTTGCATGGGGATGCGATTTATTTCGCCCACGATATTAATCTATGTTTTGTCGAGTTGGGTGACCTTTCTCTTTGAAGGCATGGGGTGATGCCAAGAGCCTTGCACACAGCCAAGGGCATAAAGTTGGCAGACGCACCTGAATCGAGTAAGCAGTTGTGCAAATTCTTGCCAAAGACCCTAATAGTAGTCAGGAAAGGGGGAGTTTCCGGTCTCCCTTGGAGGATACTGACGGGTGTGTCCATTTGAGTTATTTGGCCTTTGTTCCTGTCATTGCCTATATCCTTGGTTTGTTTAAATTTCTGGTCCTTGGGAGGCTGTCTACCAGCCCTCTCTGGCTCCTTTTTAGTGTATCTACCAGCCGACTGATTCATGGGCATATGATTCCTTCTTTTGGTGTTGTCCTGTATCTCTTGTTCTTTCCTGGGCTCCTTAAAGGTTACCCTCTTGACCGGAGTCTCTTGTGTCGTGCTAGGTGAGGGAGTCCCATTCAGAACCCTGAAAAAGGCGTGCCTTACAGCAGGAACCTTGAGCAATTCGAAGGCCGACAAACTGATTTTGACCTTCTTGAACTCTTCCGCCACATATTCACCCATTTGCTCGATTTTAGAGCTAAAAACTTGGCCTATGGGAGAACTAAGGGTTTGACTCTTGGTTTGCTCGGGCAGATTTTGGGGTTGGCCCTAAGGCTGACCTTGCGCTGGGTTTTGGGATTGGTTTCTGCTGAGGTATTGGGCGGATATATAAGTGAGCCCTTGGTTATTGCTGGCATTTGGATCAGGCGGGGTGGCGAAGTTGTTTGGTGGAGTAGAAGTGGTGAAGGGTCCGCCGGCTTGCCTATTCCTAAGGAAATAGGGACTTGACCATTGATGGAACATGTGGACCTCATCGACAAATGGCTCTTCTTCACCCATCGAACCGTTATCTACCGAATCAAAAAGTTGAGCTAGAGTTGATTCGTTGCTTACCTCTTGCGCTTTCTCATCCTCGATGGGGGCGGGCTCGGCTTCGGGCTCGTTGCGGTCTCCTCGCGGAAACGGCGCCTGATTGACCACCAAACATGAGGAATCATAGGGCTCTGATGGGACGATGTCCCTGCAGTTGGCATTATCGACGACATTCTGTACCTCTACTTGGAAGATCTCAGCAGCCGCTTGGAATTCAGGACAGTCCAGCTCAGAATGCCTGCTGGTTTTGTGAAGTCGGCACCATCCGGACAAAGCCGCCTCGGCCAGATACACACCGCTGGATGTTCTGTCATTGTCTGCCGGTTGATCGAATGGCGTGGGGACACCACTGTTGTTGGGCCTGGTGTTCCATGTGCAGTTTTTCCTCTGGGAAGGTCTTCTTTCTGTGTTTTGATTGGAATTCTGCCCCCTCTCATAATTCTGCCCCGAGGAGGTGCCTGCTTCCCGGTTATCTCTGTTGTCTTTATTGTCTCGAGACTCCCGACTGTCCCTGTTGAGATTGGCCTGGAAGTTGCGTTGGGAGGCCTGCAGCTGATTATTTTGGTTCTTCAGATGCGTCATCTCTGTGGACATCTTCTTAATCATTTCGGTTAGCTCCTCTAGTTTGTCCTTCTCAGTTGCACCTCCAGGCGACGGGGCCGGATTTTGGAGAAACGCGGGTGGGGCCGCCGGCCGATTTTGATATGCCGGAGGAAAATCCGGTCCTGATAAGTGCAACGGTGCCTGGGGCTGTTGGGAATATGCTTGCTGCTGTGGAGCTATTTGAGAATAGTTGTACTGCTGCTGGGGCTACGAGTAAGATGTTGCGAGAGGCGCATAATTCAACGGCTGCCCCGGATGCGGCACCATAGACAATTGTGGCACCTGGTTCATGAGAGGAGTTTGGTGAGCAAACGCCTGATTGAGCCCCTGAATTTGCATTGGGTGGGCGACGGGCCCCAAAGAGGGCAGAGGGCTGGATATATTTTGTCCCAAATCCGCACTTGCAATGACAGCCTCCGCATAGGCGGTCAGCAAGGTGGCAGGCGGCGGGTGCATCCTTTTTACCAACGCCGCTGTGAGGTTATCCAAGGCTGCGTAGTAGACCGGCAAAGCAGCCGCATCATTATAGAGGTATGGATCTTGAAGCCTCATGTGAGCCCGATGGAAGCGATCGTTGAAGGAGCCAATGGGTTCGTTGACCTCCCTTCTGATGGACATGAACTGCTGGTAAAGGTCAGCGAGGTTGACAGGAATCTTGTACTTATGCAGAAAGGCATTCTTCATCAGGGTCCACGAGGTGATCGATCCTTGCGGCAGATTGATGTACCAGTAGAAGGCCTCTTCTCCCAACGAATGCGGAAAGAGGCGACACGCCACGTCCTTGTGACCCACCTGCATTTTGGTAATTGCCATTTCAAATATCTTGATATGCTCTTCGGCTATTCTTTGCATATCATATGGATGAAATTTTGAACAAAAACCCTCCGGATTCTTGGGCATATTGTTGTAAACAACAAAGTGTATCGGCGAAGGGTTATGCGCAAGCCAAGCCATGAGGGTAGGCAGAGGTGGAACTTGCTGTTGGAGAACAGGGATGTGGGGCTGTATTGGTAATACAACCACAATTTGAGGCTGCCCTTGAGCTATGGCTGCCTGGACTGTGCCTTGGGCTGAAAGGGCCGGGAGAGGAGCGAACCCCTGGCTGCCGGAAGGAAGATATGCAAATGTTGTTTGAGACGGTTGGGTGGAAGATGAAGGCCAACCAAGTGAAGGTGGAGGTGAAATGGAGGCGGATGGAAGAGAGGAAGAGATGAAGCTGCTTCTTTGTGCTCGTTTTGCCCTCGTGGGAGGCTGTAATTCTTTAAATTCTCCCTTGTTTGGGGTTGATCATAGAATCTTTTGAAACCTTTCCGGGGAGAATGATCCGATCCGATCCAGCTTTGCTTTATCCCGTAACTTAGTGTTCCGATCGCTGCCCTCCTTCTAGCGCCAGTTTTGTTGATGGTGTTTATATGCACTTCTCAACACAGGCAGTGTGTAGATGCACTTCCTCTCTTGAAAGACAATCTCCCATAATTGAATTGCAGAACACTATCCCAAGGTCTCTCGGGTGTCAGGTCATGACAATGCTAAGATACCTCAGTAGTTTGATGTGATTTGCTGGAATCACAAGGCAGCCTTACAGAAATACAAAGTGTGGACACAAAGCATGAAGTTGGATCTTCGAAAAAAGAGTTTTTAGCATGAAAGCAGTTATGTCTTGGCTGTAGGTTCAAACAGCAGTCTCAAACTCCATCTAATCGTTAGATTTGGCTTTATAAAGTGCAATGAACCTTGGTGTTGTTCAGTTTCTAAAGAAAGTGAAAAAAGAGCGAAGGGGAAGAAAAGTTCCTAAGCCTAAAGCTTGCTGCGAACAGTAATAATGGAGTCCCTACAATGGACAATTCCTTCAAAACAATATCCCACTTAACCAGGGATTTCACAGTATCATGGAAATTATGCAATCTTCTAAGGGTTGCAGATTTTTATCCTTCATCCACCACATACATGCATGAACTAAAGATAAGTGTTTGAGGCAGCTTAAATCAGGTCCAGGCTAACTTTGCAAAGCTATCTACCTTCAGCAAACAGCAAAAAGTATGGACTAAGGGATCATCAACAAAGCAGGAATTTTCATGAACAGCCAACAGCATTCCTAAAATTATCCAAACGACATGAACAGCTAACTAAACAGCAAAGAGATCTGAGTTAAACATCTAAGATTGGAGAAGTGAATCAAATAACATGAGAGAAAACAAGGAAATGCACCAAGTCAATGCTATTTCTCATATATTTCAGCAGCATGTCTTTACAACAACTCAACTCTCACTTTTGCAAATGAGGGGAGTGCTCTATTTATAGTTTCCAAAAAGCCAAATGAATGGCCAAGATTTATTTCCATTATGTGGCCATGATTCATTACAAATTAGGCTTTCACTACCCCCAAATAGATTTACAATTAAAAAACATCTTTTGTCTTTTCCCTATTTTGTCATTTAGTGGATGACACTATTTGCATTTTCATCCTGTAGCTAATTGCTGTCCCTTTGGCTGTAACTACTCTTCTGGAAAGTCTTCTTCTTCGGTTGGGCAGTCTGGTTGCTCCTCGGAGGCTGCGTGTTCAATATGCTTGAGGATCACGGCTTGGAGCTTGTCTATATCGAGGATTTCACATCTCAACGCCTGATAGCTCCATTCTTTGGCATTCTTTTCCAGCCGCTTCCAATCCTCGTCATACTTCGAGCCCTGATCTCTGAAAAGCTCTGATCTATCGAAGGCACGGGTAGCGAAACTTAAGAAGTCCGTTGTGATATCTCCGGCGGTCCTGTCCTTCATTCGTTCTTCAAAATATGACCTGACCTTTCCTGCATCTAATTGCACCGTGGGCATATCAAGGCCCGTCATTAGCTTGAGGTACTCGGTGCATTCTGCTCGTATCTCCTTGATCCATGTAATATCTGGATCTATTTTTCCCTGGATCTATTCCATCCTTTCTCTTCGATTGATGAGGTCCCTGCGCCATACGTCAACCAACCAGTGATCTTCCTTCCTCAGTTCTAGCTTTTCCTCCCACGTGCTTTTTGGCATTTGAAGGATGGCCTCAACCTTCGGGAAGGCAGAGTCGTAGATCGCAGGGAAGTTGGTGCAGAGCTTCCTCATGCCCTCCAAGAACTGAATCAAGTCTAGGAACTTGTTGGCTATTTGCACAGCCAAGCCGATGCCTACGTTTCCGACCTTTGCAACCTGCTGAAACCAGTCCTCCGTGGTCTTTTCTAAGTTTTTCCTCCTCTCCAGCTTATCTATCTGCTCCTTGGAGAGTAGCTGTGGCGCGGCCGTGGAGATAGTGGGGAGGTCGTCTATTGAAGACCACTGCTGGATGTAGTCGGTTAGGGCAGCAACCTGCGCCTTCAACTCATCTTTGGTGATCTTATCCTGCTTAATCAGATGCACCACCATGGCCACTGACTCCTCCAGATGTCCAACCTTCTGTTCCCTGGTTGCTATCCCTAAGTTGACCGTGGAGATATTGTAGCTTACTCCGGCTTGGCCAACAGTTGGCGTCGCTATTTGTGGATCCCGAGAGCTAGAAGCGTCCATCGTTATCCTGGAACGGACCTTAGGCTTCTTCTCCTTCTTCGTTGTGGCTAGAGATCGAGCCAAGATGGCCTCCAATCTTGACCTTGGGTCGCTCAGGATAGGAGTAGTCTTTTGAAGTTTCTTTTCTAGCCAGTTGGGCATGGCAGATTGGTCCTTGGGTGTATCATGGCTGCCTTCACCCATCTCAGCCAGAGGCAAGACTTCTGCTTCCTTTTTCCTTTCAAGCTCTTCTTTTTCCCTAGCAACATCCTCCTCCTCGTCAGAGTCTGGATAAAGTACGAGGTGTTTAATGGGTGCCTCGGTGGTCAGTACTTGAATGGGATCCTGTTCTTTGGCTGCCCCTTCTCCTTTCTTCTCTTCAGTGGCCTCGGGTTCTAGACTCTTCACCATGTGGGTCTTAGCCTCAATGATATCCCTTTTTGACTGCTCCTCTTGCGGCTGCCCCTACTCACCACGCAGCAACCGCTCCGTCTCCTCCCCAACTATTTTAGGCTGCTGAGCTAACTCCCCTTCCTCGTCCTCAGAGAAGACCAGAATAACTTCCTTGGCATCCGAGCTAACCTCTTCATCCCCGCCCTTGGAGGAGCACGTCTCTTCTTCCTCATAAGCAATTTCGTCAATGGTTCTATGCTTGTGCTCGGGTTGCTCATAATAGTCATCGGCCTCCTCCTCCATAGGCCTTGAAGCCTCCTGCTCCAACTCCTCCATCTCCTTGGAAATCTGCATGGTGGCCTCCATGGCCGGCGGACCTGTTGGCGGTTGCGATGGCTGAGCTGTTGCGAGAGCTTGGACGAGGGCAGCTTGGAGAGCAGGGTCCATTAAAAGTTGCGAGAGCTCGGGGGGAAGACTCTGCAGGTGCCGTGTAATGGCCTCGGGTACGCTAGAAAGCGGAATAGGCGATGGTATTGTTGCCAGAGGCAGGGAGGTGATGGGTGACATGGCAGCAGCAGAGGAAGGGGAAGTGGTCATGCTTGAGGAAGAGTCAATATTGACTATAGACCCGGCTGGGGACGAAGTGGCAAGGTGGACAGAAATGTCCACCGCTTGCGGGGATGAGGCGGCTGTGGCCTGAGAGGGGGGTAGCACACCAGTCGGGGGAGGAAAGAGCAATGGAAGTTGCACCTCTGTTGTGACCACTGTCCTTTTAAGCTTCTTTGGAGACGAGCCTCCCGTATCCTTTGCTGCTTGTTCTTTGAGGCCCCTAGACTGTGCCGTTTCTGCCTCTTTTCTCTTCTGGGACCTGGTGATGGGGGGAGACTTGGAAGTCTCACCAGCTGATGGGGAGGCAGCAACGTCCTCCATGGCGCTCGGCCCATTTTTGAGTGCCTCGTATGTTAGAGTCACCCCTTGTTGCTCTAGTTGTGCCACCTGTCCATCAACCCACTCCTTGGTGCGAGCTATGATAGGCTGGGTGATGGTATCCAGGTCCTTGACCTCCTGTTCATCCCAGTTGATGGAGGGGATCACCAGGTCGGCAACCGCAGGGTACCTCGGGTGCACCAGTGTGGATTCATCTTCCTCAAGCTAGTCTGGCACCGGAAACAGCTGCACTCTCCTTAAGAACTGCACCGTCATTCGCATGTAGTGTCTCTGGCGAACCTCCTTATCATCTCTACAATCTGCCCAGAAATCTTCAACATGGTACAGGTGGGCGTATGCCGGCCCCAGCGCTTTCCTGACGTGGCCGTGGGGGTCCATTCGTGGGTGAGCCGTGTACCATTCAAAGTTATACTCCTTGAGTTCTTTTTCTGAGTTTCCGGCACATTGAGATGTTTGCAGCCGATACTGGCCCTGGCCGAGGATCATGGGATAAGGGATCCCTGCTACGTGCTTCTGGCTGAAGACTGCCTGAATATGTTGGAGCTTCCGGGAAAGCTCTAGGAGAATAATCCTATCATTTGGGTATCTGGGCAGCTTGTTCAGCCGTTCCATGAATCCCTAGGCACGGATGTAAGTGAACTTCAGGAACTGAATGTATAAAAAGGCATACTCCTTTAGGAGTGCCCTGGCATTGTGAGATACCCTTCTCTCGAATACCCTGGCTATCAATCTGATAATATGGCCTATGAAGGCATCATTGATCCGGCGGTACTCCTTTTTGAAGTAGCGGTATTGTAGTTGAGGGTACCGGTCAAAATGCTTAAGCCCTCGTTTGTGATCTCCATTCGGCACCATGAAGAGCCCACTATATTGCCTCTTATCCGCCAACGAGTACACCAGGTACGAGGTCATGTAAAACTTGTTGCTCTTCTTAACATTTACGAACTGTTCGTGGAAGAAGTTGTTGATGATACTCCCCCAGTCAAATGAGATCTTGGTTTCCACATCTTGATTTCCTCGTATGATCTGCTCAATGTAATAAGCCATCCACTCCTGGAAGTAGGCGGCTGCTGGGAGGCCCATGACTCTGCTTAGCATAGTCACCAAGTCGTGATAGTCCTCTTGAAAGTCACTGCGGAACAGCTCTTGGGGAACTTTAGCAGCGCTGCCCCGCTTCTCCTTCAACCAGTAAACGTTGATTGACTTCTTGATGTTCAATGGACTGGCATCCCATGCCACCTAACACTGCTCTAAAGTGGGGACTTGCATATGTGGGAATGTCAGAATGTGGAATATTTTTCTAATTCCTTCCGGAGACATGTCAGCAAGGACATTCCCTTCTTTGTCTACGATTGTCCGGGTATCCGTCTGATAGGCTTCTTGGCAAGCCATCACCAGTTCAGGTGCTATTAGAGACGGCGGGAAGCCAGCAGCTTTAGCGATTCCGCTTTGGCGTATCAATCATGCATTCTTTATCTTAGGGTCGACCTTGACCCTCTGGGTGAACTCATCTATGTCCACCTGGCCTATGTTGGTGTCCGAGATCTCTTTCCAATCAGTCGAGACCTTCGACTGAAGCGGTTCACCCTGAAATTGGAACTTCATTTGGTTTTTGTTGTCTCTCCCACGGGCAGCCCTTCCAGATTTCTTACCCTTGTCCTTTTCGGTAGAGGCCCCTGAAGTTCCTGCGGCCGATTCCATATATCCTATAGGCAAAGGGAGAAGTTAGCACAAGAAAACACCGAAAACGTTAATGTTAGTCCGTATTGCGAGCATATTATATAACCAACCATTCAAATGCATCATAAATTTAATTCTCTAACAATATTTATTTTACTTTAGGGCAAATGAGCAATCCGAGCCCGGAGGGCCGGACTTCCCTGGCACGAATGCTGCTAGGAAGGGAAAACACGCCCGAAAGTTCCCAGATACCCCCGTTGGTCAGATTTTAATGTTCTAAGAGACCCATGATGAAGAATGGCCTGTTTTAAGACGTGGGTCGAAGTCAGATTGTCGATTAGACTTGATTTGGATCGATTTGGGGAGCTCCGGGGGTTTCAAGCCAGAAGGCGGTCTGGCAAAGGAAGCCGGCGGCAGCAGACGTCAGGCGGAAGTCCGGAGGCTGGAACCCATGAAGGCAAAGGTCGGCCGAAAATAGGTTTACCTTAACAGCTTTATACCGGACGACATTTGGGGCACCAGGACCCGGAGGCCGGGAGGCTGCTAGTTGACAGCTGCCATGTAATTTTGATCATTTCGAACGGCGGCGGCGAGTAGACTACCAGAGCCCGGAAGATGGGACGGCATGAGGGACAGGCCACAACACTTACTTGTCGATAATTTGTACAGCGGCGACGACAAGGGAACCGGGATCCGAGACACGGGGCGCTGCGAGGAGACGGCCGCCGGGAAATTTCATAAACGCACGAGCGACACTGGCGGCGAAGGATGGACCGAGACCCGGAAGGCGGGCCGACGCGCCCCGACGGCCACCGCAAGATGTTGCCCTAATCAAAATGGCGGTGGCGAAAGGGACCACGGGGCCCGGGGTCAGAAAGACAGGGCACGACGGCCGCTGCGAGGATTCTGCGATGATCTGAGCAGCGACGGCGAAAGGGGAGCCGGGAGCCGGGGTTCGGAGGGACAAAGGACGCCGGCCGCCGCGAAATTTCAATATAGCCCGGGCCATGGCGGCGGCGAAAGATGGACCGGAGCCCGACGGTCGGGAAGCTGGGAGGGTTTGGCCGTGAGGGACGGCGAAAACGTCACGGAGTTCCGGGGGCGGAACTCCGGACGGCCGGGCCCGGAAGGTCACGGGGACGCAGAAGCAGGGGCGTCGCTGGGAGATTTTGAAGTTTAAAATGACGGCGAATGTCAGGCGGAAGCCCGAGACAGGAAACTCGGAGGCCCGGGCCCGAAAGGACGGACCTCCGTCAGGGATTGTGATTCTGATTCCGGCGGTGACAAGAGGTTTCAGGCCCGGCGGTGTTCTTCGCCCTGTGCGAAGAACACCCGCGACACGGATAAGTCCCGGGAGACAAAAGGGTGATTTCAATGGCCCTCGGAAAATTCGAACATATGGGTTTTGGGCGCGACGTGGGGGTGTTCCTTTTAGACCATTTAATTTTGTTCTTTAATTTAGTTAAATCCTCAAAATGATTGAAAATGACGGGAGAGCGAACGAGGACGACCTACCTCCAACTCGCTAAGCAGGACGATGATGGGATGCACCAGCAAAGTTGACGGAACGATGCTGGGGTCGATGATCGCGATGGTGCAGTCTGCAGTGGGCTCCAATTTGGTCGCTGCTCTAATCCGCTAAAATTCGCAAGTTAAAATGACAATGGCGGGCCTCAGTTTATATACCCCACCGGGCATTAATGGCGCATTTAATGCCTCGTACGTCCGCGCCAAAAGTCGGTGAGATTCAAATTTGAGTCGGCTGCGGCGACGAGGCCTTTGGGATCCGGCGGGCGGGAGGCTGCGCAACAACGGCCGCCGCTAATACTTTAGGCGACCACGGACTACGGCGGAAACCGAAGGATCGGGGCCCGGAGGGCGGGGCGCAGTGAAGAGTTCACCGCCGAAGAAACTTTCGCACTTTGTTTGGACGGCGGCGGCGAACAACACCCTGGGGACCGAAGGGCGGGTGGCTGCAAGGAGTTCGCCACCGTTTGATTTTTCACTTCGGCAACGGCAGCGGCGAACAAGACGCAGGAGCCCGAGGGACGGGCGGCCGATGGAGGATCGCCGTCGCGGACGGCGATCCTGGGACAGAAGTCTGGACTCGGACTTCTGAAGCCCGGGGCCCAAAGGAGCAGAGACCGGCCGGGAAACCCGCCAGGACAACGAACGGCAAATGGTGGGGCGGGTTCTGAAGGGCGGAAAGATGCCCGGGAAACGCCGCCGGGGCGGCAAATGAAAAGGGGAAACCCGATAAGGGAACCCCGGAGGCTCGGGCCCGGAGGGGCCCAGAGCCGCCCCAAAGCCCGAACGGCCTAAGGAACCCACAAGGCCCCGAAGGGCACCAAAATTTAAAAAGGGAGCCACGGTTGATCTCAGGATGAAACTTTAGGGTAGTACCGACCATGCAAAATGTCAAAAAGGAGGGGCACGCAAAACGAGGCAGCCTCGATAGACTCGACAAGGCAAAAGAAAAGAGGGTCCCCGTTCCCAATGGGGCGTGTGTGCTGAGGGCACAACAGTTATGATAGCGTCAAATTATTGAAAGAAATAAGCATTCTTTAAAAACTTTATAGTTGATCAATCTACAAATCCATAATCAAATATAGTTAACGTGAAAGTTGCATTATCATTAAAATTCTCATGCATGCATCTCTATAAAACCTCAAGTTTTAAAGTTGCTCAACATTGAATAATTTGGTGATTATCATTGCACACCAAATATTTTCTAGTTGCCTTCATTATTAGTGGTAAATATTCTAATGACATATCGAGTTTACTAATGAATGTAATAGTATAAACCATATAATTAAATATGTCATTTAATAAAAGTAAATATGTTGACTCTATAGGAACTATTACCTCTTCTTGTTATACTTGAATTGTCTTTTTGTGCC
The DNA here is from genome assembly GCA_007258455.2 of Sequoia sempervirens. Lineage (NCBI taxonomy): Eukaryota > Viridiplantae > Streptophyta > Pinopsida > Cupressales > Cupressaceae > Sequoia > Sequoia sempervirens. The sequence continues at coordinate 756,286,069 of VDFB02058242.1, read as the reverse complement.
TTTGTGCTTGGTGTTTTGGAATTCCTCTAGAACAAGTTGCTTACGAGCTATTGATATGTAAGTTAGGATTTTCATTAAGATTTTACTGTCATTGAGAGTACCTTCCTTCCATGTGTTTCTTTCTTTAAGTTTGATTTAAATAAAATGTGTCATTGTGTCAGTGTAAGAGCATGATATAAGATCCTTTATTTAAATTTTGGAAGTTAAAAGGGTGGGGTTGTTATTATCCATTCTTTAGTTAACAATAAAGTTATTTCAAATAGGATTTATTTTCTTGTATCATTATAATGCTCATATTGCTACTAATTTTGTCTTGAAACTGTATTGTTAAACTATGATTATATTGTATCATTTCACATAGAAACCAAGTTGTTGGTTCGAGTTATAATTGAGTTTCTATATTTGTATACGTAGAATCTATTTCATGAAGCCCAACTATGGTCTATCAAATTGATATATAATTTCAAACAATGTTTAGTTCAATGACTAAACGTATCATAATGACTATGACGGTTGTTACTTTTATTGTTATCATTCCTCTTAATTAGGATTGTTGGCCTTGTAGAGAGGCAAATATTATGTCCTACCAATAAATTTCCATGTAAGCGTGATGTGCATTGTTCACGAACAAATTGTCTTTTGAAAATTGTTCATACCCTTAGCAGGTTTTCTGATCCATGGCTTCACCTAAGTGGGTGGCAACCGATCGTAGAACTGTTTGGGGAAGTGGACCCTAGAAAGGGTTGCATACCCACTCTTTAGTTTGTAATTGGTATGGGACACATTAATTTTGATTATAGGATTGAGTTGGCGTATCTGTGTATTGGGTTAGGATTGTGTTTGAGCTATGATCATCTTTTTAACCTTGCAGATATTAGCCCCTTGCTATCCAACCATGGGTGAGATGGTTGAAGTCCAGTTGTCGAACTACGGTGCCTCTGCGAATTATATACGTAGGCAAGGCCGTCTAAGACGAGCCCCCGAGGACTAGGTCTGGCCCCTAGGATTTGTTCTTTTATTGTTTTTTGTGATTACTACTTATATATATATATATGTTATTGTTGACTTGTGGCTTATATAATGTTTCAGATTCATTTTGGGTTGAATTGGACTATTTAAGTCTACCTTGGAGATGTGAATTTTGTGTCTCCTATTGAATTGGCCATGATGGTCTAAACAATTTAGCTATCTAACTAAAAGAAATATAGTTTATGATTGGTCAAGAGTTGTATGTCTTTTGGTTGTGTCTGCTTTGGTAGCAAACTTTGAGAGTCTTGCAAGCATGAGTGAACGAAATTTGGAATTTGTGTTTTGTCCTTGACTGTTTTTTGAGTGTTAATTTTAGGGCATTACAAAGTTGAAGGGAAAGGAAAAGAACAAGTGATTGTGGACACACCAAATGAGGAATTAGATAAGGAATTTGAGGACATCCTTGGAAAAGAACTAGAAACAATTGAATCAGAACAAGGAAAGGAAAAGGTAGAAGGAAGTGAAGAAGAAGGTGGTCTAAGCAAGGAAGAACTAATGCAGCTTATTAATGAGGAAGATGTAATGCAAAAGATTGCAAATATGTGGTCTATCAGACCTTCATATGAGCAGGACATGATCTTAAGCATACTAAGTGCTCATTTTGTGCAAAATCATATCAATTTGGAGATTTTGTTGAATAAGTTACCAGAAGAGATGATTGAATGCATCAAGGAGATTATGAACTTTGATTCTCAAAATAAGGAAGAAGAAGTGATCTTACACCTGAGGAAGTAGTACAGATTGTTACTTACCAAGCTGAAAAAGCACATGAATGAACTAAGGCAATGCATAAGCTTAGCAAACAACATTTATAACTATTTTCTTCAATGGTCTCATGCAATCAACAAGTACAAAGAGAAGCTAGAGATGAATGGTATTGGTCAAAATTTCAACATGTCTCAAGATTTTGATGGTGCAATAAGGAAAAGGATTCAGGAACTGTAGTTAGAGCATACAAGTGTTCATAACACTAGGAATAGGATTGTCAACACTTTTTGGAAAGTGAAGGAAATAATTGAATGTAGGATGGAACAATTGATTGAGATAATGAGGAAAGGAGAAGTATTGGAAGATGCCTTCACCATTCTAGGATCTCTCAACAAAATTATCCAGCCAACATTTGAAAAAAACAACATGATCATAATCACCAGGATTGCAGTGGAAGCATGGAAGAAGTTTCTTTCAGAGATGAAGGAGAAGCACAAAATAATCTTCAATTAGCAGTTGTATGTCTTCAAGTTTTTGAATTAGTTTTTGTTCAACTAAGTTTTGGTTATACTTCTAAGGGGGAGAAATGAAAATATTTTTTGTCATTGATGTCAAAGGGGGAGAGAGAGTAGTGAAAAATGACTTATCAAACTTAGGGAGATTTTTTGTTGAGTTTTGTCACCTATGGCATTTTGAAGTTTTGAAGGTTTCGACACTTAGTTATTTTTCACTAAGTGTTTCCATCAATGCCAAAGGGGTAGACTATTGGCATATGGCTTGAGGAGATTTTTGGCATATGGCTTCTAGTGTTGTCATTGATGGCAACTGAAGTCATTGATCCGGTCCGCACTGTAGTGTCTGACTATACTAGAAGACAGAGTAAAGAATAGGGTATTTGGTAGAAGGTTGAATATGTCAAGTGGTTTGCAATACCAGGCTATCATTTTTGGTTGTGGATCTCAAGGAAGATCTTTGGGTATATGAAATGTCTTACTCTAGAGATTTGTGCTATTGCATCAACTGGTGTACGAGTTGAGAGATCTATTTGTTCAATTTTCTGTTCATCAGTGTATGAAGGCTGACCAAATGAATGTTAGGTGTTGTAGATGTTTAAGGAGGAATTTTTCAAAGTATATTTGCATTCAAATTTTTTTTTGGGTCCTCGCTATGCGGTGGTCGACTCTTGTGGATGCACATTAAAAGTTATTCTTGATTTGAGCCAACAGTTGGAATATATTTTCTATTTTATTAAAGCCGACATAGAGCAATTGAAATCTTGGTAGTGGATATATATATATGGGATCAATTAATTCATTTTTCAATGGTGTGTGTGGTGTTTGATATGTGTTGATCTGTTTGAAAATATTACAAGAGAAGAGCAATTTTCATTTGTGCAGAAGAGGATTTTTGTGAAGCGAATTAAGGAAAAGCAAAGCAAAGTGAAGAATCAGAAAGAAGGTCTAGAATCTAATCTATGAGCCTAACCAGAACTGTACTTAGGTATTTGTAGATGCCATCTTCTTAGGTCAATCATTTGATGTAATCCAAATCTTTTGTAAGGTAATGAGCCTTCCTATTTTGAGTAGTGAGCTCTAGGTAGTGTGCCTAAATGCAAGTGCATTCCCATTTTGTTAAACACTATATTTTGAGTACTCAAAATTATGGATTGACCTCCACCATGGTTTTTCCCCTAATAGGGTTTCCATGTAAAAATCCTTGTGTTATGGTTTTGTGGTTTATTGTTTCTTGTTCATGCATCTTTCTTTTGATTAAATGGTTTATGCACTTGAAAGGACAGATTAATAAAAGTTAAAATTGCTCAACTCTGATTCACCCCCTCTCTCAGTGTTGCTTGAGTCCAACAAAATCTAATGCATCAAACATGTATTCACTACTTCCATACCAACCGAACCATTGTTGAAACTCGCACTATATGCATCTCTTGATAATATATTTGCCACAATATACAATGTTGAACTAGTTTCCTAATATACTTAAAGCAAACTGAAAAATAGACTTGCTCAAACGAATAGAAAAAAGAAATAAATGTAATTTTCAAGCACAAAAAATATGTCATCAGATCCTGACTATAGGAAAAAGAGATTTTTTTTTTAAATAACAATGTCATTGGCCAAGTGACTATTTGAAAAGCAAATGCACGAAACACAATAGTAATCTCTTTGTATTTTTCCTATGCTTGCAATTCAAGGAAATATTTTTGGTGTTTGAAAATATTTCCCACTTGCCCCATTGGTCCTTTTAACAACAACCAATAGGGTATGTGCAGGATCATCATGGAAAATACAGGCCCTTAAGTGGCAAAAAAATTTAAAAAATCAGAGTTAGCCAACTTCACATAAAATTTTGAAAAAGTTATCTATATTATTTCAAAAATGCGTAAGAATAGAATCTGTAGCAAATTGAATGTATTTTCTAAACTACTAGGTATGTTTTAAAAAAAAAATCTGTTTGGTGAAAATTTAAAATTTCAATGTAGTGGTACTTAAATTTCAGGGAAAAATAAGAAGTAGGTGTTTGTTTGACCTCCCTAACCACAATAAAATGATAATATTTTATATATAAGTAGAGGACTCATGCCTCTATGTGATGCATATTTTTTTGTAATTTTATTCCAAGTAAATAATTAATTATGATTTTTTCTTACAACTTTTTAAAAAATATAAAAAACTCGTATGTCTGACCACCTTAACTTTGTCAAAACTTCATGAAATTCAATTTTTCTTATTTTAATCCTATAGTATGTGAAGCATAGAATGTTACTCATGTTTTGGATTCAAAAAATGTGATACCATTTGAAAGCTATAGATGTTTTTCAATCGGCCTATCAATCAGGACTTTAGTCATAATTTGAATAGAAAATGGATAATAATTACTTATTAAATTCAAAGTAGAGCATAATTTATATCGGTGGAAAGCTAAGAATGTCCTTTAAAAACCCTTTTCGTTTCATCGATTTTGGGTAAAAAATAGTCATCAGCCACATACCCATCATATTGCCACTTTTTGGCCCATCATGATCCTACACATACCCAATACTTCTATTTACCAAGTATCGTAAACAAACAACAAATCCATTCATGACCACTACACTTTTACAAAATAACAAACATGCAAAACCACAACCAAAAGTTAAAAAACCCACAATATTTTCAACAAATGATAAAAAAAATGATAATGAGCACAAACAATGCCCACCAGTCATCTAAGTTTCCATGAATTAACTATGCATTCAGTGCTTCCATACCCACCAGCTCACCAACACACCTCACACAATTTGCATCCAATGGACTAAACATGCATTCACTACTTCAAAACTCATTATCCAAAATATGTCTTTAAATCCCAACTATAGGAAAGAGAGAACAGTACTTTAAACAATGTAATTTTGCTAGCATAGTAACTAATTCAAAAGAAAATTCAACAATTGGAATAGTGGTCTGCTTCCCTGCATAGAAATGGCTTCATGTTTATGGATTACATAACATTTCATTCAATATGCTTATTTTTCAAAATGATACAATAATTTGACCTTCCAATTCCTTGTCCAACAACCAACTATATGTATCCATTTGTCCCCTTATCCCTTCTAGCAATAACAACATAGAAAGATAAAAATAGACAAGCTCTTCAACAGGAATTAAAAAAACAAGAAATAAATTTAAGAACAACAAGAAACTATTTGGAAACCAAATTCAACAAATGCAATTGTAAAAAACAATTGTAATCACTGTATACAAAAAAATTCAAATTGTAATTGTGCACATCTCTCATTGATTGGTATGCTACTCCTAATCATTAACATAAAGCATAAAATCACATGACAAAATTCACGTTGTGGACAAAGTTGACACAATTTGGCACAATTGTTTTTTGTCATGCTTTTCTTGCTAGCTCTTTTATCTATGTAACTATACCTCATGTTCATTGACTTTAAGCTTTCTTCTATTTTTGTTTTGCAGTTGACATTTTCTCCCTATATATGTTAGACAATAGTTTACTTTCCTATGTGCAAGTTGCTATTTTATATATTGCATTTCAATTTGACATACTTAGTTCTCCAATGAAACTTATTTCACAAGTTTTATAATGTGTTTATATTTCAATTATTTTCTTGCACAAAGATAAATGGAAAACCCATTGTATGCAATAGAGAAAGAGATAGATGATGTATTTGACAAATGAGAGATTAGGTTGATACTTGATTTAGTTCTATTTGAGCTGCTTTATCGCATGTTGGTGTGAGCATACTTAGTTCATGAAATCTTAAACGAGTGCTGGGTTTTCTTTATGCTTAATCTCATTTGGTAAAAACATTGTGAGTTCTTTAGTTCTTGGTTACGTTTTTTCCTATTCGTCATTCTGACAAACTGCACTTCTAGTGAATGGCTTCAATGTTCCTTTATGAAACTTAATATCTCCCTTGCTACACATTCAATGAACTCGTAGCAAACTCATGAAATCTTAGACAAGTTCTTGGTTTCATTTTCATTTTTTCTTGTTGGATCATAGTTCGTTGAAATTATTGTGGGTTTTTTACCTATTTCTTGCATTTTTCAATGTGGGCCCACATGCAACTTGACTACACCATTTTTGTAATGGAAAAAAATTAGACAAAATCAAACAATTTGAATAATTTTACCACACATTACAAGAATTAAACTTGCTTGCACACAAATATGCAAAAACATTTCAAACATTGACCTTACACTCTCTGTCTCAAAAAAAAAAGTCTCTATAGCTCTATAGATATTTGTCTTTACTCCAATCCCCAAAAATGGTTCATGTTGCAAGGACACTATTAACAAAATGCACACAATTCATTCACACCAAACAATGCAGACAATGCAATTAGTTTTGTAGACACATAAAATTGACCTACGCCTGCAAACTTTATTTTTCTCCATATTTCTTCTCAACATAATTTATTTAAATTATGTCCTATAGTCCAAATTCAAACTATTAATTAAATAAATCTTAATTATTTGATCAATTCATATATTTTATTCCTCCTGACTATTTAAATAACTAAATTAAGTTTATTTAAATACGTTGCTAATTTCTTATGTCTCCCTATAATTAAATAAATTCTTAAATTTATTTAATTAAATATATGTGTCCACTATTTCCTCTTAATTATTAAAATAAATAAACTTTATTTATTTATTTAAGTGCATCATTAATTCCTTATGTCTTATCATAATTAAATAAATTCCTATTATTTATTTAATTATTGTCCACCTTTTCCATTTTCTCCATAATTAAATAAGTATTATTAATTATTTAATAAACTTATTGACTTTTCTTCAAATTCTAACTAAAGTCATTTATTTAAAATTCCACTTCCCATTTTCCCACAAATTAAATAATTTAAAATCATTATTTACTATCACATGACCCCACCATTTTTGAATTAAATTAATTTTTAATTGAAAAGGTCAACATCACCTCTTGAATCAAATAATTTTAAATTCTTAGTTGACTCTCAAATCGCTTCATTTTTTCATGCCCAATGTCCCCTTGTCACATGCATTCTTGACCTTTAATTTGATTTCCCCCTCCATTTCAAAATTTAACCTAATTTTTCCCTAACCCTAATTGTTGGTTGTCACATGCAATTTTTCAACCTTTGATCTTAGGGCATCTCTCAAATTTCAATCCTGGCCATTCATCCAAAATTGACTTTTTTTATAAAAAGGAAATGACAACCTCATGTGGGGACTTTCATCATCTCTTGACTTCATCACTTCATCATTTCACACTTCATGCTTCAAAATTTAGGCTTCCACACTTCTTTATGCTTGTAGAAATCTGAGAACACTTGCATTTTAGTCAAAATCCTTATATATTAGCTTAGGACTTGTCATATTCATAGTTGCTCACAAGAAATTTGAGGGGAAACATCATTTTACAGCAAATGGAGAAGGGAAATGAAGGTCAATAATGGAGGGCATGATGGCTATTTGGTGAAATTATTCCTTTCTTTTATGCATTTTTACTCCTTTGTGCTTCATTGTTTAGCTAGGGTTTACTTTCTGCATTTTATTTTATGCTAACCTAGATTTTTACCTTAGTTACATTGGTGAACCTGACAACTAATTTTTAGCTCAATATTTTGACAAATTTTGAGGAATTTTGGAGTTGGATCCTTTTGGTTGCAACTTTTGTTAGCTTTTTGTTGTAGGTTTTGCATCATTTTGGGGACAAAACCCTAGTTTTCAAAGATTCGACCATTTCTTTCAAATGGTTGCAGATCTTTTCACAAAAAAAATTCTACAAGTTGTAGACAAGTCAAGAGCTTCTAGTTCAAAAATTAGATTTTTGGAAGTTGTTTTTAATTTTTTATAATTTTTTGTTATTTTTTATGAAAAATCAATTTAGGAGAAAATTAGTAAATTTTTCATATATTTTTACTTTTCTAGAAATATCTTTGAATTATAGTAGGGGTCTATTTTTTATGTTTTTTATTTGGGTGAAAAATAATTAGACAAGAAACAAATCTTTGAAAATTAGGGTTTTACAAATATTTGCATATATCTCACAAACGGTTGTAGATATTTTAACAACAAATTTTCTACAAATTTCAAATGATGTTTGGCGCCTTCAGTCCAAAAATCAGAATTTTTGGACCTAGTTTGAATTTTTTATAAATTTTTAGTGAATTTTCATAAAAAAAAATTCAAGTTGGGTGCAAAACAACAAAGTTTTCAAATTTATTTACATTTTTGGAAAGCTCTAGAAATTTCAGTAAGGGTTTGTTCTTTGTGTTTTTATTTTTGATGCAAAAAACATTTCCAAAAATCAAATTTGTCTTGACTAGGTAATCCTCTAATATTAGTGATCAATTATCTTGTTGGGGTTTTGGCGGTGTTGTTGGTATTGTGAATATGCCAAAAAAGTAAAAAATTCAAAGGAAAATTTGGATCAAGTGGACAAAAATTTGGAGCTAAAGAAAGTCTAAATGCACACATTCCATCTTTCATCTCTAATCATTGCTTGTCAACACACTTTAATTTGGGGCTTAAAAAGGAACAACTTGTTTGATCACACATTTGGATTTTGAGGCCTAAAATCAATCTTCTTTTCTATCACATCATTGAAATTGGGCTTTAAAATAACCATTGTCCTCCATCACACATTTTGGCTTTGGGTTAAAAAGAACAATTGTTTCCATTGTTTGCTTACACACATTTCATTTCTAAAGGGAAATTAACAACTGCCAGTGTGAATCAAGTGTGTGTGTCCTCTAAAACACCTCACTTGGTTTTCCTTTTTCATACCCTTCTTAGGAGGCTTTCTTGGAGCAAACACCCCTCCAAGGGATGACCTTAATCAAAGTGTGAATCTAAAGACACGCTTCTTTGGGAGTTGAAATATTGTCAGTCTTGGCTAAGCCCCAAGAACTTTATACCTTTGGGAAGTGAAGGTGAAGGGTGTGTTACCCCTTTCTCCTGGCCGTGTGGCAAGATTTTTCTTTTAAATTATACCTAGTCAACCTTGTGAAAACTAGCTTGAGACCTAATTGGCTATACCCCACTTGACTAATCATAGGGCTTGTTGATGTGTCTTCCACATGTGCTTGTTTATTAATCATCATTACATTCTTCATATTTCAAAATTCAAACTTTCTTATGTGTCTTGTGTAAGTGATTCATGTGTGTACATGTGTGATCATTCATTTAAAAATTTCCAAATCAATCTAAACACCAAACACATAAAGAGAAGTCACTCTACACATTCTTCCAACACATTCATATCTAATCACTTTCATCCTAATCACCCTTCTTAGCCACATCACATCCACTTCATCCTAATCGTATCCTAGTCATCATCCCTAATCATTCCACCTTGTCCTAATCACATCCTACTCATCATTCATTCATCCTATTCATCATCCTAATCAATCCAATTCATACAATCAAGTGATTCCTAATCATATTCAAGTCATCCCAATCCAATCCACATCATATCCTTGTCATTCTACATCATATCTTAATCATCCTAGTCATCATCCTAATCAATTAAGTCACCCAATCTTGTCCTCCCATAGATCATTCCTAATCATTATATCCAAATCATTATCCTAAACATAATTTCACATTGATCTCATCCTACCCATTCCTAATTATACTCCAATCATATCTTCATCATTCAATTTTCATTCTAACCATCAACCATAATCATTCCTAATCATCCAATCTTATCATCTCAACATCATCACCAAACTAGCCCTAGTCAATGAACACTTTTCAAAATGGCCCTAATTATAAACAAGCCCAATCATAATCCTAAGTCCAAGATCATAGTTCAAGGGGGATATCCCTCTAATGAAAACAATGAGACAAAACCTAAGCCCAAGATCATAATTCAAGGAGGTCGTCTCCTTAGTTCAAATAATGAAACAAAAAAAAACCTAAAATCATACTTTGTGGGGCTCCTCCAAACACCTCTAAGGATGACATGAACTATGTTGCATAACTTTGGGAATGAATTGACATGCAAGAAATTAAACAAATTTGAGACACCATGCCCACATTCGAAAACAAAGTCCTAGCATCCCAACTTCAAAACCTCCTCCAAATACTTCACCAAATACCCCAACCCCTAGATCACCAAACCATACAAAGACTTCAAACCATCTTCCAAATTTTTCAACAAATTAAATCACCTCAAATCCAACACCTCCTAGCTCAATCCAATTAATTCATTTCCACTTGTCAACTACAACAACCACAACATCATCCCTTATCCATTCATTATCAACCAATGCCACCTCAAGCTTCTATGCCATCACCTTCCACCTCATACCACAATCTAATCCATCCACTTCTTAACATGTCAATCCCACATCAATAGGTATCAAGCCACATCACAACAAAAACATGTGAACTTAAGTTCTACCTTGCAACAAGATCAAACTTCCTCATGTTCTAATGCAACCATTGACAAGGGGGACAATAATCTATGTCCTACACCCTATAACTTTATCATACCACCATCCAATCAAATGCCTCTCCCTAAGCCACCATGTCTTAGTCCTAATCCATTGGCCTCTCCACCTTCTAACCCATGTCAAACTCTTCATTACACCCACCATTATCTAATCCTCCATCAAATTTAGGCCCTAAATTCAAACATTTCAAAAGTAAACCTATGGAATTACCTAAATCCACCCATCCACCTCCAAAGGATGTGACCCAAGGGCTACTAGCAAGGAATTAGACATCGCTATTTCATCCAAATCATATTCTTGAACCTATGAAAGAGTCTTCAAACACCATTCCCATTCTTACAACCCCATCATGTAGTCAACCCCTTGATCCAATTCAAGAGTCTCCGCTCGTAAGTCCAAGTAATCCTCTATCATGCTCCTAAGTTGTTGACCATCAATAACATGTCAAGTCTCTCCATGAGAAATACCATTCCACCTCAATTCAAATAAGTCATGAGGTATTTCAAGAGAACAATCATAAACATGAGGAAACATTACCCCCTCATTCACATAAAGATTAACACCCTCCTAATGATTCTATTCATAACACACCTAATCCTATTCATGATCAAGCTCCCATCTTTGATCAAGATCCCTTTTATGATCAATAAGACCATGATGATCCTCTTAGCCAACTTTATGCACTCCATGGTCAAGAGCTTGCCACCTCACCCATCCATGATGCACAAACATCCACTTCCCATGATGATACAAGTGGCTCCCAAGAAAACATAGGGGATCAAACCAATACCTTGGAGCTTAGTGAACACAATACTAATCAAGAAATTAATGATCCTTCTACATCCACCATCAACCCTATTTTGAAACCACCATCATATCCACTCGGATTATCCACTTTCATCCATGAGTGTTCCTCCTTAGGACATCAACAACCAGTGTCCACTTTGGCTACTTCATCCAATAATCAACTCAAATCTAGTTTCCAAACTACACCTAGTCTTATCGTCAATCACATGCTCCAAAAAATGAATTATCAAGGAAAAGGCTTAGGCCTTCTTGAACAAGGAATCTTGGAGCCTATATATGTCAAAGTTCCTTCTCCATGCTCATATGGCCTTGGAAACACACCCTAAGGTTAATAGCCTAACGATTTTGGTACTTCCTCCATCCATCCAAAGTCCACTTTCCACCACAAGCCTTATCATATTCCCAAAACATACGTTGCCATTCCACCTCCATCATCCTACAAATTTCAAAAGCATGTGACCATACACCTTCCACCATCCATTTTACCCTCGCTTCTTCCAACTCTGCATATCCATCCATCCACTTTTCCACCATTGCTTCCAACACCTAATATCCCAATCATTCATAAATACCCTAAATATCCTAGTCATGACCAACAAATGCACACATTGAGTAAACATAAAGCTTCCACTCATTCCATCCACCCCATGGGATTCAAAAATAAAAATTTGGATTCCTCCTTTCATAAAACCAAAAATCCTAAGGGTCCTAGTCCCTTAAGGTACAAATGCAAGAAACCAAAGAAAAATACATTTAAAAATCCACTCAAACCCATACCTTTGAAAGAAAAGTCAAAAACAAAACTAAAATGATATGGGTCCCTAAACAAAAATGCAAGTCAAATGAGGCATCCATCTCTCAAAAATCCCAACCATCTTCCTCATCCCTTTAAAAATGTCATTCCATAAAAAAATATCAAATTCCTCCATCCCACATGAAAAGAAAAAATCATAAAAACACTAAGTCTATGTGGGTCACTAAATGCTTACATCATCCATCCACTAAGCAAACATCACCATTGCTTCCTACACCACCATCCACTCAAAAGATTCAATATTTTTCATGGTGTGTGTAGCCGTTGGTCATGATTCCTTTCCATACCTCTACCACCCCATTATTCAACTATTTTCCTACATATTTCACTCACCCTATCCCTAAGGTCCATGATTTTGCATAAACATTTCACCCATCTTCCTTGCATTAGTCCTACATAATAGACATCATAATCCACGTTATGTCCTACATAATCCATGTCATAATCCACTTTTAGTCCTACATAATCCACATCATAATCCATTATCACACCTGTCATAATCCACTATCTACCTAATCCATCTCACTCTCATGCAATCACCCTACCAACATTGATGAGCATAATGAATTGACATGATCCATGCAATGACATCACACCCTAATGGGACTATCACCTATCATGGAACTAGATGCTTGAATCCATCTCATCCATATTCCACCTCTTCTATTCAAAAAATTCAAAAGAATAAAAAGTAAAGATAAATCCCTTTGTCTAATGGTGAAAACCTGGTAAACAAGTGCACTGGATAAGTACCATGATGAAAACCTAGCAAACAGGCGTCATGTGTAGATTGATCTTCTATGCAACTTACACTTGGGGGAACAATGTCTCTTCCAACCTATCATTTTCATCTTATCATTCACTATCATATCCTACCATTTCCATGCCATATTATCATCCTTACCAACATCTACATAAACCTATCAAGTCCATTCATCCTCTCTTCCTCCTTTTGATCTTGATAATGATTGGGGGAAAAAATGTTGACATGTGTTTTGGATGTCTCTTGGCATACCTTATGCCTTCCAAGCAACCCCTTCATTATCCATCGTATCATCCTATTATCCTAAGCTTTGTCATGTCAAATCATAACTACAACGGGGCATGTTATTCCTATGTGATATAGTCCTTGAGATCACATCCTTGCTCTCTTACGCATTCATTCATTCCATCCATTATTGCCTATCTATCCTACATCCACCAAGACTTGGTCCCCCCCTTGTCATTGGTATCTAGCACAAAGGATACATAAATTTTAATCCATTGACATTCCAAAACATCTCAAAAAAATACAAAAAAATAAAAACATTTCAAAAATCCAAAAAAAATAAAAACATGTTCAAAACACAAAAGCATCCAAATAACACTCCAAAATCCAAAAAAAAAAGAGTCAAAGTCAGTCATGTCATTCATTCCATGTCATTGTCAAACTACAATTCCTCTATGACTAAATGTAGGCAAGGCCATTTGTCGATGAGCCCCTGAGGTCACCTAGGTCGGACCTTTAGATTTTTTCACATCAGTCACAATAAATAAAACATTGTCAACAAAGACAAAAAAAGTCATTGAAATATCAAAAAGGTCACACATCAACAAGACAACAAGTCAACAAGGTCACTCAATCAAATCAAATGAACTGTCAAAATAGTCAAACCCTCAACTAGTCAACTTATGTCTTATACAAGATGTGTCCTTCCTGAAACCAAACATTGTCATTTAGTCAAACTTCATCATTTGCCTTATATAGGTGGTCACATGGTCAAAACGAGACTTGAAATCTTATACAACATGTGCCTTTCTTAAAACTAGGCTTGTCAAACAATCGACCCATCAATCATCAAGTCAAATAACTGTCAAACAAATCAACTTTTGGCAAACACTCTAACTAGTTGTTGACATTATGACTTGTCTTGTCTTATATTTCTTTTGGAATTTTTCTGTGAGTCAGGTTACTAGTTCCTCGAAGATTTCCCAAGAAGGATTTAGAGGAGTAATGATGTATCTTGACTCTTTTATTTGACTACGATATGTGGATTGTCTTGGCAAAAAGACTGGGGAAACTTAGCCCTTAGTATGAGTTGGGACATTCCTTGTCTGTGACTATTTATTTTTCGCAAGTGGATGACCTTACACACCTTGGCCTATGTCATATCATGGCATTTTTTGTCAATTCACCACATTTTATTGCCCAATCATGATTAATGCAACACCTATTTGTACTTAGGAAAAATATTGAAGGTTTCTTTCTCTGTGATACCATTCCTCTTTTCTGCTCTAACATTTCTTCTAGTTCACATCCTCATCATCCTTATCTATCTTCCCCTATCCTTTTGTTCCTCATCTTCTAGTCCTTTCATCCATTGTGAGAGCCCACTCGTGTTTTCTAAACCCAACTATCCTCTTGAGGGGGCATATCATTATCTCCTTGTCATTCTTCATCATCCTATTTTTCATTGGGGCATATCCTGAACTATTTTTTTTTGTCACAATGCAATAAACTGCATTATGACAAAGAGGAGAAAAATGTAGACACACAAAATTGACCTTGGCCTGCAAACTTTATTTTTCTCCATATTTCTTCTCAACATAATTTATTTAAATTATGTCCTATAGTCCAAATTCAAACTATTAATTAAATAATTCTTAATTATTTAATTAATTTATATCTTTTATTCCTCCTAACTATTTAAATAAATAAATTACATTTATTTAAATACGTCACTAATTTTTTATGTCTCCCTATAATTAAATAAATTCTTAAATTTATTTAATTATTATTTGTCCACTATTTCCTCTTGATTATTTAAATAAATAATTTTATTTAATTATTTAAGCACATCATTAATTCCTTATGTCTTCTTATAATTAAATAAATTCCTATGATTTCTTTAATCATTGTCCACCTTGTCCATTTTCTCCATAATTAAATAATTATTATTAATTATTTAATTATCTTACTGACTTTTCTTCTAATTTTAAATAAAGTCATTTATTTAAAATTCCACTTTCCCTTTTTTGACCAAGTAAATAATTTAAAATCATTATTTACTATCACACGACCCCACCACTTTTGAATTAAATTAATTTTTAATTCAAAAGGTCAACATCACGTCTTAAATCAAATATTTTTAAATTCTTATTTGATTCTCCAGCAGCTTCATTTTTTGTGCCCAATATCCCCTTGTCACATGGATTCTTGACCTATGCCAAAATCAAATCTCAGCCCTCCATTTAAAATTTTAACCTAATTTTTCCCTAACCCTAATTGTTGGTTGTCACATGCAATTTCATCCTTTGATCTTAGGGCATCTCTAAATTTTCAATCTTGGCCATTCATCCAAAATTGACTGTCAACCTCAATTAGGGACTTTCATCATCTCTTGACTTCATCACTTCATCATCTCACACTTTATGCTTCATAATTTAGGCCTCCACACTTCTTTATGCTTGTAGAAATTTGAGTACACTTGCATTTTAGTCAAAATCCTTCAATATTTGCTTAGGTCCTATCATAGGCATAGTTGCTAAGAAGAAATCAGAGGGAAAAAATCATTTTAGAGCAAATGGAGAGGGGAAATGAAGGTCAATCATGGAGGGAATGAAGGCTATTTGCTAAAATTATTCCTTTCTTTTATGCATTTTTACTCCTTTGTGCTTCATTGTTTAGCTAGGGTTTGTTTTCTGCATTTTATTTTATGCTAACCTATATTTTTACCTTAGTTACAAGTTTTACACATTTTCTCTATTTCTATATACTTTTGAATTAGGTTTTACCAAATACTCTAAGTTCTTCTAGATTCAATCTTTAATACTTTACAAACCAATAAGAACTCACGTCTATTGCATCCTCAAAAACTCAGTTCTTCTTCAACAAATGTCCTTTACTTTTTAAACAATAGAACATTTCTTTCTACCCCAAGGTTCGTCACAAAACTTGTACACCATAATCTTGAGCATTCATCGAATGAAAAAATTCTCCCTAGTTTATATTCTTCCATGTATACATGTAACACCCTTGCCATTTTCACTACCTATTCACATATCCAATGCCTTGAAGCTATCCACTTCACCAAGGCATGTACAAAACCATTTCCATTTACAACTGCTCATAATTTACACATTACGAGGTGTTGGAAATGCTCCAAATCACTTGTCTCACCGTACTCTTCTCTTTGTGACTTCTCGGGGCATCTGTTACTTTCCCATACTTGATAAGTATAAACGTTATAGGGGAAACTCAAAGGTCTGAGAAAGGTCTTTTGAACTATGTGCGTGAGATGTTTTGCAGGGTTGTTGGGTACACACACACTGTCTACATAGTTAACTCTTGGAATTGTAGCCCACTACAAAGTTTTGTTTGTGCTTACATTCAATTAATATTTGCATAAAGTTAATTTTTTATTGCCTACGTATCATTGATTAAGATTTAACAAATTTTAAGTTACAAAAATATACTATTCGTAAAGAAAATTTAGCTTTTACCATGTTCAATTAATTTAACTTAATAATGTTAGTCAAATCAAAAGATACTTTTTGATTAGTACTAAATAATTTATCTTATTGGAAAATTCTTTCAAAAAACTATTTGAATTTGTAATTATAAAAACTAATTTATATCATTTATTCATGTGAACTAAAATTTGTACATATTTACAAAAACTATCAACATGTAACTTTTTTTCCTAAATAATTAGTAATCATGTAGTTTATATTTAAAAGAAAATTAGTATTATTATTTAAAACATTTATGCAAACTAGCAAGCACTCATTTAGTACTACTTTCCATATTGTGAAACAATAATTAGTTATTTTTATTTAATATAACTAATTAGTTTTTAATAACTACTTAATTAATTATCTAAATTCAATAGTTTACTACAAGCAATCTTCATTTACAAATTACTATTATAAATTATTTAATTTATATTCAAAAAAAAAATCCTTTTAATTGACAATGCAAAGTTTGCATTCAATGCATTAAACATGGATTCACTGATTCATTATCTTAGGTGAGTGGTAGGTTTTATTTGTACCAATTCTCGTTTGCTTATTGTTTGTTTAGAAGCTTGTGTGTTTCTAGCTCTCCATGTTAGCAATGCTAAGAATAGTGGACTAGTGACAAGCATTTTGTCTATTTGTTTATGATACTTGTAACACAAAAATACCAGTTGCTTTTACAAGAGTTAGGGGGACAAATGGGTACACAAGATCTATATGGCTGCAATGATAGTTATTTGTTGAACAAGGAACTCGAAGATCAGATTCTCGTATCATTTTTGTCCATTTATTTCTACAATATATAATGTCCTCTTATTGCACTAACTTAATTAAAGGAAAATGAAAAACTTAAATCCATGCATTTACAATTAAACACAATTACAATTGATACTATCTATGCATTCAATCCATGTCTCAAAGCTAATATAAAAAGAGGTGACCGCTGGATTATGCTTATTGTTTGTTTATTGTTTGTTGAGAAACTTGTGTGTCTTAGGCTATGGGTTGCTATCTTGGATGTTTGTCATTTTGTGCAGTGCTTGGTCTAGGGAGGAGTCATAGGAATGGTGTGCAGCTGGTGAGTGGCTCGGTTGCACATGCAGTGAACGTATAGTTAATTCATCAAATGTTAAGCGAGTGATGGGTTTTCTTTGTGCTTAGTGTCATTTTTTTATCATTTATTGAAAAGCTTATGGGTTTTTTACCTATTGGTTGTGTTTTTTCATATGGGTATAGATGAATTGAATGCATAGTTAGTTCATGAAATCTTAGGCAAGAGCTAAGTTTTGCATGTGCTTATTCTTATTTGGTTATCATTTGTTCAATAGCTTGTGGGTCTTTTGGCTTTTGATTGCACTTTTGCATGTTCGTTATTCTATAAAGTTGGATGCATTAACTATGTGTTTATTGTGCTCATAGCCTATGAGAAAAGATGGGAGAGAAAATTGTGCAACATGTTTTTGAAGGGCTAGTTTTCACTTTTTTTTTTATTGTTTGTTGAGAATCTTGCATGTTTTTTGCTGTTAGTTTCTCTCCTTGATATTTGTCATTCTCTCCAATGCTTGATTGATGGAGGAGCTGTACGAATAGTGTGCAAGTGGTGAGTGGCTTGTCTTTATATTTTTGATACTTGGTAAGTAGAAGTGTTATAGGAGAAAGTGAACAGTTTGAGCAAGGTTTTCTGGACTGTGTGTATCCATGCAGTGAACGTATAGTTAATTCATGAAATGTTACATGATTGTGGGTTTTTTTTTGCTTATTGTCATTTGACTCCGCTCCTGTAGAAACAAACATATTCACCCAATTCATGTTTGTACCAATGCTTTTTTTGACATTGGTGACAAGGTTGGATGCCTCTAATTGCTTTTCTATTTTTTTTTTCCTCTTACAATGTACTAGTGATCAGTAGCTTACCTCTGTCTTTATCATACTTGATAACTAGAATTATTGCTTTTTATTGCAAGAGATAAGAGGACATGTCAATAATGTCAATTACATATTCTTTCAGCAATAGCTTCTTGACTCTGAAGGCATTCAATGCATTAATTAACTGTTTATTGCTGAATAGCCATTACCCTAGTGGCAAAACTCATCCACTTTTTATTAAAGGTCCAATGTTTCAGAAATTTATGGCACAGATCTATTTCTTTGCAAATTTTGCCATTGCTACTATTCTTCAACTACAAGTAGTGCTTGTAGTTACGTACAAACCTACATAGTTTGACATACCTCTTTTGGGATATAAAGGCACTAAATGCACTCATTTTGCAATTAAAGCATAACACAAAGTATTCCTTTTCCAAAATGTTGTATTTCTCTAGCATTTACAACATTGATTGAGCATTAATTGCTTTATGATTATGAATTACATTTAACATGTTATCCACTATGCTCATCTGTCTCAAATGTTTCTGTAATAGGACCTGTTGTTGACAATTTCAGTGGGTGACAAATATCTACATTGGTGCAAATATACTCAATTGTTGAACAATAAATTGTAGGTCATACTCTTCAACCATTGTCCTTTTCTTTTTCCAATGAAACATTTTCATGTCTACATAAAATATCAACTTCACTGCATTATACATATGTAAAAAGTACTAAAGATTTCAAATTTAGAATGAAAATAAGATATCAGAATATAGGATCACTAGACATCAATAAATATGAATATGCGAGCTACTCTCCAGTCTTTAACATACACAAACTCATTAACAATAACATTGTTTCTAGAACAAAAAAATATAAATTGAATGTTCGAAATAGTTTCTTTGATTCAATACAACTACCATTGACTAGTACAAATGATGGAACAAACAAAAACACTAGCACACCAAATGCAACACAAGGAAAAAGACACAAGGAAGTGGTAAACAACTTATACTATCAACCTATCATATACATCTCTGCATCATCCACATATAAGATTTACATTCTCCTTTGTTCTTTTAGAACAAAAGTGAACATGTCCATTTCAATCCAAGACTTAAATGCCAAAAAACTAGTCACACATTCGAAGGTGACATTCTTGTTCTCTACACATCAATGTTGGAGATAGACAATGAAAAAAATGAGGTACTTCATGTAGATCTCATAGACCTCAAAAGAAAAAATGAAAATTACACTAAATATCAGTGCAAACCTTGTGCAACAACATGAGCACAAGATAATATCAGGAATAGGGATTTCAATATTAGCTTTCCAAGTTGTGCATAAAATAGTTCATGACAAAAGGGATTGCGATTGCATAATAAAATTGATAGACACCAGCACAGTACACACCATCCCTTGATTTTTTCAAGACTATTACTTCATTCCAGATACAAGTATATGCCACTAAGTAACTATTACATATCAAATCCTATTGGAACAAAAGGTCCTTTGGATGTTGCTGTGAACAGAGTTGAAAACCAATAAGCCATTGATATCAAAGATGGAGGAACAAAAACTGATAGAACATAGGTACAAATATCTACATACCATATGCTACTAAACATTTCAAACACTTTTCTATATCAGTGTGACTTCTACTAATTTTTTTTTCTGAAACTACCCAAGTTTCTCTTTGCCATGTAGTGGGGACTGTAATCATTTCATGAGCACAAATACTTGCAAATAACGTGATATCTTTCCAGCAACAAAACTCTAACATTTATTTTCAAAAATATCCTACAAACCATAGATCAAAAGAACATGTTCCACATAGGCCAATCAACATTTATTTGCAAATTGAATAGAAAAATGACAATACAAAAGTTAACTGTGTTGATGAAATCAACATTTACAGTAACTTTTCAAATATGTTCTCGCTCCCTCAGACAATCTCTTTCAAAACTATGCTAATAAATATTTACATTTACATGTTTCAAGTTTCACGAACATTAAGATCAACAAACACACTTTCAAATCCATTTGAAGCATTCTACAAAAATTTCTATTATAGATTTAACAGTTACAACATCTTGCAATAGGATGGTTCTCATTGTAATGAATGTGACATAGAAGTTAGTTACATATACTTACTTCATCCTCAAACTATCACTGTAATAGATAAGAGCCAAAAAAATCCATTGTTTAGTTGATGACTATGTCATGCAACAACTTTTTCCTGCCATTGAAAACATAAACTATGAAGACTACATCAGCAAAAAAATAACAGTTGTATTTGCATTACGAGACTTCCTTGTCAAAGGCCATTTCAAGCATAATGAAAAACAATGCCATTACAAAAGTTGTTTTCCTAACATAATGAATGCTATATGCTACAACAAGGTACAAAACAATACTGATACAAATACTTGTTTCTTTAATTTCCATTTGCAAATAATTTTTAAAATTGCATAGGAAAATGGGTTTTGTACTAATTCTATTAATGCTATTGCAGATGTCAAAGAACCAAAAGCACCTCCAAAGTTACCTGATAATGCACCAAATTGCACTTCCCTCTTCTCTTATGCTTATATTCCTAGCTATTTAGCCTATATGACTATATTTCATTCCATATGGATTACAACTTCTACTGCCACTCATTTTGCATTGAACATGTTTTTCTATTATATGTTACATAATGCTTAATACTCTCATTTATGCCTTCAAATACCTTAAAATCCATTATTATGGTTTCCAAATATCCTATATTTACTATTGCAGTTATAGAAATTCAATTTTAGATACTTGATTAGCCAATCAATTTCCAAAGTATACACTATTTTTCTACCTTCCTATACTTGTAAATTCAAGCACATATTTCTCTTAACCACCAGCACTCACTTTATAACAAAAAAACATAAAACAAAACCTAATGGTTCATTTTATATTTACATTCTTCAACATTGTATATTTTTAATTAATAGTAATATTTTGGAACGTTTAAGCATGTCTAATTTTTTTATATCTTTGCAATTAATTCATTTAGTTTTATAAAGTAATTATAAATAATTCTATCATCCATAAGAAGTATATATATATATATTACATATCTTAAATATAATGCTTTAAAACTTTAAAACTATTACTAATATTTTCATCTCTTATGTCTTGCATTGCCACTCAAAACACTATTATGTAAAAAAAAATATATCTTTACTAAATAATTTTATACAAAAATTTATTTATATTTTCTAACAAGTACACAAAAAATATGATTTTCAATATCATTGGTATATTTATCCATTGAATACAAAATTCTAACAATTCCAATTACAAATCTTCAAACACAGTAACCCTTTTCCTACCAATCTAATAACTCTTTCCATTAATTAATATTAATCAAATTTTAAGTTACAAAAAATAAACTATTTGCAAAGAAAATTGAGTTTTAAGCATTTCGAAATAATTTTACTCATTAATATAATCTAATCACAAAATAGTTTGTAATTATTTATTTCACTGACAATTTATTTCACATAAGTAATTCAATGAGTAATTATAAAAACTAATTAATATCATTTATTCATGTAATCTAAATTTTGTACTTATTTACAAAAATAATCAAGTTATAACTTGTTTTCCTAAACAATTTCTAATAATTTAATT
The DNA here is from genome assembly GCA_007258455.2 of Sequoia sempervirens. Taxonomy (NCBI): domain Eukaryota; kingdom Viridiplantae; phylum Streptophyta; class Pinopsida; order Cupressales; family Cupressaceae; genus Sequoia; species Sequoia sempervirens. Next base: position 756,263,708 of record VDFB02058242.1, on the reverse strand, counting down.
TTTATTCGTAAGAAAATTGGTATTATTTAAAACATCGTTGCAAAGTAACAAAAACTTAATTTCTAAATTGTTTGCTACTACTTAATATACTCTCAAACAATTGGTTTATTTTATTCAATATAAGTAATTTATTTTCTATGACCACTAAATCAATTCTCTATTTTCAAAATGCATGTAATATTTGACCATGGTAGATATAAATTATTTTGTAAAACACAATGTTCATGTCCTAATTATACAAATTATTATTATAGTTGATTTAATTTATATTTAAAAATAAAATTGATATTAATTAACATGTTTTCCCAAAGTAATCAACACTTATTTTCTAAATTATCTGTCCATACTCACTATTTCTTGAAACAATAAGTTCATTTTATTTAATTTCAAAAATTACTTTCCTACCGCTACTTCGATAATTGAATACTTTGAAAATACATTTCATATTTACCCATGTACTAAATTATTTTACAAAACATAATGCTCAATAACAACAAATAGTAATTACTATTACCTTACTAAAGTAATCTACTATTACTACAAAGGTAATCATATTAATTATCAATCGATTGGTTCTATTTTAGCTTACATAAGTAATTAGTTCTTCTACAAGTAATAATTTGAATTGAGCTAAGTTCTAAAAAATTAAATTCAATTACAAATAATTACATATACTATTAACTTTTAAACAATGTTTAGTACCATATTTGCTTTATTTTATTAAACATTTAATCCAAATTCTACCCTTTCTATTTAGCTTTTATAATAATGAACTTTTACATTCCACTTCAATCTTCTTCACTGCACTTAATACAAAACTCCAAAGAGCTCTTTGCTAGGCAGGAGGAACATGACACACTATGTCACTTGTTTTTATTTGTGTAGCGAAGTTTGTAATGTTAGGTAAAATGATACCAAACTTTTTAGAATTTTACAAATCTTATTCAAAAAATAACTCACTATGTTAGGCAATGAAAATGGTGTAATATTATTAATTGAGTAGTGAATTTTGTAATGTTAGGTAAAAGGACACCAAAACTTTTGTTTTTTTATTTGAAAGTTCTAAAATTTTACTAACTTTACACCCCTTTCACAATTTTTCATGGATTGGAGTTTTTAATAAAATAAATAAATTAAAGAGTTTCAGAATCAAATTAATTTTTAAATATTTGAAAATCTCATTTGATGTTAAATAGACTCATGCATATATTGTATTAAATTATTTAATATTGTTTAATATGTGTAATATTTGATGTTAGGATAGACTTGAATGTATCCATTGTATTAAAGTATTTAATATTTTTTAATGTGCATAATATAACATGTATGCATTCACATGTAATAGTATCTTCATACCTATTTATATAGTGCATTAATGTCATCATGTAGCATCGTTTATGTGAATAGTCTAGTCTTATACATGACAATACTGTTATGATTAAGTGTTCTATTTACCTAGCAAGTCCTTATAAATTTTACTCCAAAAGATATTCAAATATTAGGATGACAGACTTGCATTAAGATCTTCCAAGATGAAAAATACAAGCTAGGTAGTGATTTTATATAGAACTAAGGTGAGTATAGATGTAGAAAATCAACCAATGAGAATTGACCACCAATAACCACCAACATTAAATAAAGTGATGAATAAGTAAATACTCCACCCTTAAAAGGTGGAGAAAACTCATCACTTTATGTCCTAGTTATTAAATGAGAAACTCACTTTATTATCTTAAGAAAGCTTAATAAATATGTATGAAAACCTATAACTAAGGGAAAAATAAATATCCCACTAGGAAAATAAAAACCTACACTAAAAAGACCCCTTAAGCATAGCTTAAGAGAACGTAAAAGATGATTGGTCCTTGAAAATGAGGCCATGTTAGGTACCCATTTACATATCAAATTTCCTCCATAGAAGAAGAAGCCCCCCACAAATAGAGAGAGAACACTCACTAGAATAGAGAGAGAAGAGGAGTAAGTACTTTACCTCAAGGAGGACACCAATCATACCCAAAGAAAATATTGCAAATGAAGTAAATTGCTCTCAGTGAAGGGTTTGGTGGAGACATTTGTAGTTTGATTTGGTGTCGAACAATACTTGAGATCAATGATCTTTGAATGAATCAACTCTCAAATGTAATGGATGTGGATCTAATTTGTCTTGGATCATTGATGATGGACTGGATTACATGAGATCTCAATCACACTTTGGTTGTCACAAAAGATGACTATGGGATTTTGGAAGGGAATGTCAAACTCAATGAGAATGTTGTAATGTCAAATAGCCCCAAGTAGCATTAATTGCTCCTTAATTCTTAGCCTATGTAGATGAAAGAGTAATAAAAATTTTCTTCTTTCTTGAAGCAATATGCTAAAGTAGACTTGTGATCCTAAGAATTGCCTTCCCAATCTAAATGTGTCTCACCAAGTCAAAATAAATGCCCATTGGATAGTGAATCCCATAGTTGTGAGTACCCTTGATTTAGTGAAGAATATTCTTAGTTTCTTTCTAGTGTAGCTCATGTGGCTCTTGCATGAATCGAGAGACCATGCCTACAACATATGAAATATTAGGTCTTGTATGATTCAGATAGATAAGACTACCAATAAGTTTTTGATACAAAATGTCAACCAAGGGTGAAGAAAACTTAAGCCTCAAGTTTGACTCCTAACAAGAATGGAGTCGACGTAGGCTTAAAATTAGCCATGTGAAACCTATTGAGCATATCAAGTGCATACATAGGTTGTGTAAGAGTGATACCTAAAGAATATTGAGTGATCTTGAAGCAATGCAGGGAAGGAAAACAATTCACAAATACAATTCAAAGAGTTCTCAACTCACTTTTCACTCTCAAATTCAAATCTAGGCTTGATTCCAATTTTTCATCTAGTCTTCTAGTAGGTCAACAGGCCTACATTTCCTATCACAACTCACAACTTTTCCAAACAAACATAACAATAAATCAATAATCTAGGCACCCATTAAGGCATACTTTCACATATATCAATCTTACTTCCAACTCTTTTGGGACAACCCTCTCAAACCTGACCCTCCACGTTGAACCAACCTTGAATTAGGCCTCTCTTCCAAAGATACACCCATCCAATATCACAACCAAACATTAAAACCCCCAAACAGTCAATAGACATCCAAAAAAACTTCAAAATATCCAACCTTTGGGTCCCAACTCGCTCTATAGGACATATTTTCACAGAAAGCTCCTTTTCTTCACAACTAACTAGGGCTGATTGAATCTCACATGCCCTAAACTCTCAAAAACTCAAAACCATTTTCAACAAGCCTTATTCTTCCTATACATTCTTATTTTACCCTCCAATAATTTTTCCCCAAAGATTCATACACTCTTCCTTCACAAAACTACCAATTGCACCCTCTTTCTCACTTGGTTCACCTAGGGTTTCATACCCAAACATCTAAATGGTCACTCCATACCTTTCCAACCTTCTTAACACATAAAATTACCCTCAAAAACATTAGTTTCATTGATTTCCAACCAATACACAATCCATTTCTTGAATACTCCAACTCTAGCCTTATTGAAAAGGCACAAAAACTAAGTTTTTCACTAGGGCAACATTACTAGACCTCTCAAATCTCTTTGTTAGCACAAGAAGTTTATTACTACACCTACACCTAGTCTACGTAGGCCCATTCCTTTGAGATACAACCAATAAAGAAGGAGGAATGGCCTTTTCATTTCATATTGGCCTTCAAATCCTTATACCCTGTTTTCAGACTAGTCTTAAGAATTTAGCCTCTAGACTGCTTATACCACAATAAAATCCTTCAAAGTTGAATTCAATTCAAATCTAAAATAGTCGTTTAAAAAATACAAATCATTTCAAGGAAAAACCCTACTATACGAACCCTTACATAGGCTGGAATTGGAGAAATACATAGAAATAATAGAAAATTGAGATCTTTTTATTGATTTCTTTTCCACAAGTTTTTCAAAAACCTCCAAAAATGATGGATCACACCTTTTTAAATATTTTTTACACAATTTCAACTTCCTACAATGACTCAACAACCTTATAGCTGCCCATGACCATTGGGCTTCCCTCCATTTTCAAGTTTTTCACTTTATAATATTTATAAATTGACACCTTTTTGCAAACTTAGCAACTGTTCAACTATGACCCTCAAAAGACTCATAAAACCATAAAAACATTACAAAATGGCATATCATGGCCTTATTTAACATCCACATGACTAAATCACCTATCTAGACTCAAATTCCTAAAGTGGAGCAACTAGGTGCTCTACATCATTCACCCGGCCACAAGATTCCTTCCAAGTCCCTTGGAAGCCTCAATTTTTTGAACTTGCAGCAATTCTTGAATCTTCAACTTTTGGTTTCTCCTCATTGTGCTTCCAACTACTCCATCTGGCCTTCATCTTTACTTTTGGTTTAGATTTTTCCCTGCTGAACAACTCCTCTCTTCTTTCTTTGTGATCTTGAATTTGCACCATTATGCTCTAATTTGTCTTTACTAGCTCCCTCCATCTATTCTTACTTAGTTCTTCAACTTCATTATCTACAAAATAATCCATACTCTATCTGTCCTCCTTCATCTTAACCCATGGATTAATTCTCATCAATATAAGGATCAAAACAAGGAAGTAGCAACTAATTCCCTTCATTCTTTATCTCTTACCTTTTCTCTTCATAACTATTCTCAGGTTCTTCATGCTTAGAACCACTGTCATGGCACAATACAACTACCCCACAACTAAATTTACCAAGGACAATCCTCTGTCCTAGCCACAATCCTTTCTCTCTTCTCCATCCCATTTGGAGACTTTGCTAACACTTTCTTCTCAGCCTTCTCTTGGCTAATGTCTATCAACTTCTTATCCTCAATCTCTTTCAACATTGCGACCCTCTGCAAACACTTTGTTGCCTCTTCTTCACCTTTCATGGTGACTACATCCTCCTCATCCTCTATAAACTCTTTCTCTGTCTTTTTCCACTTTATGTGGTTCAATACATTTTCTGACATATTATCCTTCACTAAACTCTTTATCATCATTATACTTTCAGATTCATTGACCACTTGTCCCTTTAATGGACAATATTCTTCTCTTACCATGCTCTCCATGAGCTTGTCTTCATCCTCAACTGTCATACATGATTTCACTAGCCTTTTGTCTTGGTTTTCTACATCTTTCCTCTTCTTAACCTGCATCAAACCTTTTTCCTTCTGGATCTTTGTGTTTTTTTACCTAAATACCTCTATTTTTGTAGTACTTGGATGCTCCTTGTCCTTATATACCTTCAAAGGAAACAATATTGTTCCCACTTTGATCTCTTCATTCTTTCCAATCCCTTCATGGCTTTCTACTATCCCTTCATTCACTTTATCTTTATTCATCTTCTGAACCCTTAATCTCTTTTCATCTAAGACCTCTTTACCTTTAGGTCTTCTATCCCTTGTACCATCAAAAATTTGTTTCCCTATTTTTTCTTCATTATTAGGCTCTTGCTACCTTTCACATATTTTTCCTTTCAATGGAAAATATAGCTCTTCCACAATGACCTTGTTAGGCCCTTCTTTCCTTTCCTTAGGCAACTCCTTTGTAAGGGTATCTGCCCTTAGATCTTCCATCAAACAATTCCTTGTATCTGACTATGTCATGTTAGATCTGCTCTCTGCTATCCTGCCATGCTTGACTGTCCTATACCTTCCTTTGCCTTCAACTGAAATCTTCTCTTGTCTTCATCACATTTTCCATTCTTGTCTTGAATCTTTAAGGTCATTTCCCTTTTGACCTTCACAAACTTGGTCTCCTTCATTAACTCATCATCTCCTTTTCTCATTAGCATTTCACTTTTTTCTTCACTTGTTTTTGCTACATTTTTCTTTTTCTCAAAGGTTGCTTCTTCACTACACTTTCCTTTCTCATGCCTTATATACTCTCTTATGTCTTGCATTAATATTCTTTCCTTCTTACCTTCTCCCCAATTCTTCTCTACTAATGGAATCAAATTAAATGAAACTCCATCCTTCATGATCTTATAACTATTTTCCCTTCCATCATATAGAGAAAAAATTTCATATATCCATGGAATTCCAAAAAATAGATGACATATGCTCATAGGTACAATATCACACAAAATTTTATCTCTATATGCACCTATATGAAACTCAACCAAAGTTTTTTCCTTGACCAACAAATCATGCTCACCATTCACCCAGGAAATAGAATAAGGTGACTCATGAGGTATCCTTTCTAATTTTAACTTTTCAACCATTTCTTGAGATACCAAATTATCTAAACTACTTGAATCTACCATCACAGTACATACCTTACCTTGACACTTGCAAGTGGTATTGAAAATTGCATTTCTCTATGTTGCTTCTCTGATCTCCATTTCCATGTTGTCTAACCTTCAACCAATCACCTTCAGGAATCTTCAAGCTATGCTCTGATACCAACTAATGCAATGCAGGCAGTAAAGCAATTCACAAATACCATTCAAAGAGTTCTCAACTCACTTTTCACTCTCAAATTCAAATCTAGGCTTGATTCCAATTTTTCATCTAGTCTTCTAGTAGGTAATAGGCCTACTTTTCCTATCACAACTATCAAATTTTCCAAACAAAATTTAGAATAAATCACCAATATAGGCACCCATTGAGACCTAATTTCACATATCATAATCTTACTTCCAGCTCTTTTGGGACAACCCTCTCAAATATGACCCTCTACACTGAACCAACCTTGAATTAGGCCTCTTTTCCAAGGAGACACCCCTCCAATCTCACAACCAATATACATCAAACAAAACTTCAAAATCTCCAACCTTTGGCTCCCAACTCACTCTATAGGACCTATTTTCACAAAAACCTCCTTTTCTTTAGAACTAACTAGGGATTATTGAATCTCACATGCACTGACCTCTCACAAACTAAAAACCACTTTCAAGAGGCCTTATTTTTCCTATACATACTTATTTTACCCTCCAAGGATGCTTTCCCAAATATTCCCACACTCTTCCTTCACAAAACTACCAATTTCACCCTCTTTCTCACTTGGTTCACCTAGGGTTTCATACCCAAACATATAAATGGTCACTCCATACCTCACCAACATTCTTAACACATAAAATTACCCTTACCCACACTAGTTTCATTGGTTTCCAACCAATCCACAATCCATTTATTGAATGCTCTAACTCTAGCTTTATTCAAAAGGAACAAAAACTAAGTTTTTCACTAGGGCAGTGTTACCAAACCTCTCAAATATCTTTTTCACCACAAGAAGTTTATTCCTACCCCTACACCTAGTCTACACAAGCCCATTCCTCTAAGATATAGTCAATACATAAGGAGGAATGGCCTTTTCATTTCATATTGGCCTTCAAACCCTTATACCCTGTTTTCAGACCAGTCTTAAAAATTTAGCCTCTAAACTGCTTATACCACAATGAAATCCTTTAAAAGTGAATTCAATTCAAAGCTAAAATACTCCTTTTTAAACAAATATAAATAATCTCAATGCAAAGCCTAGTTGTATGGACCTGTACACGGGTTGGAATTGGAGAAATACACATAAATAACATAAAATTGAGATTCTTTATTAATTTATTTTCCACAAGTTCTTCAACAACCTCAAACTATGATGGATCACACCTTTTTAAAAAAAATCCAAACAATTTCAACTTCCTGCAATGACTCAACAACCTTACAACTGTCCATGACCATTGGGCTTCCCTCCATTTTCAAGTTTTGCACTTTTAGAATATTTTGAAATTGGCACCTTTTTCCAAACTTAGTAAATTTTCAACTATGACCCTAACAAGACTCATAAAACCATAAAAACATTACAAAATGGCCTATCATGGCCCTATTTAACATCCTCATGACTAAATCACCTATCTAGACTCAAATTCCTAAAGTGGAGCAACTAGGTGCTCTGCACCAGATCTCAATCCCTAAGAACTGCAATGTAATAAGCCCAATTCTAACATCAAATATTCATCATGAAAGGTGTTTTCATTGCTCTAATGGTGGATGAGTGACTTGATGTGATCAAAAATTTATCTTGATTTAGATAACTAGAAAGGTGTGAATATAATCCTACTATAAAATGTAGACATTAGGATCATAATGGCATCAAGTGAATCCCACTTTCATAAGGAAGGAATCCATCATGGCATAGCAAGCTTGAGGGACCTATTTGAGGCCATAGAGAGACAATATGACACACAAGTGAAGGATCCTAAATGAACCCCCATGGCTACTCCATGTATATCTTCTCCTGAAGATTGCCATGAAAAAAAGAGAATTTCACATCCGGGTATGTGTAGGATCATGATGGGCCAAAAAGTGGCGATGTGAAAAAAGTTGCATTTTGCATCGACCAAAAAATGTGAAAATCTCAAGTTGAATTTTTTTGGCTTGGGTGTCAATACATTGCTCCAAAGCAATGCCTAAGGCATGAATCAGTTATTAGATATCTAATTTGAAGCATGTATAAATAAATATTAAGTAGGATTTTAAAATCATTTGAACCATTTTAAAGTTGAGTGTGAGCAGTGAGGGCAACGTTTGAGAATCAGATATCCAATTTCAAGTAGATATCTGATTTCTAGGATAATTTATTGGTTTTATTTTTTTTTTAATCAATTTTCCTATTAGTTTTGTAGAATTTTATATAGTTTTTTATGGATTTTTATTAAAATGTAGGGTTTTTTATTGACTTTTATAAAAAACTAGAGTTTACATTGGATTTTTATTAAAAACTAATATTTTTTATGGATTTTTATTAAAAACTAGAGTTTTTTATTGATTTTTGTTAAAAAGTAGGATTTTTTTTGGAATTTTATTAAAAACTAGGGGTTTTTACAATAATCTCATTTATATTGTATAATTTCAATTATATTAATTAGTTTTTAACTTTAATCAAGTATTATGGTTGAGAATCAAAATGAAAAAATTTCAAATGCTCCACCACTTTCACAGCCATCAATTGAAGACTTAATTGGTGAAAAATTGGAGCAATTGAGGGGCATTTGTGATGTTTATAAGATAATCCCCCGATTATCCCAGATGGAAAACACATTGTAGGAAATAATTAAAAATATAGAAACCCTCTCCACCCAACATAATTCCTTTCTTTCATGGTGAGAAACCATGAGGGATTATTACTCCTATGGATTGTATTATGATAATGTGAAAGATCTCCAAATAACAAAAACCAAAATTGCCTCTTTATTCAGTAACCCCCACACTAGTTTGCCAGTTAATGTTAATAAACCAAAACTTTCTATAAAATGGTCCATGAATAAGGACATTTTAGATAACTTTTGGGATCGTTGGTGTATGGTTTTTGATAAACCACCAAACAAAAATAGTGATATACCATTTTACTTTAAATTAAAAAATTATATGTTGAGTTTGTGTTAGGGCATCATATCAATTACTTTGACATTAAACCCTTCCAAGGCGTTGGTGGAGGTATGCCCTAGGATAGACCAGGGGAAGTTAGAGGAGCCCCATGCCCATATGTTCCCCCTCCTCCCTTTCCTCCACCACCTCTAGTAAATCATCCAGATATTATCCAGGAGGTAGCCACACAAACTATTCAAGCTATTCACTCTTTGAGTGGTCTTTTGGTTTCATATGCTTCTACAATAGCTCAGCCACATTATAGTGATGTTGGCAATGGATTGAGTGTTGTTGCATCATACTCCTCAGGTCCACATATTTGTGTGCCACATACTTGCACTATGTGCCACCAAATATGCTTGGGTCCTCTTGTACAACCCATTGAGCATCCCTTGGACACTTTTGATTATGATCTCCATGATGTGATCATTATAGATCAGATGTAGGGGAGTGAAGTGCACCCTACAGAGGCCTCTCCTGCTAGAGAGGGGGACTTGGAATAGTGACACAAGTAAGATTTAAGTTGTAAATTCATAACTTGCTTTTGTTTTTAAATGAATATTAATAAGAGATAGTATCAAGTACTAATATTTATTTACATTGTCTATTTAATAGTTGATGTCTGAGGAGGAGCTCACATAGGTGACTGATATCACCCTTAGAGCTATTTTATTTGGCCTTGAAATGCACACAGTATATATTTTCACACTCACTCGTTTACATTTTTTATTATATACTTGTTTGTCATTTGAAATGTCATTAATGAAATTATATAAAAAATTATATGTTTATCTTATTTTCCTCTTGTAGGAAATACCTAGTGCGAGTGAGGTGCAACCTTGTCTAGACTATGGAGGCACAAAGTTATATAAGGGGAAGGTAATTGAACTCAAATTCATTTGAATTAAGATTTTTAAGATCTTATATTGATTATACATACATCGACATATATTGGTAGTTTCATATGTACTTGTCATTTTTATGTATAGGTGGTTCTGAGCTATACATCATTGTTGAAAAGTGTCACAATGCCTGAAGGAGTAGGTATCTGAACACCTCAAGGAGTAGGTGTTTAAACTCCTCAAGGAGGAGGTGTCAAAACACTTGAAGGAGATAAAGAAAAAGATCAGCCTAAAGAGGTATGCATTTATTTTATTTTGTTTTTGGTAAATATGTTCCTATTATCGACAATCTTATGCTAACTTGGATCAATTTTATGTTTTTGTTCACATATATAGATTGACATTTCAAAAGTTGGTTTGGTTGGTTCATTGAGAGGGGCATATTCTAGAACTCTTAACCCTTTGAAGAGACGTATATTTCAGGTAATCAAGATTTCAATTTTAGAGTTCAATTAAAATTCAATGTATATTGATTTTGATGTTAATTATTCAATTTTAAATTATATAGTATAACTAATCTCAATTGTGGTTTGAATTTTTCTTGTGCAGCTACCTTCAGAGCCAAAAAGTGCTTCAAAGATGCTCCATTTTGATGATCCACCAGTAGTCTAACATGAGATAGACATTTTGGCAGGGTATGTGTAGGATCATGATGGGAAAAAAAGTGGTGATATGAAGGGTATGTGTAGGGTATGTGGCTAACATCTTTTTTTTTACCCAAAATTGATGAAATGAAAAAAGGTTTTTAAAGGATATTCTCAGCTTTCTACCAATATAAATTATGCTTTAGTTTGAATTTAATAAATAATTATTATTCATTTTCCATTTGAATTATGACTAAAGTCTTGATTGATAGGCTGATTGAAAACCATCTATAGCTTTCAAATGGTATCACATTTATTGAATTTGAAACATGTGTCACATTCTATGCTTCGCAAACTATAGGATTAAAAAAAAAGAGTTGAGTTTCATGAATTTTTGACCAAGTTAAGGTGGTTAGACATACAAGTTTTTATATTTTTTAAAAGTTGTAATAAAAAATTCATAATTAATGATTTACTTGGAAAAAAATTACAAAAAAATATGCATCACATCGTGACATGAGTCCTCTACTTATATCTAAAATATTATAAAAAAATATTATCATTTTATTGTGGTTAGGGTGGTCAAACAGACACCTACTTCTTATTTTTTACCTAAAACTTAAGTACTACTGCATTGAAATTTCAAATTTTCACCAAATAGATTTTTTTTTTAAAATAAACCTAATAGTTTAGAAACTACATTAAATTTTCTATAGATTATATTCGTACATATTTTTGAAATAATATAGATAAAATATTCAAATTTTTACGTCAAGTTTCCTAACTCTGATTTTTCTAAATTTTTTGCCACTTAAGGGCCTATTTTTTCCATGATGATCCTACACATATACTTGGCATGTAAATTTTGAATAGATATCGAGATGGCATATGCCACATTTTGTAAAACATTTTTTGAGTTGGCGTTGATGCCATTTTTGTATGTGTACATACACTTGATTATTGGATAATTTGATATATAGAAGTTGACAATTTCGATATTTAATTTTTTCCTCATGTGCATGATTAAACTCTTTGAAAATTTAATCTTGAGAAATGGTTAAATATCAATGTACAATAGCATAAAAAACAATAGTTATATTATGTAGTTTATATTCATATCGTTGAGTACAATGCATTGCACATCTTTCAAACTCAAAGCATTACTTCACATTGCATAACTAACAACTAGATGTTAATAGATGAAAAAAATTAAATTAAAATATAGTTTTTACAAAGTCAACCTAAGCAGTTATGCAATTACTTCACATTGCATAACTAATAACTAGGAGCAGCTATCAATTGCATTTTCTTGTCATGGAATTATATGAGACCACATTTATTTGAGGCTTTTTTCCAAATAGTCCACTTCCTTGTCTATACTATCACATTTTTCATACATGTATACCAAATCTTTTTATCAAATAGTTCACTGGCTTGTTCCTATGGCTAAAATCCTAAGACAAGTGCTTTTAAACAAGCTATGGATGCTTTGAAAAATTCTATCAAAGCATAATAGTAAGCAATAGTATAGACAAGGAAATGAACTATTTGAAAAATTTCCTAAAATAAATGAGGTCTCATGGTGATGGAATGCCATGACAATCAAAATCAATTTTGATTCTCATGGCATTCCATCACCATGAGACTTCATTTCTTTGAGGTAATTTTTCAAACAGTTGACTGCCTTGTTGATTGTCATAGCATTCCATCACCATGAGACCTCATTTCATGGGGGCATTTTTTCAAACAGTTCACTGCCTTGTCTATGCTACCACATTTTTCATACATGTCTATCAAAGCATTCTATCAAACATTTAATTGTCTTGCTTCTATGGCTAAAATCCTAAAACAAGTGCTTTCAAACAAGCTATGGATGCTTGGAAAGAATATAACAAAGCATAATGGTAAGCAATAATATAGACAAGGCAATGAACTATTTAAAGAAAATGCCTCAAAGAAATGTGGTCTCATCGTGATGGAATGGTATGACAAGAAAATTGCTATAGATTTTCATGGAATTCCATCACCATGAGACCACCTTTTTTTGAGGCATTTCTTCAAACAATTCACTGCCTTGTATATGCTACCACATTTTTCATACATCTACCAAAGCATTTTATCAAACAGTTCATTACCTTGTTGTTATGGCTAAAATCCTAAATTAGGTGCTTTCAAACAAGCTATATGGATGGTTTGAAAATGGTGTAGGATTACCTTGGAAATAGAGGACTAGTTGATGGTTAGTTGATGCAACCAAGGATGGAAAACCACTCACTTTCACAATACAAGGGATTCCTAAACACCTTTCTCAACTTAACTCTCAGATCTCTTTAACAACTCCTGCAAATAATCATCATTCTAAACACCCATTTTAGTCCCCTTCAACATACTTTCAACTCACATAGGACTCCTTTGGAAAAAAATTCACAAATCATGCAAACTAAGCTACTCAACCTAGCCAAATAGGCCAAATTTCTAAAGCAACCACCCTTGGAACACTTCACAGACCCTAAAACTTGTTGGGACAACACTTAACAGATGATAAAACCTCAAATTTTCCCATTTATCCTCTGGAACTTTCCCTCTAAGACCCTATTCCACAAAACCCTCAAATTGCTTGAATTTGGAAAGGGTTTATTAAAAAACCTACTTGCAGACTTCCCCAGACTTTACCACAAACTCCAAAACCCTTGAATAACCTGGAACAAGCTTAAAATAATAATAAAAGTGTCTTCCCTCAAACAATTCCCACTTTTACCCTCTCTAACCTCACTTTTTCATGCAAAAACACCCCAAATGCCATCTAGGACATCACCAAAAATCATAATTTTGATCTCCCCTACACAAGAAACAATGAAAGCATGTTTATCTATCCTAACTAATCCTCTACATTGAGTTATAGCATCATACAATGGGTGGAAGGCTTAAAAGTCCATTTTAAATGCACTCAAACCCTTGGAACAGGGCTCATAGACCGACCTCCAGTAAAATTCCTCTTAAATTCACGAAAATGAATGAAATTACTTGAAACCATGTTTGTGAAGAAGTTAACTCTACTGCCCACCAGCTTCAATTAAAAATAAAGTAACAAGCTGTGGTCTCATGGCTTTTTTTCGCACGAAAATTAGCATTGGAGTTCAGTTGGAGGCTAAAAACTACTTGTAAGGGCATAAATAAATCTTGTTCTACAAATTGTATGACCAAACTGACTGTTCCATAATGTTTGGATGGGTATGTTCAGGTTAGGTATGGTCCACTTTCACACCCAAACAAGCTGAAGTATTTTGAGGTACATTCAATCGACAAAATCCCTTAAGAGTCCAAAGTGCAGAAGGGTAGCAATCTTTGACAAACTATTACTTAGAAACCGTGATTCTTTAAAAAAAAAAATTGAGGCTATGAGATCATGTTGGGCCCCTCTACAATAATCTATCTCGATTTTTTCTATCTCGAAGGAATTTTCCAGTGGTGATGAGTTTTTAGTTGAGGGAAAAATATCAAATGTAAGCAGAGTAAAGTTGCAAAGTGGTGCAACTTTCATTCTACAACTCATACAACCAAATGGACTATTCCAACACATCTGGATGGGTACACTTATGCTAGGGATGGTCCTCTTTTGCACCCAAATACGCCGAATCACTCTGAGCTACATTGGACCGAGGATTTCCCTTTAGAGCCCAAAGTGCTAAAAGGAAACAATCTTTGAAGGGATTTTCTTGGAAATTGTGATGCTTACAAAATCTTTGTCTAAGGCTATGGGATTGTGTTGGGACCATATACAATAACCTCTCTCGATTTTTTCTATCTCAAAGAATTTTTCCCGTGGTGATGAGTTTTCAGTTGAGGGAAAAGTTGTTAAATGCAAGGAGTATAAAGTTGCAAAGTGGTGCAACTTTCATTCTCCAACTCGTACAACCAAACGGACTATTCCAACACATCTAGATGGGTATATTTACACTAGGTATGGTCCTATTTTTCACCCAAATAAGCCAAATCACTTTGAGCTACATTGGACTGGCAATTTCCCTTAAGAGTCCAAAGTGCTAGAAGGAAGCAATCTTTTAAGGGCTATTTCTCAGAATTCGTGATGCTTATAGACTCTCCGTCTGAGGCTATGGGATTGTGTTGGGACCATATACAATAACCTCTCATTTTTTTCTATCTCAAAGGTATTTTTTTGTGGTGATGACTTTTTAGTTGAGGGAAAAGTTGTCAAATACAAGTAGTGTAAAGTTGCAAAGTGGTGCAACCTTCATTCTCCAACTCGTACGACTAAATAGACTATTCCAACACGTCTGTATAGGTATTTTTACTCTAGGGATGGTCCTATTTTCCACCCAAATACACTAAATCACTTTGAGCTACATTGGACTAGCGATTTCCCTTAAGAGTCCAAAGTGCTAAAAGACAACAATCTTTGAAGGGCTATTTCTTAGAAACTATGATGCTTACAAACTCTATGTCTGAGGCCATGGGATCATGTTGGGACCATATATAATAACCTTTCATTTTTTTCTATCTCAGAGGCATTTTCTTGTGATGACGAGTTTTTAGTTGAGGAAAAAGTTGTCAAATGCAAGCAGTGCAAAGTTGCAAAGTGGTGCAACTTTCATTCTCCAACTCATATGACTAAACATACTATTCCAACACATCTAGATAGATACGTTTACACTAGGGATGTTCCTCTTTTGTACCCAAATACACCAAATCACTTTGAGCTACATTGGGCTAATGATTTCCCTTAAGAGTCCAAAGTGTTAAAAGGTAGAAATCTTTGAAGGGATATTTCTTAGAAATTGTGATGCTTACAAACTCTTCTTCTGAGGCTATGGGATTGTGTTGGGACTGTATACAATAACCTCTCTTTATTTTTTCTATCTTGGAGGTGTTTTCTCGTGGTGACGAGTTTTCAGGTGAGGGAAAATTTGTCAAATGCAAGCAATGTAAAGTTGAAAAGTGGTGCAAATTTTATTTTGCAACTCACATGACCAAACAGACTATTCCAACATGTCTAGATGGCTACATTTACTCTAGGGATGGTCCTCTTTTGTACCCAAATACACTGAATCTCTCTGAGCTACATTGGACTGGTCATTTCCCTTAAGAGTCCAAAGTGCTAAAAGGCCATACCATCTATTGTACGGTCTATAGCTCAATGGTATGGCCATGGTAGATGTTATTAGGACTAGATAAGGTGAATATGTGGGTTTAAAGAGCTGGAAAGGTCTGTAGTTGAGTTGGTGAATTTCCATGCATTGCAAAAATGAGTGAAATTAGGTGAAAAATGGTGGTTACAACATGCTAATGTCAATGAAACATGGGGATAGCAAGATTTAAGGTTGGATCAAGCTTGTGTAGGTCCTAATAGACATGTTTGATGAGTTTATAGGGTGTGGAAATGTTGGAAACATTGATTTCCTTAAAAACTTCATGAAAGTTGCTAAAAAAAGAGGGTTTGTTGAAATAGAGCTTTAGAAAGCGTATCTCACCAAAAAAAATGGTTTTGGTAGTTTGGTAGGATTTTTAAAGTTTCTGCATTGAAATATTAGGTTTGGGAAGTGTTCAAATATGAGTCTCTTTGTAAAATGGGCCTATTTTAGTGAAGTTGCACCCAAGTTTGGGTTTGAGGATCAAATTAGAGTTTGAATCATATTTAATTGTAATTGTGTTGTTTAAAGCCACCTTGCTATTGCATCAAAAAACTCTTACCCAATCAACTTGAGCATCATTCACACCCAAATACCTTGTTTCCACTTTTTTAGATCAAAGACTCAATTACATTGGAAATGACCTTCACATGACCTTTTTACATATTTCTTTTTGGAAAAAGTGGCAAGCCACTATAATTTATTATATATAAATAGGAGATATTACAAAACCTAGTTCAAATGAGCATACTGATAGGAAAGAACCAGGAAGAAAACCTTTGGTTGTAACTTGATTAAGTACAAAAAACTCTTACATAATTGTCCCAATAACAGTAGAAAAGCATACACCTATATGACTATTTCAACCTATGAGTTTCCAAAATACATACCCCTTTACATTTTAAACATGCCCTTTATACAATGCTAGAAATATGACCCATATTTCAAAAAAATCATTGGATATAGATTATTCCCATACACAGTTATGACCTTTTTACATTGTTTCACATTTAAAAATTCAAATTTTACAAAATTTACCTATTGGAGGAATTCAAGGCACAGTCTTCCACAAGAGTAGTATGTTGACGTTTTGGAGTGACAAGCACCTGTACAAACCATCAAGGTAGTAGTTAAACTACATACAATAGAAAATATGTTTAGAATAAAAGACACCTAGAATAACCAATCTATATTATTGTCATCTATTGCACACCTCTCTGAAAGGATCAAATTTTCCTATTGTTGCAAAAATTCCATGATCAATCATGCCAGGAATATCACAAAAGTTGTCAAATGAGAAATCTATATTGTCACAATAGTAAAGATGCTTAGACTAACAAATATATATTAATCTAAACAACATGAATGATGATAATTTGGTAATGCAAACTATAAAAGATGCTTAGAATAACCAATCTGTATTATTCTAAATGACCTAATTGGTAATGTAAACTATAAAATATGATTAGAATAACCTATCTATATTATTGTAATATGTGGCATACCTCTCCGAAAGGATCATATCTAGCTATTGTTGCAACATGTCCATGATCAATCATGCCAAAAATATCACAAAAGTTGTCAAATGATAAATCTATATTGTTAGAATAGAAAATATGCTTATACTAACAATTCTATATTAATCTAAACAACTTGAATGATGGTGAGTTGATAATGAAAATTATAAAATATGCTTAGAATAACCAATCTATATTATTCTAAATGACCTAATTGATGATGAGATGGTAATGTAAACTATAAAAGATGCTTAGAATAACCAATCTATATTATTGTAATCTATGGCATACCTCTCCAAAAGGATTAGAGCTAGCTATTGTTGCAACAGGTCCATGATCAATTGTGCCAAAAATATCACAAATGTTGTCAAATGATAAATCTATATTGTCACAATAGAAAATATGCTTAGACTAACAAATCTATGTTAATATAAACAACCTGAATGATGATGAATTGGTAATTCAAACTATAAAAAATAATTAGAATAACCAATCTATATTATTCTAAATGAGCTAATTGATGATGATATGGTAATGAAAACTATAAAAGATGCTTTGAATAACGAATCTATATTATTGTAATCTGTTGCATACCTCTCCAAAAATATCAGAGCTAGCTATTGTTGCAACAAGTCTGTGATCAATTGTGCCAATTTTTTTTGCAAATGTACATACAAAATATCACTATTAAAGACAACTGCATTGTAATAGTATACAAAATATCAGTATTAAATAAAGAACACTAATGAACTTAAGCATAATGAACCTAAGCATTGTACCTTCCATTCTTGAATATGCTATTCAAGTGTGCCTGAAGGGTCATCTCTTTGCTTAAGAGTATCCAATATTGCTTCATGATCAGCATTACTAAGTGTCCATAGTTGTTTAATTTTTGGTTTGGCATGATGCTTCAACAACTTAAAATTTGTTGCTATAACAAGGTGTGAATATGTTGTATGAGAATGGTTTTGTGTTTCTCATAGTATTCAAATGTAGGTATGTCATTCTTTCTAATCATGTATGTTCGCAACCAAGTTCCTACAACCACAACCGAACCTGTAGGATACATGAACCCATCATCATCTTCCATTGGTTGTGTTAGCTTCTACTTTACCCATACACATCGAGCCAACTAATAGTTTGATCTCTCTTCATTCCCCTATAGTGCAACAACTGCAAAAACATGTCCTAGTTGTAGTAGATCTGAAAGCCAGTCACAATCAACTAAAATTTCCATTATGTCATTTGTCATGGATACAATTTGAGATAAAGGAGTTAGATAATATGGAACCCATGCATCCACCTACTCACTTGGCTCACATTGATCCCACTCACACTGAATACAACTCTCATGTCCAAATGGTCCCTGTGCTTGCATCCAAGCTTCAAAATGAATGCATCTTTGAAGAATATTTGATTGTATGACAATCCAATCTACCTCCCACTGCACCCTCCTCAACCAACCAAAAGAATATGTGCACTATTGAATCAAGTGTGCCTCCCTATGACAATGTTGAACTACACCAATCAATAATAAAACATGCATCACTAAATTTTGCTCCTAAAATCTTCAATTGATCCTTAACTAGATCTCTCTTTACACATGCACCTGCTCTATCATGCTCCCCTTTCCCATGCCCAGCTTAAAAAAAACTCTAAATATGAGGTACACTCCTCTCTACATGCATTCTATTCAACCAATAAAACAT
This sequence comes from Sequoia sempervirens, assembly GCA_007258455.2. Lineage (NCBI taxonomy): Eukaryota > Viridiplantae > Streptophyta > Pinopsida > Cupressales > Cupressaceae > Sequoia > Sequoia sempervirens. Next base: position 756,244,429 of record VDFB02058242.1, on the reverse strand, counting down.
ACGAGCATTCTTGAATTGACCTGTGCAATTATCTAACCAAATGAGATGTCAGCCCAGTGCTATATCATGCTCCTGCAAGAACTCAAAAAAATTATCAAAACAATGTTAGACATACTTGAATGAGTGAGATATATCATCACTCATATGAATGAATGAATGAGTGAGATATATCATCACTCATATTTTTGACAATAATATATTTTTTTTCAGTCTTCTTGTTCACACGAATCTTCAATTTGGCTAGCAAAGGTCTCATCTTTTGCATCTTTAGCAATTGTACAAAAAGTTGATATTGTTCAGTCAATGTCTTCTCGCTAAAATATTGGTTGAAAAGTCTTCTAGCCCACAACCAAACCATTCATGTTGACCTCTTGCCTTTAAATTTTTTTATAATTTCCTCATCAATTTCAAGTAACCATTTAGGGGTTCTTGAAGGTCTTGAATTTGGAATATGTCTTTCTTCCACACAAGGCTCTTCATTTCTCATGTAATCTAATGAAACATAATTTACACTTGCTTCAATATTATGTTCAATATCTTCAATTCCAACGTTTTCACCTTGAAAATTTTCAATATCAATTTGAATAATTTCATTTCCAATTTCAATATCATGTTCAACATCTTCAATTCCAACATTTTCACCTTGAACATTTTCATTATCAATTTCAATATTTTCATTCCCAATTTGAATATCATGTTCAACATCTTCAATTCCAACATTTTCACCTTGAACATATTCAATTTCATCTTCACTTAAAATACCATAGGGCTCAGGTTCACTGCTATTTAACATACCTTGTCTTCTCTTCCTATGACCTTCTTTATCTCTTTGTCTATATGCTTCAATATGTTCTTTTGTAGCTTTCTCTTACATTTTTGTTTTTGACGACTACTACTCCCCATTATACCCCATAAAAGATGTTAAAAAATCATTGCTTATGACAAATTTGAGGAGAAGATGCTCCAGAAAGTTGACATTTGTCTCTTCCTATCTGAAACCGCGTATTTGTCACCTACAAAGACTCCAAATAGAATGTAGGTTCCATTGGAATGCACAAGACGACGCACATGGGGTTTTTATATGGCCCACAAATATGATATCCAATAAAATATGATATTTGATTTGAAATTTTTTTAAAAATGTTTTGTAATGGTAGGATTTTAGTGCTACAAATCAGATATATGATTGAAATTGGATATCTAATTTGAATCAAATATCCGATTTGTGCACACATATACCTAAGGGTTAATGGTAGAGGGTAGAGGGTTTAAGGGTTAAGGGTTTAGGGTTAAACATTAAGGGTTTAGGGTATAGCATAAAGGGTTTAAGGGTTAAGGGTTAAGGGTTTAGGGTTAAGGGTTAAGGGTTAAGGGTTTAGGGTTTAGGGTTTAGGGTTTAAGGGTTAAGGGTAGAGTGTTTAGGGTATAGGGGAAAGAGATAGATGGAGTGAGAGAGAGAAAGAGACCTAAGAGAGGGAGAGGGGGTATGAGGGAGAGACTTGACAAAGAGAGATAGAGGGAGTGAGTGTGAGAGAGACTAAGAGAGGGAGAGGGCCAATATGAGGGAGAGAGAGAGAGAGAGGGAAGAGGGTTAAGGGTAGTGGGTAGAGGGTTTAAGGGCTTAAGGTTTAAGGCTTAAGAGTATCTAAGGGAAAGAGATAACGGGAGTGACTCTGAGAGAGAGAGACATGACAAAGGGAGAGGGGGTAGGAGGGAGTGGGAGAGAGATAGAGGGTATATAGGGTCAATGGTAGAGGGTAGAGAGTTTAAGGGTTAAGGATTTAGGGTTTAGGGTTAAGAGTGGAGGGAGAGATATAAAGGAAGTGAGTGAGAGAGAGAGAGAGAGACTTGATAGAGGGAGAGGGGGTAGGAGGGAGGGAGAGAGAGAGAGAAGGGGGGGTAAAGGGTAGATGGTAGAGGGTTTAAGGTTTAGGGTGAGAGAGAGAGAGAGATGGTAGAGGGTAGAGAGATCTAGAGGGGGTGAATTTGAGAGAGAGGGTAGAGGGGAGATAGATAGATGGAGTGAATGAGAGGAGAGGGGGTACAAGGGAGAGACTTGAGAGAGAGAGAGAGATTGGGAGAGAGATAGAGGGTACAATGTTTAAGGGTTAAGAGTAGAGGGAGAGATATAGAGGGAGTGAGTGAGAGAGAGAGAGACATGAGAGAGGGAGAGGGGATAGGAGGGAGATACTTGAGAGAGAGAGAGTGGAGGATAGAGGGTTTAAGGGTTAAGGGTTTAGGGTTTATGGTTAAGGGTGTAGGGAGAGATATAAAGGGAGTGAGTGAGAGAGTGAGAGAAATACTTGAGAGGAGAGGGGGTAAGAGGGAGAGAGAGAGAGAGATAGTAGAGGGTTTAGGTTTTAGGGTACACGAGGGAGAGGGAGAGAGATTGATGGTAGAGTGTAGAGAGATCTAGATGGAGTGAATTTGAGAGAGAGACCTAAGAGAGGGAGAGGGGGTAGGAGGGAGAGAGAGAGAGAGAGTAGAGGGTTAACGATAGAGGTTTTAAGGGTTTAGGGTTTAAGGGTTTA